>JADFUC010001979.1:0-231149 GCA_019722365.1 Lithospermum erythrorhizon
CTCAGTATGCTTCGTTCAGTTACGTATTGCTGCTCCAATTGAAAATTTGACCTACCTATTCCCTCTTGGCATCGCCTTCATTCGAGGAAGTTTCATATCTAAAATATTAGAATTCAACAATCTCTTATTAGGCTTAGATGGTGCCATCTAGCAATGGCTTGGAAGTTAGTATTACGTGACAACTTTCCCTCACTAAGTATATACATGTTAGCGGGTCTTACACTTGTCGTCTTATATCCTCAACAATGAATCCTTCTTTCGATAAGGCCTTTTATACCAGATCCTTCATGCATTCCTTTATTAGTCCTTGAATTCATAAATTCCCTTTGACTCTAGTGACATACGATCTCGACTTTATCATTAACACCCCAAACTACGTTTAACATCTTATTTCGCGTCCTGCATGACCATTACCAAATCCACGATTCTTATAATTGCTCGCATCAACATACCACGCTTGGCATAATGATTTCCGACCTTCTGGAAAACTTGTAGATCTATTCGTAGCAATTCAGTGTCGCCTAAATGAAGCATGTCTCCAAATCCATTGATCATAAGTGTAGATTTCTCGGTGTCTCCCAGAGTAATCGTCAACTGGCCTGCATTAACATCTGTGATGATGCAGTTACTGCCGAGTCGCGTGCTCCTCGAAACTGCGGAAAGTCTGCGGTATACGTAGCAGTGAGCTCGTTACCGTAACTATGCTCTGAATTGTAATTGTGCGACACGTATATTCTACCAGCTTAATACTCCATTGTCCACTTGAATTTGTCAGCAACAAATTATTCGGTAGTCCATTAATTGAAATCCTTAGAACTAACATTAGCGTATCGCCATCATTAGTTTCCATTCGTGTTATTCATAAACAAAAATTCATTTATGACCCGATACATTAACCATCATATTTTTCTTATGAGAGATCGATATTCATTGATATTCCCGTTACTAATTCCCCGATTTCACTTCTTGTTAGTCGACTTTCTCCGAGAGTGATTATTTCAAATCTTATAATTTCACGAGAATTCGACACATACCTCGACTCATCCTTAAAATTTATCCTCAACCTTTGAATCGAACCTGATAGGTTATGTCACTTATCTTGTAACCAATATGATATCCGAACATTTTACTCCCACCCCTCATCTTAAATGTGGATCCTACGGTATTCACGACGAGGAAACCAAATCCATTACCTTTAGTCCCTTTAAACCTTTGGCTTCTCGGCCATCATTCACGTCTGCTAACCATAATTTGTAAGTTCGCCTGGCACTACACTTTCAAGCGCTACCGTCTAACCACAAATTCAAATTTGAATCGGCATCTTAATTCTCTTACATGAGTATACTCGAAATCTTCAATCATCATTAACTTTCCCATGTCATTTCCTTGACTACTCGAACGACCAAATTGCACCACCCTTAATCAAATCTTTGATGTTCCAACTATTATTACCAAATTCATATCTTAATTTCATACTTTCTCATTTCAATTCACAGTTGTTAGAACTCCGAAGTATCGCGACCCTAAATATACTCCGCGTATCATTACGCTTCCCATTGGTTATTCCGTTACTTCCGTTTCATCATAATGCGATTATACGCAGCTTTATCATGCATAGCAACTACGAACATCTCATTTCAATCTAACCTCGTCGTGTTAAATTCCCAAAAATTCCCCGTTACCGTCGACTTTAAATAATATATCCTTTAAAGTTGAATCTTTAAATTCTACTTTATTATCTAGGGAAGAATGGTTTAGGTACTTGACTTGATACATAACACTTTTTGAAACAATTTCTAAATGATATCATATTTATGTTGTTACTTAGAGATTCTTCATTTAAATCGGTAATTCTTCTAAGGTCCCTTATTGGTATATCATTAATTCTTGCTATGATAATTAGCCGCCACATAGGACTTCCCCACCCAAGCCGTTATCGACTTTTCCATTCCATTTAAATAGTTTATTAATAGAGTACTACTAAACATCTTTTCTTTTCCCCAGAGTCCCAAAATTTTCATTACTTCACTTTATTCTCCAAGAACAATTCATAACTTAAACAACTTAGAACTTCATAATGACAATCAACCAAAAATATTCGGCTTTCATTACGATACGCTCCGTTACATTAAATCCGACTATTATCCGCTAATAGGTACTCGAGATACTTAATTCCATGATACAATTTTTCCAAGATTTCGGATGTCTGATCATATTCCCAATATCTAGATGACCGATAACCTCATGCCTTGTCCTTGATAAAACAACGGTTTTACGGCACAAATTTCCATTGCGAACATCCTCGTTCACTTATCCATGAAATAAATTTCCCATATCGACTGTTCTGACACTCGCATATTCTCTTCTTTTCTCGTATTAAATGCCGCATGGGACAAAGATTCATTAACTTCCTTTATCTTCACAGAGTGGCCCATCGTCACGTCAACTAAATTAATCCCTGCCACAACAACTTGGGTCGACTATCGTAATTACCGCAACGCTCTTTCCACCAATTATTTCGGGCACACCGATTTAACTTGGCGCATCCCAGGATCCAACGTCTTTATACCGTAATCATCAGTTACCGCCGCGCTCTTAGATTTACATAAACCTCAACATTTCCAGCAGCTCGACTCGGCGTTATAGATTTCTTTCCCGACATCTTTTAACGTCTCTTCGGTCCAGCAAATTCCAACAAATCTACCGTATCTGGCGTCGTTTCATGGCGTTTGACCTTGATTCGCGTATCTCATAAAGTGCGTTATCGAGGTAAAAGGCGAGGAATCTATAAAACGATGGAAGCCCTTTATCCGGGTAGTATCATAAATGAAATGCGTAGAGCTCTTCGCTAATTCAACTTGATGGTATACTCGTAGAAAGTTACTAACCGCTCAATTCTTATGTGACATACAACAACGAATACGATTCATCGACGCTTCCACAGGGTACCAGCGCGCGGTCTGCGGCGAAATCTTCGGTGGCGTCCTCGGCGGTCAGCGATCCATGAAAGAGAAGAAGATTCGAGACTCACTTGAGATACTCGGATAGCAACTGACCGCTCGACCATCTTTACGCTTTAGACGCGTAACCGGGGCGCCCGCGAAGCGAAACCTAAGCTCACGATACCAAAATTGTAGCGACCGCCCAGTCGGCCGCCGAGGTTAAGGTCGTAACCCAACTTTATGCGCGGAGTCGCGTCGATGGATGTGACATAAAAAGACTTCATTTGGCATTAAAAATAATAAAAATACTAGCATTGTCGTCGTGGTGAACTAACGACATATACAATAAAACAACGAAACAACATGTACAAATTCATGTAGTGCTCTGACTCGAATCTGTGAGAATCAAAAAAATCTGACATAGGAAGGTATGACAAGCAGGGCCACCAGTGAAATACAGTACGAAGTCCCCAACGATATACAAATCGACAATGGTAGTGAGGGAATTCGTATGCCGCGCGCCTCAATGCGATCTTGTCTATGACCTATCAATGCAGCTTTCACAGCGACCTCGCGTCGACCTCTTAGAACCTAGGCGTAAAAGCCCGTAGAGAATAGGGAGTCGGCCTAATTAATTTGAGTGAATACAAGCCACCACGGTGATTCCATTAATACATATTCATGCTTATATATATATAAATATATACATTACATCTACAATCATTCAGAAATCGAAGGGTACTTAAACAAATACCGCTGTCCACGTATCACGTAGATTTCTCTTTATACCGTATTCTGTGACAGTATACCGCGTGAGATTATATTCATATCTAATGCATATTCATTTTAAAGGAGACAATCTCGACACCGCAAGTCGTCAAGTGAGGAATCCGCTCCACAGAGATAATACACATATGAGGAATCCGCTCCAAATAATACATATATGAGGAATCCGCCTCAAATAATACACATATGGGAATCCACCTCCAAATAATACACATATGAGAATCCGCCTCCAAATAATCGAGATGGGGCCTCATTGCGTCCACTCCGACCGAGACTCATACCGATATTGCATATCGCTTTCAAAACCTCCAGATCAGTACCCACCTGATATACTGCCGCCCCAGTACCTCACGATTAGGGTCACCTTTATTTCATAAATAACCCATGTGATGTCTGCTTGTGACGTAGCGCGGTATTGCTGACCACACGTAGCACCATGACCGCTGTGATTTCATAACATGGATTATGTCAAAACTATCTCGTAATGTATTTCGTAATCTCGAATTATGTCATAACGTACCGTAATCATAGTTATCTCGCCAATGTGATCGAATCTCGGTTATACCGTACTATTAAATGTAAATCTGAATTTTCACATAATATAGATTATAGCCACCCATGATACACATATCGGAATAGTCTCAACGACACATGAATAATATATATATGAAAGGTCCTGATGGTGAGATTTATGCTCACTAGAGCCCAAAATAGTAATGATGTCTACATCACGATCCTTGTGCTTAGATCCAGGGCTCAACTCACCATTAAAAATTATGCATTATAACACATTCTGGGGAATAACTTCACTTAACATCTATAAACCCCAGTGTTATACACGTCTAAAATTCAATTGACTACAGCGATCATCCACATCCCGAAGTTGATATACCGCTGCGTTCGAGCATAACTACATTTTCAATATTCGGTCATTGCATTTATTACCCCAATGACAACATGAGCACATTCTAATCCCGATCGACAATCGTTGACAACTAATTAATCCATTAAATACAACCTCGATTCGATCCGCAGCTATCTGAGCTTTCCCGAACTTTCTCGGCTAAAATTACCTACTTTATCCCGTATCAAAGGCCGTAATTACATCTACGAAATAACTATATTAAGTCATGCAACACCGTATTACCATTTAATGTCAATTTAAAAGTGATAAAAGTCAGCCTTAACACTCTTTAGCACGATAACTGCTGAAAATCATTGCTAATCCCTCTGGAAATACCTAGATAACATTTACATGCATAATAAATTGAAAGATCTAAAAGTCAGCAAATCCAGGAAAGTCAACTCTTTAAAAACTTCGAGAAATATCCCAAGAGATTCGATCACTTTCTTGCCTAGATGTGATGAGGATGGCCGAGAGAAGATGATTATGAGAGTTTGTTCTTGATTTTAGGCGACGTCGGCGAGAAATGGAAAAGAAAAAATTTGAGGGGAAAAGGATGACCATTTCGGCCTAAGAAGAAGAAAGAAGAAAAACTAAAGTTGGTGGTGGAAAATGATGAAGATAAGGATAAAGGTCCGTGGGGTGTTTTAAAAATATCAGAGGTGCCGACTACCGTTCGGTTTGCAGCTTAATTCTCGTCTCGATTTAACAACACAACTCTAACATAAATTTAACTTCTAATCCCCCAAATAATATTATACAGCTCAGTACAACTTTAAAATCTTAAATACGGCTTATTTACCAACCCGATCGATTAGGTCGTATCTCCCGGCGATTCAACTTGAAAATTTAGAATTTCTCTCGAAATACTCCACACCAGAACAACTAGTATACTATTTAAATATGTGTCTGACGGGTTATCGGTAACTGACCCAGTTTAGGGGATACCATATAATTTAAGAATTGGCGGTAGGGATAAGTGATAAATTATCTTTTTAGTTGTAAGACCATTTTAGTAAGATAAATCCCTTTTCTAAAAAGAATGACGAGGGTAGGTTTACAATGATTTCCCCAACACGATTCGTTCGTATTCATCGCATCCATGTTAGAAAAATTGCGGCGTCATTTAATTTTAATCTAGTATTTGAGTTAATTGCATATTTTGCTCATCGTATTTATTTAATATTTCATAATAAATATACGGGATAATAAATTTATAATAAAATAGGGGTAGAGTGGGGTAATGGTAAGGATGGCCAAGGGTGTGTGGAGGAGGTGAAGAAAGAAGATGAAAATTCAATAAATATTTTATTGGAATATTTTAAATAATTTAGATAATTTAGACAATTGGTAAGAGGGTGTTATTTAGGCATTAAAAGTTAGGATCTTGTGTAGAATTATAGCTCTAGTTGAGGCGTTAGAGGCCGTTTGCATCTGTGAGATCGATACTGTGTAGGGTGGATCTGAGGACCCTAATTAAAATTACCGTTTAGGCAAAGATATTAAATGGGTGCTAAAAATTAAAAATTTGGTCAAAGCCCAATAATTGTAATGCTATTTTGCCTATTTTCTCCCTAGTTGAGAACATAGATAGGCGTGGCAAGTGGCAGGAGTTTAGGTGGATGGATTAAGCTAGTCCGGCTTCGTTGAGATCCGTTTAGAGTTCATTCCCCAGATTAAGTTAGGCCTGTTAACCGTTGGCCAACACTAATGAAGGTGGAGTGGGAGGTGAATTACAACCAAAAAGTTTGTCCAGTATTCGTTGCGGTCGGTGGGCCGAGTTCGAATGGCGTTAAACGCAGCGTTCGTTGGTGGTTGTTAACGTAGCGGGCGATGCCCAGGCGTCAGTACATAACTTTTGATTGAATTCACCTGCGTATAGCAGTAGCGGACGATACGCCCGTATAACCGAGATCCGTTTAAAATTAACTTCTAACAGTCGGCTGCGTGTAACCGGATGTCGGCCGTATAACCCGGACATCAGTAACTTCTTTCTTATTTAAACGTCATTGGAGTAATATAGTTGTTATTAGCTAACGTCGCTTGGGTAACGGATATTCGGTTCCGCTTCGCCGTTTTCCTTTCTATAAATAAAGAACCCGATGCCCATCTTTGCGTTCCTCGCGTCATGGCATCATTGGTTCATTTCTTTCACGGTAATATATATCGTCATTGGTTAACTGCTTGATTATAAAAGTTCTACATGTTCAAATTGATGTGATTCCATCTTGGAGAACAAATTATTATTTGACCAAATTTCAAAGATTAGCGTCATTTTTCCTCGTTTAAGTTGCATTGAATATTGATACAATCATTCCGTCCCTATTACATTTATTATATTACTTATTCTTGATAAAATCTTGTAGTATTACAAGTTATTTATTATTTTTCTACATTATGTTAAAGTTGATGCAATCTTCATCTTAACTTGTTCTATAAGTGACCAAAGAGATGTTGGATATATAAAGAGTATGAATATAATGTCTAATTAAATTTTACATAAATCATTTTTTTATGAATGTTAAAATGTGTAGGTTGGGGAAATATCCAACTTGAAATGTAGTATTAGATTGAAAATCGTCACGGATTCCATTGATCTTCATTGTAACTAAACTTCCTGCTTTATACTATATATTAACCCCATATCGGGGACATCCGTCTCGGCTTTCGATCTTTCACTACCGAATATCCGAGATATGATAGATGAGCAATTGTGTTCTTTGTTTTTTATTTTCTTTTATGAATGAACTTTGATTTATTTTGTTCTATGGATAGGATATTTATGAGTTGTTTTATTTCTGATGTTAAAACTTTGGTTCGATATTTGAAGTTTGTTTGTAAATTTGTTGAATTCGATTTACATATTTGTGGTTTTATTTTATGGATATTATTATTGGTTTCTTTTTATTTAAATGAGTGTAAATAGGTGTGGCTTTGTGAGAAATAGGCGCTAAAGCTGAACATGGCGTTTTGTTGGTGAGCGTCCGGTGGGTGGCGAATTGGTCGCCGGCCTTGACTTCAAGTAGGCGAGGTAGAATGATGGCGCAATAATTTTCTAATAATGCGGTTCGGCGTTCGGCCTTGTTAAACCGCGTCGGTGGACATGGACACGTTGCGTGCAGTGCTTATGGCTTGTGTCTTAGTCGGCCGAAACCGTTAGCGCGTCTAACATAGAAGGGATTAAAAGCTGATTGTTAAACAAGTGGGCTAAAAGTCTTGGCCCAGTACTTCTGGACAATGGTCTTCATGTCGGTCCAATAAAAGCAGCCCAACTATGTTTCTTCATTATTGCATTGTTCATGTAGTCTCTATTGAACTAAATAATAAAAAAATCTCAGTTGATGCAACAAAACATTCGGGGCTACTTCATACATTGTGAAAATTTTATGGGTTAAATTAAACTCAAAATAATAATACTATATTTTTGCCAATGCCAATACTCAAAAATAGTTAATGCAACGCCCTCCGGCTTAACCGTTAGCATTAGCTACACCTAATGCAACGCCATTCGCTTTGTAATGCAATAGGTGACTAATGCGAGACATATATGGAACCATTGCATTGGGTGTAGATGACACGTTGCGATTAGTAATGTCTGGCAGCTTATATAAAATTATTACATTAAGTATAGATTAAGTTTTAAATTTTATTCCCTCCCAAAATTCACTATTTTCCAATATTGAATAGAATTACAAAAAACCACTCATATTTGACTTTGTGGTCAAAATATAAAAATTTGCTAATTGAACGAGAAAAGATTGATATACGAAGGAACAAGAAGAACTTACTTAAAGTTGTATTCAAACTGCGTGCTTCAATGAACTATGACTTCCTTTTATAGCATACATTGTTCAACTAATCTCCTAAGATAGCTCACATAAGTCATTTAGAGTTTATCTAAATAAATGAAGCTTCACTTCTTAGAAATAAGTAAATGTGAACACCTAAACTATGCTTAACATAATTCTTGCGTGGAAATACTGCGCTGGTTAATAGCAAACGTGATCTATTAAATTTCTCTTAGGCAGAAACATGCCGTATAACTGCTTAGAGAGAAAATAAGTAAATCTTGAACACCTAAACTATGCTTAACATAATTCTTGCATGAAATCTGCATGGTTAATAACCCGGCGTGATCTGATAGATTTCTTAGGCTGAGGCATGCCGTGTCTTGAACTTTATACTACAAATTCACATTAGCGTCGTACTCTCAATTTCTAGAATGAATCAATCTTCAGAGGCTTTGTCATAATGTCAGCTACTTGAATTGAACTAGCACAATGGACTAATTCTATCACTCCTTCCTTTGTGACATCTCCCAAGAAATGATAACGTACATCAATATAATTGTTCCTCCTATGCATGGTTGGATTTTTGGATAATTTGATTGTTGAACTATTATCACATTTGTATCCAAATTCCTCAAGAATTCTCTTTATCCAAATTGCTTGGCATGTACACATAACAACAGCTATGAATTCAGCTTCTGTGGTTGATAGAGAGACAATAGGTTGTTTTTTTGAAGTCGCATGCTCTTGAGCTAAATTTGAAGACATAGACACTTGTACTCTTTCTATCCTTGATATCTCCTCCATAATCACTATATGTGTATGCTTCTAATTCTCCTTCATTGCTGCCTCTTTGATATAAGATTCCATATTAAGTTGTTCCTTTCAAGTACGTTAGAATCTTCTTTGCAACTTGCAGTTCTATTCTTTCTCTCGGCCACTCCATTTTGCTGGAAAGTATAAGTATTTGTGATGATTCATTTACTCGTACAATACTCATCAAATGCACTAGAGGTGTATTCTCTTCCTCTATCAGTTCTTAAACACTTTAAACTAACATTTCTTTTATTTTCAACCATACAAAGAAATTGTTTAAAGTAATCTAGTGCATCTGACTTATTTGCAAGTAAATAAACTCATGCTTTCCTACTGAAATCATCAATGAAGGTAATACAGGACCTATGTATGTTAGTTTAACTCAATAAAAATTTGCTCCTCGCATGCATGACTAGATTTTTGGATAATTTGATTGTTGAACTATTATCACATTTGATGTTAATACATTCTACTCATTTGTATCCAAGTTCCTCGAGAATTCTCTTTATCCAAATAGCTTGGCATGTACACATAGCAGCTGCTATGAATTCAGCTTATGTGGTTGATAGAGAGACAATAGGTTGTTTCTTTGAAGTCCATGCAACTGTTCCTGAGCTGAATTTGAAGACATAGCCATTTGTACTCTTGTTATCATTGATATCTCCTGCATAATCACTATCTGTGTATGCTTCCAATTCTCCTTCATTGCTGCCTTTTTGATATACAATTCCATATTGAGTTGTTCCTTTCAAGTACCTTAGAATCTTCGTTACAACCTGCAGATGTAGCTCAGCTAAATTTGACATATTTCTGTTGATTAAACTTGTAGCAAACATCAAGTCTGGTCTGGTAGATGTTAAATACATCAAGCTTCCAACAATTTATTTTAAATGAGTTTCATCAACAGGTTTTTCTTTTTTATTTCTTCCTACTTTATTGCTTGGGAGTATATGACTGTATACATGATTGCAATCATCCATTTCAAATCTATTTAGTATTTCTTGTGTGTCTCCTTTGACAATAAATACTCCGTCGAACTTTTCTACCTTGATTCCTAAAAATAATTTAGGAATCCTAGATCAGTCATATCAAATTTTTGTATCGTTGACTCCTTGAATTCCTTCATTTGTTCATGATCATCTCCGGGAGTTTTGAAAAACCAACCCTTAGGAGACCAACTGGAGATCGTCAAGAACCAGGCCGTTGGCGTAGTGAGATCTTCGTGATTGAAAGTAGCCCAGGCTACCTGCTACGAGCAATGAGTAGCAAAATCTTGATAAATGGCTAATAGCATGAGGAAATACGAAATAGATTCGATGTACCAAAGCAAGATTTGACCTTGTCAGATTTACCTGATAGGGTTCGCTCCATTGGGTAAAATAGGTACTTAAACTGTAAAAGCAGGCATCGTGTTTACAAGCTGAATTTGGTATTGAAAGGTTTCGAAGAAGTTCATGACATGAACTATAATGAAACTAGATCACCGGTGGCGTGTAGGTCTATTCGAATAAATCTTAGTCGTTTCTTTGCGTTCATGACTACGAGGAAATGATGCAAATGGATGTAAAGACCATTTTTACGAGCGAAACCTAGAAGAAAATGCGTGGTGCAATCTCCAGGAGCTTTATGTCTGAGAGGACCTAGAAGATTTCATGACCATAGAGGTCCATTCATGGTCTCAAGCAAGCATCCCCATAGTTGGAACCTTCGTTTTGATAAGAAAATCAAAGATTTTTTGATTCATAAAAGACGAATAAGAATCTTGTATAGACAAGAAGGTGAGTGGGAGTTATACATATGACATAATAATCATTTAATTATTAGAAGCAAAGTAGAATTACTCAACTCAGTCAAGTATTGGCTACGTAGACGTTTCTCAGTGAAAGGACTCAAGTAAAGCGAAATACATTCTCGAAATCTAAATTTATCGAGATCGGAGCCCAACACGACAGTGAGCGTTGTCGGAGCAGCTTATATCGATGAAGTGTAGCAAGGTTCAAAATGAATGATTCCAAGGAAAAGTCATCTCCCCATGAGACATGAGTTGACTCAACCAGAGTGGTAATCCCGCTACATGAATCTTGAATCAGAATAGATGAAGGACTTCGTTATGCCTCGGTTGTGGGTCCGTCATGTACACCATGTAGTGCACACGACGTGTGTCGTATGTGCCGAATTCTTCCCGGCGATCCCAGTAATCCGGGAGAAGCACGTTGGATTGCCGTGAAAGGACATCCTTAGTATAGAAAGAACTTGAAATTCTTGGTACATGCTAGAGATGAATAGTTGGTTATAGATCGAATTTTTACAGTGCAGTTTTGACTATATGGTGGAAGCGGTGTCTTGGGTAGTTCGAGCATGGGCTAATGTAGCTCGTCCACTTTGCGAACCAATGCCTCAGGCAAAGTATATTGAATATGCACCGAACATTGGTCCTAGACAAATGTCACGGTGGTGTTGGATTCAGTGGGAGCTATCGTATCTATCTTGTTATGTGAACAATAATTGAATATTATGGCTTACCATTATATCCAGGTTGTTTGTTCACTAGCAATACTATGTGTTTATTTGTCTTAATTTCACGTATAACTGTTGTTTATAAATCGAGTGAAAAATGAAGTCCCACAAACTACAATTTCTAGAGGACAACCTGAAAGTGTTGATAAGAGAACCTCTCAAGTCTAGAAATATAAGATAGCCATTCACCTTGGTTAGATGTTGACAGTCTGGGGCGACAAACATTTGATGACCAACATAGTGATTGATGATCAATTCTCTTGGATCGTAGAGCTTTACAAGTTTGATCGATCTTATATTTCTCCGGTTGCATAATGAGAATTTGGATTGACCCATTTGCAAAATCATAGAAGATAATATATATGTGTCCTATGATGTTTGCTTAGAGCATTAGTTAGCAGTGCCCAGACACTGCGTATATAACTACTTATGTTATATGAGTTGTGTCTTTTGTATGTCAAGCGTCTTTCACTTAGCCGAGGGGATTATAATGGCGTATGTTGGGTGACACGGTAAGTATAGCGTGGGTGTTGATATATTATAAAGGAATTTATCAATCAGCGATATGATGTAGTCTCGGGCCTCTCGATAGGTATTGTAGTGATTGGTTTATGGGGACGCCATAGTACTGATTCGGTTAAATTTCGGTAAAGAAAGTAGAGTGGGTGTTTCGCTGACTAGCCGCCTTCTTATAGTTAGCGCATGACTACAGATCGCGTGATAAAGGAATTGTAAAGTTGATTATTTATGTCAAAAGTGAAAATAAAAATAAGGCTCCAGGCCATTACACCGTTGCTCGAATGAATCCGCAGGTGTGGTGTAGCCTTAGCTTTCCTATCCTTCGTGCGCGGTGTATGGTTATTTAGACATTGATATGTGATGCACTCTTTGGTTGCCTAAACGAGCAGTCCTCGTATGTGTTGGCTTGACAACCTGTGATGTGTCTAATTTTTAGAAAAAATGGATGAGAAAAAGTATAAATGTATTTAATTTGAAAATTAATTTTTGATAATGAGTATAGGTAGATTGAAGTTGGTTATAAGTATATTCAACTTTTAACAAAATTTATAAGTTTTCATCTTCAAAATCTTATGAATTTTTAATCTCGAGTATAAGAAAAGATTCTTTGCTTTAAAAAATAATTTTAATTTTGTTTAGAATTGTGGAAATGAGTTCATCCGAAAATAAATAGATAAGTTGTAATTTCAAGAATTCTCCTCTTAATTTTTATGTTAACTTTAAGAAATATGAATATATTCTCAATGTTAAAGTTAATATTGTTAATATCTTTTTAATGTATTATGTTCATGATACTAAGATTATTTTCATGTTTTTTGTTAATATAGTCATTGTTTTAATGTTTATATCGTTTTAATGTATTATTGTTTTAATGTTTATATGTTCATGTTTTAATATTGTGCTCTTTACTTTAATTAATACTCTGTAACATACAATTAGTTACTAGCATAACATATAATTAATAATAATTAATAATTAATTAATTGATAGAACAAAATTGAACAATAAAAATTAACAAATATTGTCGTGCACATACATCAATAAAAAATAATAGTTAATAATTATTGAAAAATAATAATAAATCATTAATAACATATAATTAATTAATAACATATAATTAAGTAATATATTAATAATTGTTTGAAAAAAATTGAACAACAAAACTTAACAAATCAGTTTATAGATTCAACTTGCGTTGAATGTGCTCATTAACTCAACGAATAAGCATGACGTCCACTGAAATATTAAATGATAGAATTTTCACCACTCGTTCGCTAAGGATAAAATCAGCATAAATTTGTGGGTGAGAAATTTATGACGGGGAAGGCGGGAAATACGTCTCTCCACATTGTCATGAGACCTAGTTCAAGGAATGAAATTAAATTGGAATCTTGTCTTTTTATCTTACATTATTAATCAATCAAACCGCTATGATTTGCTCATTAGCCTAAGTTTTGGTTTCATAATAAGAGCACATAAAGATGCAAGGGTCTCATTAGCATTTTCAAAATTGGATCGCGTAATTTTGACCAGGAAAGAACCCCTGAGGAGTTGAAGTAGCTACAAAACTAAAACAAGAAAATTGTAATCTGCAACTCATACATGGTTTACAAGTGAGACCTCATTGATGTCCATAAACCAATGCAATCCACGGTTAAAGATTGCATCGCAATTTATTTTGTTATCTGCTGACTACTGGATTTGATAAAACAATGGAGGCATCTTCAGGCTGATGTTATACTACTCCTCTTCAACAACATAATGGGTGTGATTGCATCTGTTCTTGGCCTCCATCCAATCTAATCGAAGGCGTCAACCACCATATTAAGAAGTTCTGTTAGGCTGTTTAGGAATTTCGCATTATCAGTGCAAATAACTAAGGAATAGAGCATCATTGATAGTCAACTATAGAGTAAATAATACTCCATTTAAACAAGTTTTGCTGAAAGAAATAAATGTCCTGCTGATGACAGTTCGTGCGAGTAATTAACACTTAACAGCAACAAACGACTAACGAACTGCCAGAAGTGTAACCTGGAACCTATGGTATTCAATGAAGGTATTACAAGGGTGTTTGTCAATCGACATCATTCAGTTTTTAAAAGCGAGATTGTTTTAGTTAATCTGTAAATTCATAATCAGAAAATCTTATTGAAGCAAATTGAAAGACAAGGAAGCTGAACAAGCTTTTTCAAATTTATTCCTGGCTTCATGTTGCTATATGTTTTGAGAACTGTATTAAGGATGAATGCACACAGAAACTATACTACATGCACTTCAGAAGTTGCAAAGCATGCTGATTAAATCCTATAAGTGCAGATAAAAAGGAAGGGAAATACGTACTGTATGAATTCTCGATCTACAATCATAGTCTTTATCATGGTCTTCTTGATAAACCTCTGAGTCAGCACTGTTGCCATCTGTATATCTTACACTAGCTTCGTTATTCATTAATACTGCTAAAAGTTTCATTTTCCAATCATGCGTAACATGAGGCAAAACTTCAGCTTTGAAGCACTGCCCAACTGGTTGGTGGAACTTAGGATTCATTACCTTTTAGTAGGCACAAGGTTGATGGTATGTTTTCTTGCAAGAGTTTCTGGCAGATGATAGCTCCCTGGAAATTAAGGAAAGTATAGTTTAAAAGGCTTAATCGGTCAGACATGGTCATCTTTGAGAAGCCAAAAGAAGTAGTCCAAGTGTCGAGAGCAGTTTCAACTGCTGGCAGAACAAGTCTTTCCACTCCCAATTCCATGAGTTTCTGCAAACAATGTAAACGAAACATGTTAGGGAGCAAACTACCGAGGAGTGTACAAGTTAGGTCAGATAGAGTATACAAACTTAAGGCAATAAGGCATATAACAGATCACCAAAAAATCTTCTCTTGAAGTAAACAAATAGTGAAACATACGAATGTAATCGAAGATACAAACTACATAACCATATATTATTGGACATTAAGTAGCAACATTGCCTTACTAACTTTGCTTAGCAGTACTGCAATCAATAGAAATTCCGAGGGTGGAGTACTTCGGATTCCATGAAAATACAATGATAGAAGGGTTAACATTTAACAAATTCTAAAACTTGATAGCTTAACTTCCACTGAAGACTTAGGGACTGGGAAAAGGGGAATGGCAACTACGTAATAGGTATATATAGAAAGAAAAGAACAGTTTTTATAACATTGGGAAGCAACCACAGATCAAATTTCAGGTGACCGTCCTAAGTGGAAACACCAGTTGCAGAAATTGCATTAAAGGCTCTTTAAGTTAACATTAAAAAAAAAAAAATCAACGGTACCCTTGAACGTTGATTTCTTTCATAGGTAAGTTTCTTATCTTCAGATAGCAAGCATTGTACAAAGATAATTGATTATGTCCAATATTAACTACAGGGCATCAAGAAAGTATTTTATTTTCTTTTTTTCACTTGGAACTAAGAGTTCAGGAGCATATAACCTTTTCGAGCTCATCCATCAGAATCCGACACATCCCACTTCTGCGAAAGTGAAAACGAGTAGCAACAAATGGGACCTCTGCTAGCTTCTCACCATAAACCCTTTAAAAACATTTAGAATATATTAAGTAGCATGCTGAAAACTAATAATACGAATAGTCTATCTGACCTTGCATGCAATTACCTCACTGTAGCTGTAGTAATCAATTCATCATTTTTCTCCAGCAGCACCGTGTAGAATCCAGGAAAGCTCAATCGCCTGAGCTCTGACCTGCAATGCAAGTGAAGCACCAACTACATGTAACACGCTACTTACAAATAAGAAATGAATATAAGAAAATAAGGTAACACTGCAAAATAATCCAGTAAAAAAGGAAGAACATATAATATAAGCAAAATCAGCAATACAATTAAGAGAAGGATTCTTTACCAGAATTGAAAGTACATTGGGAATGATATAATTAACAAATTAGCAGGAATAATGAGAACACTTCCCAAGGGACTTAAAGAAGCAAGAAGGTAGTAGAAGGAGGAAATCATAGAATGTCTTAAATTTTCTCATTTTTATCTTATTTTCATACATTGCTTCCTTCCCAATGGTTGAGAGTGGGAGCATTTACTAATATATACATGAGTACATAACTACATGCGCACATAATTATATTTGGAAATTTTGTAATTAGACTTTATCAAATGGGGGTCGAGAACGTGAGTGAATTTATCCATTGGAATGGCATACAACATTGTACTATAGCAGTGATTGCAAGGCCTACTGGAGTTCTTTTTATTACACCTACAACAAAACCACATACTGCGTAGTTATGTTATGGAGTGGCGAATTTGACAAATTGTTTGATGACATGTTCTCTTGATAGAGGATTATATGAACTCATAGTTTGACCTTGAGAACTAATAAAAGATAGATTGAATTACCGTCTACAGAAAATCATATCCTCAATAAGATCTCTTTTAGTAAGAGGTTCTTTTATAGGTAGAAAGCATTCATGCATCACACTAAGTGCAACATTAAGCTTGCTATAGGTTGCTACAGAGGATCCATCATGACCATCACACTTGCCATCTTCTGCTTCTCGGTATTTTACCAACGTCCATGTTAAATTATCATCTCCCACGGGTACAGCTTTTCCAAGAAGCTGGTGGAGACCCTCAAAAATCTATCAATGATTCATGTGTTATCTTTTAAATTAAATCCAGCTCCAATATATGCATATAGATGATCCTGCATGTGGCAAGAACAAATTATGTACCTTTTTGCACTTCGTATTACAAAACCAAATTCCATCAAGATCTCTCGTGTTCTGCATGTAGGCTTTATCGTGCAGGCATCTCACATGATCTGATTCAAGGCAAACTACCATATTAGAAGCATAACGACTAGACAGTACCAGGGGTTCTTAAACACTGTCTTTACATGTTAAAAAGCTAGCATAACGTACATGCAAGTGCTGATTCTAAATTGGATCAGAAAACTCACATTGACGCTCACATTGGCTGCACCTGAGACCCCTGTTATCACTTTCAAATTCCGTGTTTCTATCAAAATTATTTCCACATACTGCACAACAACACGATGGGCAGAACCAGTCTCCTTCAGGAAGAACCTGTTTAAAGGAAACAAAATCAAGCAATGAATAATCAGTTAGTATCAACAGGGTCTTAAATTGAGCATTTAATGGGACAGGTTAACTTATTTTCTTAAGCCTTCCTTCAACGAAAAACTACTAGAGTTGGAACTACTTCTGTTATTCCCTTACACACAACAGAGCTGGAACAAATCAGCCAAACATAACCCTAAACAACTTCTAAATAAATTATGTGGATGCATGAATGAGAAATAAAAAGTGTACCTTCAGACCAACGCATTCCTTATGGTAAGAAGATGGACAATGATCACATAATACTAAGTTGCCTCCATCATGACAGACTGAGCATATATAGTCATTCATGTTCAGCTTATGATTCCCCTTCACATCATGGGACTTCATCCTTGAAGACTTGGATCTCCTTTCATGTTCCATTTGTAACTGACAGTTCAAGAGTGTCTTGCCATCCTCTAGAAAGATATTTGCAGCTGGTCTACAGAAACTGCTGCCAGCATGAACTTCAAACTTGCTGATACTGAAAGTGCAATGGCAACAGCCGCATATGATCCCATCACGAGTTATTTTTCCCTGAATAATGATGGACTCACTATCCCTTTCTCGATAATATACTTTTTCTCCAACCCCAACCACATTGTTTTCTATTAACCAAGATAATACAGTACGAGGCGATTGGTTTAAGGAAGGAATACCATCTTGAACTGCTCTTTTACTTGATCGCAGCACACGCGTTGAACAATAAGCAGGACCATTCTCCCCCAAATCACTTGAAGGCTGAGATGTATGTCCATTGTTTAGAAATTGGGGGACAACTTCTTGGCGTTTAGTTTGACGAGGTGAATTATCTCCAACACTGCTATTCCTCTTTTTTCCTTTCCTAGTAGCCCGATTGTCAGCCTTGCTGGGCTTAGCAGGGTACTCCGACAGTAACATCCCAGAAGAAGATTCAGATTGGATCTTCTCAGATAAACGACCTTGTTTAAAGGAATTTTCTTCAAACTCAACTTCAATGGGATGGGAATCAGTCACTGGTCTCTTGGATCGATTTTTCACTATCTTAACTTGCCGTTCTATAAAGGCCTTTACGTCATTCAAGCTGGGGCCCTCAACTCTGTTTTTCAGTTTCCGAGCTTTAAGAGAATGTGATTTTTTGCCATTCATTTCAGTACTCTTAGTGCAATTGACTCGTACTTCAGATTTCTTCTTCTGTCTCTTCGCTTTTCTTTTGAGAGACGGGATTACACTATCAGATGAACACGGACTCCCGGGATTGCCTTGCGTAATGGGCAAGAAACTAAGTTGGTCATCTTCAGCATACAGAGACGGAGTTCTCTGCTTGTTATCATGCAATGGAGAACGAAATTGTGATTTTCCCTTCAACAGCCTACACAGCTCACGAAGCGAATAGTAGTGAATCCCCTCAGGGGAAACATAACGCAATCTAGTTATGTTATCCCTATTAAAATAAATTTTATAGCCCAGACATAAAAGATGACCTTTTATTTTATGGATTAGTTTCCTCTTCTTTGATTGACCATCACCATAATTAAAAACTGCATCTGGATATAACCCAGGCCCTGGAAGCATATCAGGGGCCACAGGAAGCCATTCAATCTTTTGCTTGGTCATCTGAGAGGGAGATTCTTTACCATTCTCTTCACATACTATTTCAGAACAATGATTTGGGCTTGAAGGTTTAGGTTCTAAGGTAGATGGAAGAAACGGAACTTCTTCTTCAAGGCTAGGCATTGAAGAGAAAGCAGGATCATGTGAATTAAAGTAGTGAGGAAATCCGAAGGGTACAATGGGAAAAGAATTTCCAGTAAAAGAACCAGGCTTCAGTATAGCATCAAGATCAGACTCAGAGAGTTCCAATAACTGCTGGTCTTCCTGCAGAAGGCCTGAAGAGTTTAACTCAATAAAAATTTGATTTATGGCGATCTTGAGATTATCATACCAAACTTGTAACACCCATTTTTTCCAGCTATCACTGTCAGCATTAGTCCACTCCTTAATATCTTGAAACCCCGTTAGCCGGGTTTCATACCAAATTTGCTTCACTGATACGATAAGGGGCCAATGCTGCTCCATTTCCTCTATCAGCTCGAGGAACAGCCAATTTCCTCGAGGTTTCCAATTGTCCAACATCTCATCCCAATCTTGAGTGATACGCAATGTTGAGACATGTGCCTTCATTTCGTCTCCCATATCTGGGAAGAAAATCTTTCTTTCCTCTGACCCATCTTCATGGTCGAAAATGACACCTTCCCACCAAGCATCATTATGATACATATCTACACATTCTCCATAATGGATAGACCATTGACTCAGGTCAAGACAAGGCGGAAAAGGCCTAATTATCCCACGATAGTTCAGAGCTACACCATCGAGGTTATCCTCCCCATCAACAAATGAAGACACATTAACACATTCGGTTATATAATCAGTACCCTCATCTGACAACAGATGATCATACTGCACATTACGAGTCAAATCACCCCCGCTGATCACAGTAGCAGAATGCCATGATCCGAAGAACCCTTCTTCCAAACTCCTCACCTGCATAATTTCAACAATGTTAGGTATTAGCATTGCCAACAAAAGAGAACCAGCACAAAAGAAGATTTTGGAGAAATCCAACAGATTCAATTCCAGCTTAATTCTCCAAATCCCAACCAGATATTCATATTCCTGACACTGAAAAGTGCATAATTGTCAACTGAAACCCAAAAACCTCGACTCTTCAATCAAAGCAAACCCTTGCAAGTAAATTACGATAAAATCAAGAAGACGGATGGGAGTGGTTGAATACACCCCGGATATTCAATTCATAAATTATCCACACTCATCAAATAACACATTCTAAAGCATCATAGGGCAATTCATCAGCATTCTACTGTTTGCAGAGCATCAGATTGCCACTCCATGCAGAAAGTCAAAGAAATGCAGATAACAACACATAATTCAATCAAGAATGAATTGGAAAAATCACCCAAATAACAGATTTTTACCATAAATCCATAACTGATAGAAAGTAATTCCTTGATTGATCTTCATCTTGATAAAATAATTTATACATGTTTATACAATAATTGCTAGGCTAATATTTTGGCTAAATATATGATTTGCTCATTACAATGGCAAATATCATGCAATGCAATAACTACAAAATAATTATCTTAATGTACAAATATACTAAAGTATATTCTAATGATAACCATGGCAATTCATCAGCATTCTACTTTTCCCAAAGCATCAAATTCTCATTTCATGTAGAAAAACAACCAAATGCAGATAATAGCACAGAATGCAATCAATAATTACTCAGCATATCTTACGGACATGCATTTCAATGATAAGAACACGAGTCTTAAAAATCTACTGGCACTCTTTCATGCGATGTGGTTTGAATGTATGAATGTGATGCCGTATTATTAAAAGTGTGGTTTAAAGGGAAGGCTCAAGTGTGTGACGATTGAAAGCCTTGTCCAGCGCGATTTGCTGCTTATGTGTAGGCGAAGGGCATGGTAGCTTAGGAATCACCAAGTTTTCAAACTTTTAATAATTACTCAACACATTTTTACCATAAGTCCATAACCATGGCAATTCATTAGCATTCTACTTTTCTCAGAGAATCAGATTCTCACTCCATGCAGAAAAACAACCAAATGCAGATAATTCAATCAAGAACTGATTTTAAAGAATATCCAAACATAGATTTTTACCATAACCAATAAACTAAAACCTTAATCCAAGCCCAAAAGACAACAACAAAGCATAAAAAAACCCAAAAAACCACTATAAAGCAGAATGAAAACAACAAAGCAATAAGAAACGATTACGTTTAGAATTGAATACCTCAACTTTTGCATCAGGGAGGAGCTTAGGAACAATTTCATGAATAACCCTTCTCCTCTTTCTCCCCGCCGCCATTGAAGTACAATTCAGTTATGGTGCTGACTATGTTTGTGTCACTTTTTTGTTTATGTATATATATATAATATATAGTAATATTTTATATATATTGCATTGTTTTTCAGGGTTATTTTTTTATATACTTAAAAAAGAATCTAGAGATAATTCTTGAAAATGTGATTTATCTATGCAAAATGTAACGTACGAGGTTGTTTTTTTACAAAACAAACATGTTTGACTGTGTATGTTATTGTAATGCATGTGAGTATATTTAGAAATTATGGTGAGTAAAACCTTAAAAATGAAAAATGTGAGGATAAGTGTAGGTAAACACGTGGGACTATTTCAGTATCGTACGTAGGATCCCACGTTGTACTTTTTCTTGACCAAATTCATGGTCCCTAGACGTTGGAATACTTCAAAATTATGCCGATTGAGGTCCATTTTTTACATTTAGAGGTTGAGGCATTTTCTAGGATTGGAGCTGAGGAGAAATAGGTCCCTTGCATCAGCTCACCCCACCTGGGCCGATCAGGAATAGCTGATTGTGGTTCCAAAATCTCTGTATTACAATTAGTTTCACCAAGTTTGTTACGTTGTTAGAGGCCGATCCAGGCGTGAGGTGATATTCTGAACTAATTTTGGGTAGTTTTTCTATTCGGTTCAGAGTTTTAGACATATGATCTCTATAGTCTATATATATGAGTGTTATGAGTCGCTATGAGTGTGTGAAAATATCTGAAAATCATCCCAATAATGGTTGGAAATCGATGCTTGTAGGATTTAGAATATGAATAGTTTGTGCTTATTCTTAAAATTATGAGTTTATTATAATTTTTGGTAAGGTTAAAAAGTCGTGAGATATTAGCGTATATGAGATCTTGTATCTAGGAGTTTTAGTGTGAGAAAACATCCAGTAGGCTGGATGTCTTTGCGTGTTGAGGAGACGGGGTAAAATCGTTATGCCAATTTAATTTTCACACTATTTTATTTATGTTTGTCATATATGAATTAGTTGTATATCATCTTGTTTGCTTGTTGTTGTTATATCCTGGATGGAATCTGAGTTATAGTCAATTATGAGATTGTCAATAATGGTATATGATTCGCAACAATTTTCAATAACTTCATTGGCCTGATAGCTGTATCTGGCCTCTATCAAAAGAAAAAGATACCGGGTTCGATTTAGGTAAAGGGGTATATTGCTCATAATTCATCAGTTTCGTGCGCGTATGTGAGGCTTTCGTTTGAACAATTTGATTAAACTTTAGAATTTAATTAATATTTAATATTGTATGTAATTTATAAACACATGTTAAAAAAAATCATTTTCAAGTATGAATAATAAAACTTTATCTTTTAGTTTTATAGACTTAATCATCATCATGTATTATATATATATATATATATATATATATACTCAAATCCAAGTATTAATATATATAAGTTTACTAAAATAAGACAAATATTATCCATCCAGTAATTTACCAACACTTAGGTCAAAGTACAAAAAAGAAAGCTACCTATTTCATGATTTGTTAATCAAACTTCAAATTTCATAAGATAGGAATCATTGATACACATTCAGGTGAGTTTAAGTTACTTATTGCACCAATTTTATTATAATATCTTGTGTTAAAGTAGTATTTCAATTCATATATTTGCTTTAATTGTCATTAATCACCAAAATTGTGTGCTATTAAACTAAATCAGCTAATAATCTGAAAATTAAGAACATGAAGATATGAAACTAAATTAAAATTACTTAATAAAATAAATTTTGATTGTTGGAGTAATTTTATGAAATTCAGATGTACGATTAGTAATTGTGTACCTGATAATTTAATTTGGATATTTAATGTGTGAATAAGTCTTGACTGCATATTTGGTTTAATTTGGAAGTGTTGACTCGTTGACTTTATTGTTGAAGTCAGTTCCATAGCTTGTGTGGATGCTGAATTGGTAGCGCCTCGTGAGTCGAGAGAGTGCTAGAATGTGTGATTTGACGAGTATTTAGTTGGACTGGGAAAATGTTGTTGGTTTTTGGATGATTTTTTTCATCATCTAATTAATAAATGTCGTTTCGTTGTACTTAGAAATATAAGGGCGAGAAAATTTTCCATGTAACGTTCATATAGACATGCCAACATGCCATATATGTATATACAATTGTGCATATATTCAATTACATTTTAGATTCAAATAGTTCATATATCAATTTTCTTTATGAAAACATAGAGCGTGGGATGTAGGTATGTAATTGAATTATTTCAAATTTAAAAGACTCTAGTCAATCTACACAGGTGCTTCTTAGCTGATGTTGGACCGAATCGGGAACAGAAGTAAATGGAGGAACTTTCCTTGACTGCTATCGAGGGAAAAGGATACAGATACATTCGCGATGTGACTATGGGCCGACCTGAAGTCATCGACATCCACCATATCATTCTCAAGAACAATGCTAGAAAGGGTCACGTTTTCTGCATTTTCACAGCTGTTCTTCTTGTACCAGTTTCTTTTCTCAATTTTTCAGTCCAGGTGCTAGTCGATCTGATATATGAAACATGTGAACTTCAATTCACCAGAAGTTATCTGGTTATTAAACTATTGAACTGGTTGTAGTGAATAGTGTTATCTTGTTTTCTTCGAGTTGAAACATTCTTTGTTTTCCATTTTTAACATGCCTTTTCACTTAAGTTTTGGGTAGTTTGGATGTGATTTAAGAAAGTTTTTTATGCTGTCTTCAAAAAGTAATGAATTAGTTTAGCTTTTATTTGGAGGTTATATCTTTCTTACTTTATTTGGAGGTTATATCTTTCTTACTGTTTTAAAAAAAAATTATAGTATGTGAATTGTGATGACCATTGATAATGCAGGGAAATTCAGCCGCTATAGCTTTGTTCTGGGGCTTGCTAATTTGTGGGTGTCTCATTAGAACAATTAAGGGGAACCAAGTTAATAAAGGTTTGTCTATCTGATGATTGGCTGCTCTAGTTCTGTGTGTGTGCTATCTTTCCAGTGGTGAACATTGCTTACTTGATTTGATCATTTGTCCATCTTTTTTCGGAGTAACCTGTTTTCTTCTTCTCGAGCCTCATTATACATAGTTATTCATATTGGTTTGTTTTAACTCCATTACTTTGTGTTTTATGTTGAAAATTTGGTCTCGTTATACTAGTCGTGAAATGCTTAGTCCTTATGTAATTGACATAGATAGTAATCTGCTAAGTGGTTAGCATTTTATCCTGCTTGTTCTTTTATGCTTCCTCCAGGAGAATGTAAAGGATGGTTTGGTGTTTGTATGTAGCAGAATCTGTTGTAATTCTTCCAGGTTTTGGTCTTCAGCTGGAGACTCATTATCAAAGGTACTAAGTAAACTCTCACTCTGTACTCCAATTAACGTATACATGATTTCTACTATCTAAGTCCTATAGTGAAGGATTGACCTTTATGGATATGCTCTTCACACTGAGATAGTTGGTATATGGGGAAGAGCTCTCATTGTCTGGGAGTGTTACAATTTAGTTAGTAAGGAATCCGGAAGAATATTCTTAACTATCTGGGATTAACATTACATGAAACATGGCATTATTATGTCAATTCTCCCCCTGACTTGCCAATGTCACTTATGCTTTCCACATTCATGTTGTTTCTCCTTTCTGATTTATTGTATTTCCTCGATAGTGGGAGAACAATAAGACGCTTTGTTCCTGCTAACAAGATTTTGAAACCAGTTCTGAATGAATGTGTGACCCCAGTCACGTGTTACTGGATTTTGGTTCTGATTCTACATGATGAAGGTGAATTCCAGTTGGTCTTCAAGGTGAGGAGTATTTCCTTCCCTGGAAATTAGTATTTTCGTTTAACTATGAAGGCTAAGGTTTTCGATACTTCAGTAAATTAGTGTTGATGACACGTATTCTAACAGTTGAAGGTTAACTTTTCTAAGTTCTTTTAGAGCTTCATATCTTTGTTTATTTGGTTCTGTTTTATTCTGAACTGGCAGTACTCCGTTACATTGACACTAGTGTTTTATGAAATTCTCAGGAATTACGTCCACCAGTCAATATGTTGGTTCCTGTATGGAAGGCTTTATGTGCAGCAACTGAAATTGGAGGCGACATCAGTGCATCGTTCTGTCAATGATACCCCTTTTACTAACTTAATAACTATGCATCAGTAGTTTAGTCGACAATGGCAGACGATTACATTTACTAATAGCATGACAAACTTGAACAGAGAAGGAAAAACTAAACTGACTATCGTTTTCCCCGGTGCATATTGTGGGGGTATTTTCTTTATTTTAAGCACCACAGCCAGCTTCTGATACAAGGTTGTTTTTTATGCAATTTAATTACTACTATATGCTTTTATGTTATTTGAATTCAAGCCTACCTTAGACTACCTACAATGGAGGTGTTGGAAAAAAATTCCAGCACCTTAAACAGTCAGCCCAGAAGGGTGTTGAAAAAAAGGAGTGATGAAGTGGATTAAATGAGTGGAAAAAAATTCAACATGTTTTTTGTCAATGGTGCCACATAGGGCCCAGTGGGGATCAGATGTTTTTGTCTTGGAAGGGCTAATTAGGGACCCGGTGTTTTTGCTGAGTGGATTATCATTCCGATTATTCGAGATCAATTATTTGATATTAAATTAATTTTCTTTTTTTTAATTTTTTATATCAAAATTAAGCCAATTTTCTTACATAAATAGAGCTTGGTTCGTTTGGTTTGGATATAAAAAAATTAATAATTTTAAATATAATTATTTTATTATCCTTTACTAAATTCTTTATTTTATATTTGATATTTTTAGTGAAATGAATATAAGTATAGTAGATAAAAGTGAATTGGGGTAGATTGGCAGATTTTATTAAATAAAATCGTTGTAGAGGTGTAAATTTGAATGTGTATTTAGTAGTATATGGGAAAGAAAGAATATAATGTGGAGTCTTTGAGGTGTAAAAATCGTATTAAAAGATTGAGCCGGAGTTGTAGATAGTCTTATATTTTAAGATTTCTCTTATCCCAAACAGTGTTCAAAATGGGTAGAAATTATTATTTTAACCCCCTATTTTAGTCATTTCATGTGATTTTGATACTGTTTGGGTGTGCTTTGACTGTTGAGTATAGCACCCAAGATCTTATGATAATCCTCATGGCATGGATCTCTTACAATATCTACTATCTAGTACTCCGTGTTAAGATATGTCACTTTCCCATTTACATTTTTTTAAAGCTCCCAAAGATTTGATGTACAATAGTTTGCATCATTGCTACTTCGGCGATTCTTAAATTCAGTATGAAGATCTCACGTCTCATGTCGATTTTGACAAAAAGCATGGCTTTATCTACGTATATGATATCAATTTTGGCCCCCAAAATGTATTCTTTTTTTAGTACCATATTCAACTATGTCCAACAACTTCAATAAAAAACTCGTACCCAAGTTTAATAATGTAACAAAATGATATCTATGTTACCATGTATATATGTATATATATTATAATTATAGTAAAAGACATTCTATATTGATTTATCTCGATTATCAGTTTATAGTCAATTTGTTTTAGGAAGAACCAAAAGAACTGAGTGTGAATCATGAAAATCTAACAATTCTTATTTGGGAATTCAATTAAATATTTCGCTTGATACATTATCGCCCTACCTTGCGTTAACCATTTAATCCCAAAAATTCGCCTCCAAATTAAGCCATAATAGAGGAAGGCGTATATAACAAAATTTTATATATTTTGCTCATTTACCCTATTCAAAAATCATGATATCCAAACAACAATTAAATATTTTCTTCCTAATTCACCCTCGTTCTTTCCGCTACATTAATTTTTTAAAATATACTCTCATTCGAATCCCACAGAATCAAACACGTCGTTAGATTAAGATTTAATGTTCTACTCTGATTCACCTTATCGCTAATCAAGTATAGTGACTTTATGCTTCAGTGGTAAAGTGTTAATTATCCTCCACTTTTTTATGCGTCGTTTTCGCTCCGTAATAGTCCAAGCTTTGTGTTGAAGTGATTAAAAATCTACAGTCTTTTTGATCAATTGAAATATATATCTGCTCGGATAGCTTTCTCTTATTGATATATCGGGCAACGGGCTTGATAGAGCCAGATTAGTCGGCGATTTCGTCTTAAATTAGCGATAATCGAATTAAGTACCCGTATAACTAGAGAAAGTTGTAACGATAAAAATAGCGTACTTGATTTTAGCGGCTGAATTTTCACTTTGATAAATTCCCTCTTCTTTTCGCCTTTTTGTCACACTTCCCACCAAATATAATCAACTCATTTTCATTTTTTTTTACTTATCTGCTAAATTAAATCTCAATAAAACCCAAATTAAACCCTTTCTTAATTAGGGTTTCAGGTAATTTTTATTATATTAATTCAATTAATGTTTATAATTTATTGTATTTTGTGTTTATAACTTATAAATTTAATTAACTTTTTATATATTGTGTCTATATGTTGCAGGAAGCAGAAGGAAATTAGATACACTTTAATTGGAGCTTAGATTGATAATTTGGTGTTTCAAAATTGTTGTCCAAAATGTCTCAAACTAACTGGGAAGCTGATAAAATGTGAGTATTCAATATATATGTTACGGAGTATATTGTTTTTCAAGGGTTTGTTTAATTATTTTATTATTGTGTTTAATTTTGTTTATGCTCGTGTTATATAATTGTTTGATTTTGTTTTTGCTATTGTTAAATGAGGGTGTTATATGTGTTTGATTTTGTTTCTGCTATTGTTAGTTGATTTTCAATTTATTATGGACTTGGCTCTTTGCTCGTTGAAGTCCTCGATAATTGGCTTTGGCGATTTCAGCAAGCTTTTAGGGATTTGAAATGTTTTTTTAATGCCCGGTTTTTGTTGCTGTAGTTTTTTGATTCTGGTATTTGCTTTATTAATTGTGGAGGAGGACAAATATGGTGTTTTTTGGTGATTTGGTGATACTTGTGTGCTTCTATATCATTGTGTATAACTGTATATGCATTTGAGTATCTCGAAATTTGTTCTAAATATAGGATGCTGAGATGGAAACGATAACTAGTTTGAAATGAATCACAAGCTCATATTTTTCATATAAGAGGGACTTTGTAGCCTTTGTTACACTTGCCATTATTTTCCGATAATATTTGGTTCATGGGCCTTTGGTATTCTGCTTAAACTCAATACCAATATTTACAGTTTGTACCCTTTTGCATGCCATAAGATATAATACTTCGCTTGTTTGTCTAGTGCTGTGTAGAATCCAGTGATTATGGTTAGCCTTATTGAGTTTGGACTTTATGTAAGTCTGAAAACCATGATAAATTAATTTTCATTCTATATTATTCTGTAGGCTTGATGTCTATATTTATGATTATTTGGTGAAGAGAGACTTGAAGGCCACAGCTCAGGCTTTTCAAGCTGAAGGAAAGGTGTCTTCTGACCCTGTTGCTAAGATACCATGTTTAGTGAAACTATAGATGTTATTGTTTGTATTTCTTTCCCTGGTTGGTTTTCAGCTTGAGCCTTTGCATATACAGCTATCGATGCCCCTGGCGGGTTTCTATTCGAGTGGTGGTCTGTCTTTTGGGACATATTCATTGCAAGAACCAATGAAAAGCATTCAGATGTTGCCGCATCTTACATCGAGGTAACTGAATGCTCAGATGTTCAATGTTCACTAGATATCTTTTACATACTCCATGGGTTCAGCTGTTCAAGATTGGTTTGATCCCTGCTCTTACACTATATTCTTCTTGGTATCGTGGCAAGTCATTAGTGTTGTTTTGTAAGCAGTAACCTTTTCTGTTTCTATTGGATAGATGGGTTGTAATGTTATGCAACCATGTAATTTTTTAAAAACAAAAAAATTTGTCATTCTTGTTATATGTTTCTATTTATCATGTTCAAGTGCAGTAATTTGGTTACATCACTGCATCACATTGATGCCACATAGAGGGTGATTGCTTCGTTTCCTTTGCTAAGCTAATTTTTTCAATTTTCTGGAGCTTATATGCGAAACTTAAGATCCATAAGTTTATCTCTTACAGACTCAATTGATGAAAGTTAGAGAGCAGCAACAGCAATCATCTCAACAACTCCCAAACCCTCAGCAGCAATTACAAATGCAACAGCTTTTTCTACAGAGGCAGGCCCAGCAGCAGCAACAGCAACAACAACAGCAACAACAACAACAACAACAACAACAGCAGCAGCAACAACAACAGCAGCAACAGCAACAGCAGCAGCAACAGCAGCAGCAGCAACAGCAGCAGCAACAACAGCATCAGCAACAACAACAAAATCAACAGCAACAACGAAAAGATGGTACCCATATACTGAATGGCGCTGCTAATGGTATTGCCGGGAATGACACCCTCATGAGACAGAACACAGGAGCAGCCAGTGTGTTGGGTACAAAAATCTATGAGGAACGACTGAAACTGCCAGTCCAGAGAGATTCTTCAGACGATCAAACTCTGAAGGTACGAGTTAACCTTTTCTTTCAGAGAAAATGTTAAATCGTTTGCATGTCTTATCATACCTGTAATTTGCAGCAAAGATTTGGTGAAAACGTCAATCAACTAATGGACAATAATCACGCATCAATTCTGAAATCAGCTGTAGCTGCTGGCCAATCCTCTGGGTATATTGGCTCACTTTTTATTGTATACTGTTTGCTTGAACATCAGTTTTTTACGACCAGCGTCTTTCTTAATTTACATGGAAAAGACATACTGCTTGCCTCCCCTCCACCCCTTCTTTGGTTTGATGCAGAAGTGTTTGGACTTTGGACACCCATTTGTATTGTAGAACATAGGATATATAGTCTTCTTATGTTTCTTATGCCAGGCAAGTGCTGCATGGTTCAGCTGGTGGCATGTCTCCTCAAATCCAGGCTCGCAATCAGCAACTTCCTGGGTCTACCCCAGTCAGTTCCTATGTCCTGATCTATTAAATTTTGTCTTGTCCTTGAGTTGTCTTTACATTTTTCCTTTAATTTTTGCATGAACAGGACATAAAGACGGAGATGAATCCTATACGAACTCCCCGAGCAGGTGGTACTGAAGGATCACTGATTGGCATTCCTGGTAAACTTAGATTTCTTTGAGATATAATTGATTATGTATACTCTTCTTAATCTATGATCTCTTGTTCTTTAGTTCACATGGCCTCAATTCTGACATATTTCTTGCTGCCCAGGACCAAACCAGGGTGGAAGCAATTTGACATTAAAAGGATGGCCTTTAACAGTAAGTGCAAAAATCAATATATCTCATGTAGTTTTTCTTCTTATTTGCTGTCTCCATTCTTTGAAGACATCTGGTATTTGCTTAATTTGTTCTTATAAAGCTTGGTTTGGATGCTGTTGCAACTATGTAATTGGTGCTATGTATAGGCCCATCAAAGGAAATCTTGCATTAATGCTCCATATACTTTTATGTCATGTATAGCAGGGGTTGGATCAGATGCGTTCTCTTCAACAGCAAAAATCATTTATGCAAGGGCCACAACCTTTTCATCAACTACAGATGTTAACACCACAGCAACAGCTTATGTTGGCTCGGCAAAATTTGAGCTCCTCAGCTGCCAATGATGAAGACAGTATCAGGTTAAGGATGCTGCATAACAATCGGAACATGACAATGGGGAAGGATAGTTTGACCAATTCAGCTGGTGATATGGTCCATAACATGGGTTCCCCTTTGCAAGCTGGTGGTCCTATTTTGTCTCGTGCAGATCCAGATATGATGATGAAGGTGAATTGGTTCTGTATATATACCGTTATACATTGCTTCATTAATAAATTTTTATGCGGATTTATTTTTTAGTTGGATGTGATTTTTATTTATCTATTAATTGAATAATTTAGCTTCGTTTTCTCAGGTGAAGTTTGCTCAGCTGCAACAACAAAGCATTAATCAACATCAACAACAGCTTCAGCAGAACCCACTTTCTGGTCCTCAATCTCAGAGTTCAAATCATAGTTTTCAGCAAGATAAGATGATGGGTCTTGGTGTGGCTACAGGGGATGGAAGCACCTCTAATGCTTTTCGAGGAAATGATCAGGTTCCTCCTCTTTGTTTCTGGCAAATTAATTGCTTCTTTTCTGTTATGTCCCGGATCCGAAATGTGCTAACAAAGGTTCGAGCATTGTACCCCCACCCACTCTTCTCTACTTTTACTCCCTTCTATAAGGAAATATCGCTTTTAAGACTTTTTTCCACTAGCAGGGGGGGCGTATCCTTTGTGGGTAGCACTTTACATTTTTGTGTTTGGTGGAGGGGAAGGGAGTTCCATTTAATTTCATGTCAATTGTCCGATGTGGAGATTTTTTTAGGATATGGAGGGAAGATCCTTCCATGGCTTCTTTCCATCCCACTTTTTAACGACCACATAAATTTGGCTACTGCAATTTAAGTGATACTCCTCTTTGTATTTTCTCCTTTTCAAACACAGTAGTGTTATTTAGCTACTGCTCTACTTTAATTATGGGATTGTTAGACAGTTGTAGTGCCTTTTCTATCCTAGGTACACATTATGTAATCTTGATGCTTAATATTATCTGTTCATCTCAAACTTTGATGTTGAGGTTCTTATATGATGCTGTTCATCTTCATCATATTGCATGGATTTTTTATATTCGATTGTTTCAAGGCCAGGAATATGCTTTTTCATCAGGGTTGCTGTCATTTGAGCATTAGATTAAGCAAAGTTGTTTATCGTGACTGTGAAAGAGGTCTGGATATATTTACTCGTATTGCATAATAATTCATTTCTTTGGGCATTTGTGCATTCCTAGGCTTCAAAAGCTCAGTCCGGAAGAAAGAGGAAGCAGCAGGTGTCATCTTCAGGACCAGTAAATAGCTCTGGAACAGCTAACACTGCTGGCCCTTCACCAAGTTCGGCCCCTTCCACACCATCAACTCATACCCCAGGAGATGTTATGTCAATGGCTGCAATGCCACACAATAACAGTTCCTCAAAACCTTTTATGTTTGATAACCCCAGTACTCTTACGTCACCTTCTAATAACTTGGTAAGATAGGACTTCATTTTAATTTATCAGAAGAATCTGTTAAATGATTTGATAGTTCTTATTTCCATGTGATTGTATTTTATTTTGGCAGTGGGATGATAAAGATCTTGGGCAGGCTGAAATGGATCGTTTTGTGGATGATGGCTCCCTTGATGACAATGTAGAGTCCTTCTTGTCTCAAGAAGATGCTGATCCTCGGGATACAGTTGGTCGTTGCATGGATGTAAGTAAAGGTGAGTCTAATATCACCTCAACTGCTCCCTGGCACCTTGAAGAGTACATCTTTTGGTAGAAGTTAAGATCTATTCTGCGTCATATGAATCAACTCACTATCATACACCTGGATTTCCTCAAAGCATGTTGATGAGTTGCAGACATTTTTGGTTGTTAAGTTTTAGTGGGAAAATACCCTTTCTCCTTCCTCATCTAGTTGCAAAGCAATAACAGTTGCATATAAAAGTAATGATTTTTCTTGGTACAAATTATTCACATAATTTTGTTGGGACTAGGGTTGTGGTTTTTTTTTCCTTTAGAAATTGGCAGAACTTGTGCCAGCTCATACATAACATTTGTCCAGATTCTTGAGACGAAGAGGCTTCTTATACTAAATGCTCAAGACTTTGCAAGGTGTATAATGCAGTAATAGTCATTCCAGCAACAAGCTAAATTTCGATTTTTGAAAATATTCTATTTACGTCTAATATTTCCTCCCAATATGCTATAATGAATGGATTATGTTTGTAGGGTTCGCGTTTACTGAAGTAAATTCCGTTCGGGCAAGTGCCAGTAAGGTTGCATGCTGCCATTTCTCATCCGACGGAAAACTACTTGCTAGTGGTGGGCATGATAAGAAGGTCAGTAATTTTAAGATCTTCACACCACATTGAAGAGACTCAATAGAAATCAGCTGCATATTCATTCCAGCTATTAAGTCTCTTATGATGTCTGCCAGTAACTTTCACCTTGACAATATTTCACGATGTAGGCTGTTCTGTGGAATACTGACACTTTAAAGGCAAAAACTACTCTTGAAGAACATTCATCACTCATTACTGATGTCCGCTTCAGCCCTAGTATGGCACGTCTAGCAACATCCTCTTTTGATAAAACTGTCCGAGTTTGGGATGCAGATAATGTTAGTAACAGTTACCTTTTAGTTTATTTTCTTAATGTGTGTATTTTATAGGCTGTCTTATCTTATTTTAGTTCCCATTGAATCTTCTTATTCCATTTATTCCCTTCATGATATATGACCAACTTGCAGTTTAATACAGTATTACTATTAGTATGATTATGTATAATGCCCATGGCTGTTCCTCTAAAAAATGCTAATACTCATAAAATTATTGAAAAAAGCGATCAGGCTTTTATATTATTCAATACCTTACCTATTCTGAAAACTTACTGGGCCTATACTCCTATTACTTATAGTCATAATTCATATACATATAAACTACCTATAGCCTCCCTCCTGAGTACTAATATGAGATAAGTTGCCTCCTTAAAGTCATTCTTCCCAAAATTATGTTTAGTTTAATTATTGCTTTATAATTAATACTGTCTAAAAAAATATACTGTCTCAATTTGGCACATGGAGGGTGAATATTATTTCTTGAGACTTCTAGGACTTCGTCACGGCTTTATTATGTTAGGAGGCAAAATTGTAGTTTAACCTTGTTCTTGCTCAGTATATGTGGTGAACTGTATACTAACTTCTTTTTTATATTGGATGTACTCTGCACTTTTTGATTGTACACAGCCTGGCTACTCACTCCGCACTTTTACGGGGCATTCTGCGGGTGTTATGTCCTTGGACTTCCATCCAAAAAATGATGACTTAATTTGCTCCTGTGACGGGAATGGAGAGATTAGATACTGGAGCATTAACAATGGTAGTTGTGCACAAGTATTCAAGGTGAGAAGTGAAAACTGAATAAATACATAGGTTAAGTAATACATCATGGATTAGTTACTCACCTAGTGGTCTATGAATCTTCCATTTTTTTATGCTTATTCTTCTTTTGCCTTTTTTTGTCTTCTTCTTCTTCTTCTGTTGCCTGTAATGAGGATCGGCACAAGCCAGGCATATGCCCGATTCTGGAGGGCCTTCATTTAGGTTGTCTAATGATATGTATCTTTATTGGCTATGGACTAGGGTGGCATGACTCAGGTGAGGTTTCAACCACGTGATGGACGATATCTTGCTGCAGCTGCCGAGAATGTTGTATCGATAATGGATACTGAGACACAAGCATGTCGGCATTCATTAAAGGTCAGTGTCTCTGTCAGATGGGCTTCTTGTTGTCACTGAGGTTGTTGACTGTGACTATAATAGTGTATAAAACCAAGTATGTGCGAAGGGGAGGCACATATTTGGTTTTGGCTTCATAATCTATGAAAGTCAGGCTCTGGTGTGGAACTTAAAATGCAGAACTTTCTGTCTCTTGATCATGAATATTATTCTTAGTTTATAAAGAGCACTTACCCAATTTTGTAACAGTGTGCTCTATGCTGCCAGACATGATTGAGCTTGTGACAAATCATGGCTGACATTCTTCTAAAAGTTATACTTCCTACATCCCTAAATGATTGACCCATCTTAGATTGCACAAAGTAGAAGATAAATTTAAATTCCTCTCACATTATCAAATTTTCCTCCATTTTATCGTTCCAATTTTAGTAAAAAGGGATTCTAAAATATGATTTCTAAATTAGGAAAATGGGTCAAACAAATAGGGATGGAGGGAGTACATTCTACATGGCAACAAAATGATAATTGATTTTGACATATAGATATTATTGTTAAGAATAATTATTATTTCATTATCATTTATTATGGGAATCAATTTGTATGAGTCTCAATTTGATAGAATAGTAGTCTTGCTGGCAGCCTGATAGCTAGGACCGGGTCCAGGCTAATTTTTCAAACCAACATGTATATAAGGTTTTTGTTGGCTTCCAGAACTTCTACTTTGTCATTATAAATGAGGTTCCAGTAAATAGGCATCTATGTTGTTTCTATTTCTCGAGTAAAGAGTAATCTTTCCTTATCAATATCAATTACTCCGGTAATAGTTTGAGGAATTTAAACAAAGAAGGCATCCCTAAGAGCTGTTATTTTGGCAACAATTAACTTTGGCACGTGAATTCACTTCTGAACTTACTTAAATATCTGATGAAATGCATTTGGTATCTTTAGAGCTAACTACATAGCTGCCTCCACTGTGATAAACTTAGCTAATAAAATGGTATTTGGAGACGTTTCCGTGAAGATTCAAACAGCCAAGCTTCCACCTCACAAGAATCAATTAGAAATTCCCTTTGCACTCTCTTGTAGCAGAAAAAGTTTATTGTTCAACTTAGTAAGGACTGTTGTGAATTTCCACAGTTTGTGTTCAAGTGCATTGATTATGTACCACATAACTCAAATTTTTTTCCTGATGTTTTATTAATGAAGGGTCACACAAAGCCTGTTACTTGTTTGTGCTGGGATCCTACTGGTGAGCTTTTAGCATCTGTGAGTGAGGACTCGGTGAGGGTCTGGACTCTTGGATCTGGAAGTGAAGGGGAATGCATACACGAGTTAAGTTGTAATGGAAACAAGTTCCACTCTTGTGTTTTCCATCCTACATTTCCGTCATTACTGGTGATTGGTTGTTACCAGGTAACGGCGATATTATTTATCTTATATGTTGTCATACTTTTGGGCAATACATCTCTTTATGCTTACTGAAGTTGTATATATTATATTATTATGATATTAATTATGTATTGTCAGTTAATTAAAGCTCTACTTCTATTTTACTAGTTTATTTATTTGATTTCTTGCTTGCATGGTTTTGAATAGAACGACTAGTAACTGATTGTACGCTTGAAGTGACTAGCTAGCTGAAGTTCTAAGTTGTCAACGACGAGCCTTATATTATATTTGTTTCTGATATATTTTATTTAAGGGTGGATGACTAGTAGTTACCCCCTTTTAGCACTTGCTTTATTATATAGTTACTTTCCATTTGACCCTGTTTCGAAGTCCAGGAATGTGATTATAGTTTGTAGAAGTATTTCATAATTTAGCTGCATTGCTTTTTGAATGTTTTCTCAAGGTCATTTAGTAAGCATGGAATAATATTGTAACAGTACTTAGAGAACGTGGGAGGGATTCTGTATTGACCCTTCATGTTCTTCAAATCATGCAAGTCCATTTGATTTTTTGCATCTACAGTCTTCCACAGTCGCTTGACATCTAATCTATTTGTGGACGTGTTTTACAGTCGTTGGAGCTATGGAACATGCCCGAAAATAAGACAATGACACTCCTTGCACATGAAGGCTTGGTTGCTTCATTAGCCGTCTCAACTGCAGTGGGCCTGGTTGCTTCAGCTAGTCATGATAAGATTGTTAAGCTTTGGAAGTAGATGAACTGCTGATTCGCTTGTTGTCTGGTTGGATAGTTGATATCCGAAATTGCCTCTTGTAGTGCGTTCAGGTCATACTAATATTCTGTTGGAGGAATTAGGGGATGAAACTTCGATAACGTTTTGATGTTACTAAATCTAATGTTTTGTATCTGAAGCAAGTCAAGAAATCTTATTGAAACCTTACATTGTATATGTCTCAGGTTACTTGAGTATTCATCTGTTATTGTTCTTCAAATCATGTCTGATCCTCAAATAGTTTTCTGTTTTTGACATGCATTTAATAAATTCCATAAAAGATGAGATATCACAATATACAATTTTTACATGTATGAATTACAAGAAAATATACTGTGTTTTCTGATCCTCATAGTTTTCTGTTTTCATACCTACAACCATAATACGGATTTTGCATACGTACAACTATAATACGGATTTTTACTAATAATGTGTTGTATACTGTATATACACAATATACAATTATACATGTATGAATTACAAAAAATATTTGGCATTGAAGACATCGATCTCAATCATAGCGAAGAAAGAAACAAAAGAGGTGAGATATCATATGAATGAACGGTGAGCAAAATTCTCACATGAAGAAAGTGGTTTGAGTAAGTGAGAAAAAAGAAGCAAACAAATAGTCCCTTTTTTTTATTTGAAGATTTTGTATCGGGAATTTTGATACAAATTATTTGTAAATTATATATTCAAAAATTATAATAAAATAATATTATAAAATTAATTTTAAATACGAATATAGTGATATAAGTCTTATGTTTATTAGAATATCGAATAATTAATAATATTAAATAAAAATTAAAACTACGCCACACAATATAATAAAATGAGCATATCAAGAAACAGAACATCCTCAACTAGAAGCCGAAGAAAGAGAGGATGCCTCACGGGAGATTTTCAGGAACATTAACTTCTCCCAAAGTGGACCTCTTTGTTGATCTTGGCAACCCTTTTCTTAACCTCACACTTGATGGTTTCTTGAAGATTGGAACTGTATGTTTCTTCTATATGTTTATGTATCAGTTTACTCCGTTCATGTTTCTTTGTTTTTTCATATTGGAATTGGTTTAATTGTTGTTTTTGTATGTTTCAGGTGGCGGCTGGGAAAGTAGCTGCAGAAGAAGTATACCATGTTGCCAAACGAGGTTAAATGCATGTCACGTTTAGTTGACATAGTCTCATAGTGTGGTATTTTTACCATATACTACGAAGTCGAAGATTTTATATTCTCATTAAATATAATGAAATAAATCAAAATAGATTATTATACTATTTACGCTTATTATTTATTATATATTGTGAAGTAGTAGATAATGTTTGCATTTCACTCTTGGATCAATTCGGAAACAGCTTCCCTGTGAAAGGTGCATACTATCCAATCTACCTTACCCCACTTAGGTGGTAACCTCTCAAGAGGCATTAGGGCATGTTGAGTTATAGATTGACTCACAGTGTGGTAGAATACTGGAGAAATTGTTATTTATGGACTACATCGAAATGTTGGTAATGGACATTGCACCATGTTCGTTTGGTTATGATATGTTTGAAAGTGATAGTGTATGATTGAGACTATATTTTTATCTGAGCATGCAGTTATTAAGAAGAGGGTGAACAAAGAATCTGTTAGAGTTAGTAAATTAGACATTTTTGTAAGCATATATTGAGTATTTGAGTAGTACACAAGTACTACGTATAAAAGCGAAGGAAGCTAATTATATTAATGAAAGATGCTTGAAGGAATGTGAAACGAAATGAGCATATTCTAGACTCTTGATAATTACCTTTGTACTTGGGGGGGCATAGGATTATCATGATTCATGATTTGGAATTGGAACATTACTCGTTAGAATGAATCTAAGATACTTGGAAAATAGAGTTTTCTATTCACCACCTAAACCAGTGTAATCTGGTATGTCTGGCGTCGTGGCTATTTCCCAGTTACTGTAAAACATCCTTTGCACTACTAATTTTACCTGCATTTTTTATTCTGTGATGAAGCCTAAAGGGTCGTTCTCTTTGCAGGCAGCGTTTCAAGTCACAACTTTGAGAATTCAGTGAGCCTTCTCTTTGGTTCTTCTATATCATCTATATGTTCTCTATTTTCTTATACAAGTTTGATGCATAGACAACTAGGTTTCTCTTTTGGACCAGATTTATTATCTCCCTTATCTCTTTGTACCTTAACCTCTGTAAAATTGGGTAGAACATACTTCTCAAAATGAAGAATGTACTTAGTTATGGAGAAAAATTGAACAAGAGACATCGCTCTTAGCAAACTCTCAAATTGTATAATAGCACATTTACATGAAAATGGAGGAAGTAATTATTTTGATCTAATAAAACTTCGCCAATCTAATATGTAGAGAGTCAAAACTTATTCATTTTCCTTGTCTTTTGCACTGCTATATAAAAGAAAGAAATAGATTTTTTTGTATTGTACTTTATATGTTCGACATTGTAACAGAATATGCTACAATATTGCAGTTGAAGAAGATGTGTAAAGAAGGTGCATATTGGGGTGAGTGTCATTTAATTAGTGCTAATGCCAGTTAGCTAGAGAAGGTTTACTATCCTCCCTTCTCCGGATTTCCTTGTTCTATTTGGAGTAGTTAAATTTAAGAAATTGCATCATTTGCCCTCACAGGGACTATAGCTGGAGTATATGTTGGAATGGAGTATGGAGTGGAGAGAATCCGAGGAACTAGAGATTGGGTATGCTCCACTTAGATGTTAAGATTTATACATGCATGTACAATGTATATTCTCTTGAGATGGTCATCATAATTTTAAGTCTGGGTAGTCAGGCTCATACAAGGAAATGTTCTCCTTCTAGTTCTCCAGTTCTCTAGTAAGTCGATGTGTAAATTTATATTTGTTATTTCACATCTGCTAGTAAGACTGTTGAGATGGACTAAACCTTCATCCTAAGTCTTCCATCATTCCAGACTTATGATCAGATGGAAAAACAACCGTTCCATGATTTTCTTCTGTATATCTTTCTATTTGCTGCTACTAGTTCCATGTCACCCTGTTAATGAAAATGTACAGCAGAATCCAATCATAAGCTCTTCTTTTATGGATATCTATCTTTCACGTAATTTCATGCTTCTTGCATTCTCTTCTGATCCAATTGGTCAGCAGTTCCTTTATATTCTAACTACAACATAATTTAATGTTATATCATGGTTATTCCTTCAGATCTGTTAACTGATGAACTTATGATGTGGTCACAAATACTCATTGTATATCACTCACCTTGCTCATTTGTTGTCAATTTGCAGAAGAATGCAATGATTGGTGGCGCATTGGCGGGAGCTGTAATATCTGCTACCAGTAGCAACAGCAGAGACAAAATTGTCATGGATGCAATCACAGGAGGTGCTGTTGCAACTGCTGCAGAATTCATCAATTATCTCACTTGAAAGTTGCCGACTTTTGCCTTCCCTTATCATCTGAGCTCACATTTCTAATGGCCTTCACATGAATAATCCAAGCAGAAATGTGTATTAAATTTCTTGCAAAAATCCAGGTTCTGGACATGCTTCCCTTTACTTTGTCGAATTGTAGACACATGCTTCCCTTTACTTTGTCGAATTGTAGACATTTCCCTTTTCTTTCTTATGCGTTTCGTCAAAAACAAATTTGTTCCGTCAGAAAGAAAAAAGAAAAATTGCTTTCAGGTTAACTGCTTAATTGTAGTCTACATCATGCTCATGGAGTCAAATAGTCTGTGTTGGCATGATATCACTTGTACCAATATCTAGAACAGATGGCTACACATATCATTATATTTGAAAAGTTGGTACACTAGACCTCATATGTTCTAGGATCTTTAAAGGGATTAGTAGTACTACTAAATAAAATGAATTATTATGGTCAAGTTGCTATTTTCTCCCAATCAAGCATCGCCTCTCAAGAAGTATGCCTGATTAATATTACCAGAAATTCGATGTTGATCATGTGTATTAGTCGTTATAAAAAGATAAAAAAAAATACTAGGACTAGACAAGTGGTCATGTATATTACTAATACTAGAGCTATCCGAGATCGAGTCTTTATAATTACAAGTATCAAATTTTATTAAATAAAATAAAAACCGAATTATGTCTGCTTTGGTTTCGTTGTATCCGATCTCTATCATCGCCGGCTCCTAAAGTCAATGATAGAGGATGATTTCAACCTAACTTTCTAAGGATATGTTACTACTTTAAATGACAATCATTCATGTTCCTTTCAACAAAGTCTTCCACGCATCATAAGAAAGTGAAATTGATATGATTTAATTCTATATTTTGTATCATGTGCTGTGCATAGTGACAATTGGTTAATATAGAAAATCAGTTGTCGCTTTACCACTTCAGCTCAATGATAGTTTTTTTTTGTTAATTACTAAGTCTACTTTCTGATATATCCCAAGTCTGTTTTCATACTTTAATTTAGTGAATATATTTTGAAACTTGATTAAATTATACTGATCAGTACTCCTTTATAAAGATCATTCATACTCCGTCTTAAATTGAGTTCCTGAGTATCTTTCCTTTCCAAACAGTTAAAATTTAGGATCCTAAGATTTAAAGACTGGAGAAGAATCTATGTGAGAAAAAAAAAAGTAACCATTAGAAATGAAAAAAAAAATGATAAAAAGTAAAAGAAGAGATAATGCATGAATTGGATTCGGGCTTTCTTAAAGATTCTTCACTCAGTTGATTGTAGTGATGAACTTTGTTAAAGTGTGAACTAAAGCGTTATGATAACTCATGTTAAAGATCGATGATAGGTAAATTGTTATATTAACCCATGTTAAATATTGATAGGGGTTAAGTCTTACCGTCTTAGTTATGTGAAATCATAAAAAGAGATCGTCACAAACCTATTTACATATGATTCAAATTAAAGTTGTTTGAAATTATATATATTGAAAGAAAGTTTTATAAATATGAAACTCGTTAGAGATTGACACAATTTATCAAACTGAAGGATGTATATTCATATAATTTCTCCAAGCAAACCACTTCTCCTTCATGCAAACAGAAATCGATACAAGATAATACGAGACAGACGATTATATATAACTTCAACATTATACTATGGGAAAACTTAGCAAATCTATAAAATAGATTAGCCAAATAGACTCATGGGCATAAGTGTCTTATTTGTACAAACTGTCTTTAAAACAGAAAACATGACAAGTAAACATTATTTCTTAATATAGTTGGTATTTCATTTGGCTTGTAGTCTTCAACAATTGCAAGGATCACACTTGCAGCTAGAACCACATTTGCAAGCATTTCCACCCTCACTTCCAAAGCTTTGCTCGGATCCCTCAGATAAACTAAACGAAAAATTGAATATATGTATGTAGTTAGAGCAATATGTTCATAATAATTAGATGGACTATATATGGAATAAGTTGTTTAAATTTTTGGAAAAGAAAAAAAATACAAGTCTTAATGTATTAGACATACTTCTTCACTGGGGCAACCCCTTCAATAAGGGTAACTGTGGTGGTCTTCTCCACCTCAATGTCAGGGTACATCTTGCCGCAGCTGCAAACAAAACCATGTCAGAAAATACATAAAAGTAAATATCATGAACAATTATGATATAACCATAATATGTTGGTTTGATCATGTATGATGTACAATTATGTAAAAAATAACATGTAACGAGACATATAGCTAACAGAACATTTCCCGTGTAAAAGAGTGGCTCAATCTTCATGTTTTATCATTAAATATCTATTGGTTTATTTTAAAGGAATGATAAATAACATATACTACAAATTAATTAACTCAATTTAAATAATAAACAAGGTATAAGCTAATGATGAGAAAATTTATTACTTGCAAGATGATCCACAGTTGCAAGAAGATCCACAGTTGCAGCCAGACATGTTTGATTTGGTTGATGGGATGAGAAAATTAAAGAGTTGTATAAATGATAAAGGGCAAGAGAAGTTTTGAATGCTCTATATGAGTAGTTGGCCCTTCTATTTATAAGTAAATTTTTTGAATGGTGATATACATGGTCACGTATGAATCGAAAAGCATTGGCCAATGTTTTTGATTATTTTGAATTAAAATGCTTAGTATTAGAAATATAATACTTTCTCGATGGTGACAAGTCGATGGTGATAACTAGGGATGCCATATTGAAAAAAACAAAGAATTCCCACTGTCCGACCACACCGGATTAAACTCGAGTTGTCTAATTTTTCAAATCAACCGACAAGCCAATACTCAAAACAAAATAATCTCATTAAGCTTCATGGCTCCGAATCACACTGATCATTTATATATAATTTATTTTTAATTTTATTATATATTTCAAATAAATATTTAATTATTTATAATATATTGATATTTAGATTGGATTAAAATTTAATATTAAACTTGGTTCATGATTTTAATAAAACCATATATGGCCCACTTAAATTAGACTTGTAAATTGTACGAGTATTAGATTATTAGTTAGTGTCCAGTGGTTACTAGTTAGTAATCATATGTTAGCTCATTTAGCTTTGTATATCTTAGCTTTTAAAAGTTTTATCAAGTATCGTACTAAGTTTATTATTTCTATTGTTTGATTTGTGGTATAGCTCAAATTCTACATCAAGCCATGAACCAATTCTCTTTGATATTAACTTGTTATTTTCTTTTCGACATATAAATGCAAGAAAGTCAATAAGCATTCGGTGATCATGAATGAAGTAAGAATGGGCCATTAATTTTTGGATTTGTTTTCGAATTATGTTTATGCTCAGATAGACATTAAAAAATTTGTGTTGTTTAACTTTTAATACTTATCGCCGTTTTGGTATAATCCATCTTTACATCTGCGGAAACCGAATAACACTTAATCGCACCGAAACCGACCTGCATCAAGAATCAAAACCAAAAATCGACGGTAAAATTCTAACCGAAAGGAAGCAAATATGCGATTTAATGTGATAACTATGATACGTAACTAGATTTTTCTTCTTAAATTGAAAGGTAAAATAATTTGTAAACCATTTCGTTTAATCATTTTTATACCGAAATTTAATCACCCCTCAATTTTTATATTGACGCCAATTTTTTTTTTATTATTTATGATAGGGGTACAAAATAAAATCCACTTTAGAGGAAAAAAAATTTCAAAGGTATGTGCTTTAATCAAATCAAGAGGATTTCACTGCTTCAAACGCAGGAACTCAAGCGCCATAATGATTTGTGAGATGCTTGGCTTGCTCGACTCGAGCTTTCATCTGACTTTGATAAGCTTGATAAGGAGCTTTGACTTGGCTTGATTTGATTTGATTTTGACTTGGATTTGGATAAAGCTAATGAAAGGATATGCGTCCCGATCTCACGACTCTGACCTGTCTAGACTTGAATATATCTCGAGTTTGTTCTTCAAATAAAAATTTATAAGTGTTTATTATATCTGTTTGAACAATTTATATTAATTGGATGTTATTTCTACCTCAATAATGATGTAATTTGCACTGTTTCTTCTTATTTTGAAGTTCTGCATAATTATCCAAAGTCAATGAAATTGGGTATTTAATTGAAGATGTCGAAAATTCCCACTTAAAGTTTACATGAGTTATGACCCGAGAAGAAGTGGTTCGAATTCCGCTAATATTAGTTTATGACAATCTATAAAAAGGGGAGGTTGATTTTTTCATTCACTATGAAGGAAGCAACTCTGTGGAGTCACAAGCACAACTCAAAGATATATCAACTAATCTAATTTTTATTATTTTTCTGACATTTTTCCGTAATTTTATTTATTTATTTTTGCTTTCAATTCGAACTAAATTGTTATTAGTCGACAAATATGTGCTTAGATTTGAATATTTATTTTCTCGTGAGATTTGTTTATCAAAGTATTATAATTTAATTATTGTTTTTAATTACGATTTGGGTATTTATCGTTTTATATCGAATTGTCAATGCGGTTTTTACATCATTGTGAATAGGTGATCACTTAGAACAAAATAATTCAGGAACACGTGTTTCATTTACCATGTAGATATAGTAATTTAATGTGCTTATAATTGTTCTTCATCCTGACTAATATTTTAAACTATCATGTAGATATGTAGTTTTTGGTTTAGCCGATGTTAATATTACTCGGGAGAGAATATTAATATTTTAGAATCCTGTTGTTATGAATTGATAAATAATCTCATAGTTAATTAAATACGACGATCTAACGAATTCATGTGTCCTGGCTAACGTTCGCATTATTAATTAGTACTTGTTACTTTTGTTCTTTAGTTATTTAATTCTGTTGTTAATAATGTACTTTAGTATTTTAATTAGTTAAATCATTAATTGTTATTTAGTTAATTAAGGAAGCCTAAAAAAGATTAGTACTCGATAAATTGGGATTTGTGAGACGATACTCTTTCTTTTTCACTATATTACTGACACGACCTGCACTGAATCTTTAACACTTCCAAATTGTGCCATTAGTGGCGATTCCCCGTATTGGTCGTATGGACTTGATCTTGGGCTCGACTGACCTTGGTCTACTTTAATTGATGGACTTATTGCAAGCATTCAGTAGCTGGGACTTTGCTTTGAAAAACTCGCTATGGGATTCCCTGGGGAGTCGATAAGCTACAACCTTCAAGACTTTGGGATTTATTACCTGTGAGATATCACCTTTATGGCGGGACTATGAGGCTCGAGGCCGCTTGTCTTTTGATGGAACTTTGTGCCTGACATGACACTCGATTCGAGATAGTGACCGAGCTTCTCGAGTCAGATTTTGCCGACAGTGGTTAGGTTGTCAAGCACACAGCTCTTGCTTATGCCATAATGGCATTAGCAAATCAAGGCCGTAGAGTGAGATTTAAGGAATATGACCCACGCTGTGGGACTTGAAAGTAGATTTGACTCACTTAAATTTAGTGAGATTTGGCTCACTTTAGATCTTCGCTCGGTGCCAAATTGGGACTTAGTGATATTTGGCCCTCACTTGGGACTTGATTTAAGATTTGAAGTAGCGTTACTTCTAACTTTTACTACAAATGCCTCGCCATTGTTGTTGTAAATGGATGACGCATGGGCGTGGAACTTTCCAACCTTTTTGATAACATCTCATCAATCTGTATGCAGGCTTTAAGCAGCTGCAGTTTCCTCGCCTTTTAATCTAGATATAGGGACCGAAGTTTATCGTGTGTTCATCCAAGTTTTGAATAATCGGGGCTACGTTTAATAATGAATATTTGAAGCTCTCTCGAAACTTTCGCTAGATTTCATCGATTTTACTCAAACTCAAGAATTATCAAGGCTTGCGCAATAATTTTAATTTCAAGCATTTTGGCCACCGAGGTGTTTTCCAACCCACCACGCGGGTAGTGTTTCACGCGGCTTGTAGAAACTTCAAAAGGGCTTTTTTCTATATTTTCTGCTGTGTTTTGTGTATATTTTTAGTGAATGTTGCGCTTAGAATGAATTTTGTGATCGAATGCTGATGAAAATTTTGGTCAAACGAAGGGCATTATAGGCTTCGGCTTCAAATGCTGGCTCGACGTACTGTTTGATTTCGTGATCACGATCTTCCGTTGAATTTCGAGGCAAGATTCTGACCGCCGATAATTTTGGAAGTACTTTTCTCCAAGTAACCATTTTGGGCGCCTCTTTCTCATGTTAAAGCCTGCATTCTTTTCTTGGTCAAAAACAATTCTATATCGAATTCCTGAATCTTTGTTCTCGATTTACACCACACAACTTGAGTAATTTGATTTCGAACCACAACTTTGTGTTGTCGAGTCTAAATCACATAACTTCGAGTCTTCTATTTTAAACCCTACGGTTTTTATTCTTCATTTCGAGCCACGCTAGCTTTGGAATGTCCCATATGGATTTATTCTAATCAATTAAATTAAGGTTTTTCTAGCCCTAATTTTAATTGACATTCGACGCGAGGTCGTTTTCTCGAACCCCTGGCTTCAGTTCAAATTTCTAGGGTTAATTAATGTAGAAACCTTTATTTTTACTGCATTAATTCCGCGCTTGATTGTGGAACCTTTGTAATGCTCGAGGCTCATTTGAATTTAGGGTTTAATTGAAAGATCCTAATAAGCCACGTGGCATTCTTTAGCGGCCGAATTTTTAATTACCCATTAATCCGCCTTTAATCAATTTAATTTGTTTTTGACAAATTTTGATACTATGAAATTACTAAATTACAAGTAGTACGCGAGGTCACGCGACTCAATTTAATAGCCAATTGTCGGAAAATTTGACGGACCCACTAGGACATATTTCAAAACTAAAGCGATCAACAGAAATGCTTTAAGACGTGGGTGATCAATGATTAGAAAGTTAGTCATCATCCACACCATTTTGCCCTTAGTTTTTTGAAAATACAAAGCGAAATTACTAAATTACTTACAGTAGTCACGTGAGGGTCACGTGACCAATTTAACGGTCAATTGCCGAAAAATCTGACGGTGTGACCCACTATGACATATTTCGAAAACGCGATCGTTTCAGACGCTTCTAAAGACATCAACTAAATGACATCACAGAAGTTGTTTATCATTCATACCATTGCTTAATAATTTTTATCCAAATATCTATGGCTAGAACCAACTATTGGTGTGCTGATCTGACGAATTAAATTTGTTATTTGATACGAAATAAGGATGTTATAATAATTAAGTTAATGAAGAGTAATCTAAATAAATTTGTTATTAACAGAAACAACAAGATTAGTTTGAACTAATTAATAAAAGCTATATGGCAGATAGCGCTATGTAAGCTAAATAACGCTATATGTATGGCAGATATATAAAATACGAATAAGGAAGCTAAATTAGTTGATTTGGTTAATTTATTGCTAACGTCAAACTTTAGTGGATAGCCACCAGCCTATAATTAAATTAAACCAACAATAAATCGAATTAAAACTGTTGCAAATGATAGAAATTATCAGCGATCCAATATTAAACAATCAAAGTCAACTACGTATAAGTTTTCCTGCCAACAAAATAAGTACAGTTTTCTTCTTCTTACGGAATTAATAAAATGCTTCAATTTTGATAAAAACAATTTTTTTAAAAAGTGATCACTAGATTATACTCTTGCTATTGTTTGAACATTAAAAATAAAAAAGCTAACCTACACAAACAAAATAAAAATTTCTGTTACATTTTTAAATTCTGGTAACAGAGCCTATATCAATTTTTTATTTATTTTTACAAATAATATAAGTACTTTATAGTACTGGCATAAAAATGAAGTCCAATGAATGGGTTGTGGGGAATAAATGTGTGTTCTGAAGAATAAATATGTGAGGATATGAATATGGCATACACTACTTTCTTGACATTATTACTTCCCAGGACTCACAAGTCGGTAAGGCATCAATTCTGTCCCCTCAGTGTGTGTTGCTCCCATAGTTGATGATCTTTGATCAACTTCAAGAATTTTCTTCATCTTAAAAGAAAAAAGCTGTGATGAAATTTGAATATTCGATCTTTGTTTTTTTTTTTTTTATATTGAGTTCCTAATAACTTTGACATTATCGCAATATAATATTATTTGTATTGGTACATTCATAAATTATTTTCAAATGTTAAACAAATAAAATTACACCAAATAAAATTTAATTAGTCAGATAGTTTATTTATTTAATTTACCCAGTCAACATCAATTCAATTTAGAAAAAAACAAGCATGAGTAGGAATAATCAAGGAATAACAATGTGAGGCAGACAACGACCACCATAGATAATAAGGTAAGGAAAGGAATCGAGTTGAGGCTGAGAGCCCACACGTGTCTGTATATATATGTACTTTCATTCCAAATTCTAAGACCTATTTGCCTAAAATATAAATTTCATTTTTAATTTTCATTTTGATCAAAATGTGAAATGATAAATTGGAAGAAAATAAGGGTATGTGAATGAAATTCAAATTGATCTTAAACTTTGTGCAAAATCAATTGGGACTTAAAATTTGGAATGGAGTGAGTAATTTTCTCGCTTAATGGGTTGGACTCGAATATTTGCTTTCAAGCCAATTTAAATTTAACAAATACTTTGATCTATATCAAATTATCATCAACTATATTTGACAAAAACCAGAGATTCCTCTAATCCAAACAATGTTTGCCACATCAACTATTTAAATGAAACCACTGTTTTGATCTTTAAATTATTTAAATGTTAAACCTATTTAGTTAAAGGATATTAATTGGATATAAAAAATAAAAAAATATTAAACTACTACGGAATACTACTATTTTGCCAATTTTTTCTTGAAATTATATCTTGATTCTTGACCAGTTGACCCAGCCACTAATAAGGCCAATCGGACTAAATTTGCATATTTTTAGTTAAGACAATGGGCCTAATTGATATCTGTAGAATTTTCATTGGAGAAGTCCAATCATAAAATTTTCATCAACTCATCAGACCCATAAAAATGAAATTAAATCAACTTCTAAGTTCTAAATACAAGAACTAGAATTCAGTTGGTTATTTTGAGGGCAGTCTTAAGTAAATTGCTTGGTCCAACATGCATGCTATTATACTAAAGATCCTGAATGAAATGAATTGTAACAAAACTGAAGAAAGCAGAAGATATTTACATAACTTGCTGAAGATAGTAATATTTTCCCCCTTCAGATATACATTTCCTCACCCTTATGATTTAGAAATGGATCAAGAAACAACAATAAACAATCTCCTCTCTATTACAATAACTAATCATCCCTTCTGTGCAGTATTGTATAGTTTGAACAAATGAAACAATGGTAGATCCAACAAAATAAAAGTAAATGGTTGTGGGAGGTGGGATTTCCTCATAATTCTTCTTCATTTTCTACTCAAATATAATGCCTCAATCTTGCAGCATCTCCATTTGTCAAAACAGCAATCTGCTGGATATATTACAACTTACAAGTGAAACCAATGGTCATCCACCAAAGATGCCTCTTCTGGAAATGGCGAAAGAAGGTACTCCAACGAAGAATTCAGAAGAGGACATGAGCAAATATTCAGGGGAAAGACTGATATGGTGGCTGTGCATGTGCAGCATCCATTACCACCAACTCATCAAAACTCAATTCGCGGTGCATATCGTTAGGCGTAGGCCTGGAAGATTCGCATTTGGGAGCAATCTTTTCCCCATGCCAAGAACAAATAATGTCCTTGAGAGATGGCCTAACCTCTTCCTCAACAAAGTTAGTATACTCAATGCTGTCCCCAGAAACCTTACAGAATTTCACAACTGCGACTTCAGACGCCACCTTGAACACCTCACTAGTTACCAATAGCCTCCCTTTCCTCCCCTCAGAAGGACCTTGAAGTTTCAGCTTGGCTCCATTGATTCTAGCCACCCTGAAATTCAACCTCCTAGCCATTAATTGAATCTTCGCCATAATTATTGTAGCCGAACACCTTGATGTAAATGTAGTTTCGGTCTTCTTCTTGTTCTCAAACAAGGCAGACAGATCAACACCAGAAGACATTGATGAAATAAACTCAAATGCATTCAACAGGGCCGGAGAAGAAGGCGATTTGATCATTCCAGGGGACCTCATTCCAGGAGATCTCATCATCCCACGCCTGATTTCTGGAGAAGGTCCATACCTATGAAACATCATATGATGATCTTCAATAGAAAATGCATCTGGCATTTCAAAATCTTTCCTAAACCATGGATCGCTTATAATTTCATTCATGGTGACTCTTTTCTCAGGGATTGGAACTAATATCTTCGAAATTAAACGTTTAGATTCAGTGGAAAACCAGGGTGGAAACTTATAATCACATTTGATAACTTTTCTATACATTTTTATTAGACTGTCAGCTTGAAATGGTAAAAATCCTGCAAGAAGAACATATAATATGATCCCACATGACCAAATATCAGCCAATGTGCCATCATATCCCTTGTTCCTTAAAACCTCCGGGGCAATATATGCAGGAGTCCCACATTGAGTCTTAAGTAGGCCATCATTCGCCAATTGTTCAGGCAGGGCTGATAACCCGAAATCTGAAACTTTCAACTTCTGGCTCTCATCCAGGAGAAGATTTTCAGGTTTTAGGTCCCTATGAATAACTCCATTGCTATGACAAAAATCAACAGCACTGATCAACTGCTGGAAATATTTTCGAGCCGCGGTTTCAGTGAGCCGGCCTTTCGCTACTTTAGCGAAAAGCTCCCCTCCTTTGACATATTCCATTACAAGGAAAATCTTGGTTTTTGTTGCCATTACTTCTTTGAGCTCCACAATGTGTGGATGTCGAACTAGTTTCATAACTGAGATTTCCCTTGTAATTTGTTCCATCATTTCTGAACATTTTACTTGATCTTTCTTTATCACTTTGATTGCTACTTTTTCACCTGTTGTGATATGCTCTGCAACATGAACTTTAGCAAATGTGCCTTTGCCTAATAGCGCCCCAGTTTTATATTTTCCAAGAAGTATTTTTTTCTCCATTAAAAAAATCTTGATAAACTGAATGTTAGAGTTGAATCAATATTTGCTACTAACCCTTTTCTGAAAAATAAATATGGGTTCTGAAACTTGAATTTGTTAGTGAAATTAGTGCAACAATGTTGAATAAAGGAAACAAAGTTTGGTGAATTCTATAGATTTTGCTGGTTGTTAATGAACTTAAAATGGACATAACAAGTTAAAAATTATGAAAATCCTTTCGGATATATGAAATGAGGGTGATAATTTGATCCAAATTGATGTGTTATATATAGAAAACTGCTTACAATATCAACTTAAGACATGGGAATTATTAATTTTATTTTTGTAAGTTGCACGCAATGATGTGTTGTCCTCCCAGGATATTCAACTAATTTTATTATGATATTTTATTCCAATAGAAAAGTCATAATACGGAGTAAAGTTTGAAATAATTGGATAAAATGTAGTTCTCACCTTTTCATGACAACATAAGGTCACTATTTTATCATTGCAACAAGTTACGTATTTGGTAAAATAGTCTTGTTGTACTACATAATACATATGTCATATGTGGCAATGACGACTTTCAGACAAAACTTTGAAAAATTCGTAATTCATTTTCAAAGTTACAGATCATATATCTTAATATCAAATTAATTAATATGTTGCATATTACATTTCGACCTGTTTCTTGCATTTGACTTTCAGTATAAAAAGATGATATGAAATTGATCTAAACAAAATAGAAGGTGATGACATGTTCCAACTGATCTGAGGGTTATTAGATGATGACGTTAATAAGCATCCGCGCATTTCAGAGCATCTATATAATTATTTCAAGGTCCACGTAAAGTCTTATATATACTTCCTCTCTAAAAGTCTTTTATATCATCCTCTATATATTCTTATTTGGAATTTTGGATCATACATTTTTATAGGTTGATGACTTGTTCACTAACATTATTTCAACTACATGAGCCAAATGTCATAACTTGTTAGGTACTTAGGTGATGTATGTCGATATATATAGTTTTACGAAAATGAAACCATACAATAATTTCAAAATCGAGTGTCATTATAGATATAGTCTTCCATTTGGATAACGATGTGGTGCCCACTAATGGCTTTAATATTTAAAAAATTGGAGAACAAGATTAAGGGAATAACTCATTAGTGGTAACTTAATTTAATGACATATATCCTTAATTCCTGCATGTAGCTTCTAATAATCTTAGAAAATAAAATAGGATGTCGTCTATTTATGTTGTGTTGCCTGCAAAAATAGATTACAAAAACGTTTCTATTCCGGCCATGTATGGATAACAACTTATCCTTCCATCTTTCGGCTGATGAAATATGTCTTATTAGTGCCCTTCAATAATAAAATAAAATAGAAAACCTAGTGTAGTTCAGGACCAAATTTAGTTCACAATGCTCATAATATAGATGCTACGGAGTAATATGTATGTATTCCTCCATAATTAAAAGATTATCAATTTTTGAATTTTGATGGTTGACATAATTAATTATGAAGTCAAATATTTTATTATATTTTCATATTTGATAACTTTGATATATTTTAATACTAATAATATGAGAATTTTAATTATGTGAATCAATTAAGATTGTAGAATTTATTAATTTTGTTCAATTGGACATACTCCTCCGATTTTTTTACTTGTCGCCCTGTGACTTTTGCACAACTGCTACGAAAAGAAAGAAGCTCAAAATAAAATGAAAAATATGTAATGTCAATTAATTGAAACTATATCATTTGGCCGTTAACAAGTTCAATATAAAAGTAGTAAAAATAATAAAATATAAAAATTATAATTTATTACGCTAGAAGAACAACTATTTCTAAACAAAAAAATTCATGATAACGACATCCAAAAAAAGCTAGTGTGAGTATATAATGTGCTTATCGCTATATCCTCAATTGGCCCAAGATTGACACCATCAATTAAACGGACCGAGATATAAATGAACGTGTTCGATCTTGCTCAGGCCTAATATCTCCATGAGAGAGACATAGTATAGTTCCTAATAGTTGAATTCATTACTGTCCACTTGTCCAGGCCTAATACCCTAGTCAAGTTATGAATGAGAAATAAGCCCAACTTATTACTGTATTAGTGTATTAATCTTGCTTTGCCAATAATAATACTCCTTCATCTCAACACTTATCTCTCAGAATGGAAGTGATAGACTGATATATAGTATAATCATATTTGAATCAATAATTGACAATGTTGTGATTATATATGATGTAAATTTAGCATACTTAAATAAACGCCACTCCAGCTTAGCTTGTAAGTAATATTATGCTGAAAATTGTGAGCAAGAAGGGCAAGTAATATCCCGTGTTATGGTATGTAAAAGATTTTATATAAAAACCTTGAATTTGTGATAAAAAAGTGAAGTGACATATGGTCAATCAAATCCCAAATATTACTGAAAATTAGGGATATGAAAGAAGCCTTTCATATCTTAATTGTCAAACAACTCGCTTTCTTTAGTACTTGAAATAGTGTTGAATTAGGTATTTATAACTTACCAAAAATAAATAATGACTCATCACATACACATACAATGTTACACATGGAAGGGTTGGTGGTGAGGATAGTAAATTATCATGATTGCACAAAGACTAAATGTGCGAGTTTGGATCGTCTAAATGTGCGAGTTTGGATCGTATATTATGTTACATATAACCATTTTTTTGGATCGTATATTATTATAATTATGAATATAACGGTAAATAAAAGAAAAAGATGCAGTAAAATAATAGATAAAGGAGCATAAATATTATTTTATTGATCTCAGAATTGTGTTTGTATATAATATAATAAAGTTATTTATTTATAAGTGCCCAATATATATCATACAACGTAATTACTTCTAAATAAAGAACTCATGCTTAAATAACGTAATAGCCTTCCTAATCAATTCATCTCCTTTTCAAGGACATCCACAATATTTCAGAATACTCCCTCTCTACGCTCTTAATCAACAAGCATTACGCTTCATTAAAACTTTACTGTGAAAAACCCTCATGATAAAAATCGAAAGGGAATGAAAAAGAGCTAAATATTCTTAACACACGCTATAATGCCAAGCCATTAAAACCTTATCGCGAAACCCATTTTACAAAATCTTAATCGCGAAAAAGAGTAACGTATTAACTCTCCTCACGACCACATCACTGACATCATTTAATTGGATGCATTCTATACTTCCGGATAACCTTTCAAATGCCGAGGTCTCGACGTGATTTAGTGAATATATCATGTAGATTATCACAGCATCGAATTTGTTGGTAAATCGATTTCACCATATCAAGCCTCAAGATCGCCGGGTGGTATGACACCAATATATTTTGCTCAATCTCCTCCTTTCGATATGTCATTCATTTAACCGCGTTAGCGCTACGTACAATTATCGCCACAAAGATTGTCGCGACCAAATTTCATGATAAATCATGCTACGATCTCATTAACATTCCTCAATCAAACGATTCACAACTTTTTCGCATTTCAAGATTTCTCAGTGGGGACGTATGTCAGCCGATATAGTTTGTTTCATACATAATCATGAAATACGCCACTACTAATAAATGAACACCATATATGATCTTCCAATATAGATCATATATATCATATTCAGATAATCAATCATGTATAAATTGAATATATTCATACATTTAACTTCATTTCAATGCATTCGTGTTGATATTTCCTCCTTATATATGATACTTCATGATCAAATAATTCTTTTTGTACTTTCTCTTGGCATTAATGAGCCATTGTTCATATCTGGTGATATTATAATCATGTGCATCGAATGCGTGACTTATCAACTAGATTTCATCTCAAATTCCTTCTTCAAGAAGTTTTACAACTCTTGGAAAGCTCTTCATGAGTTCCAATAACGCTAGTTTCATAAACTTTTCTCCCGGAGTATTTACATGTAAGTATTAATGTCATATAAGATCATTTGTGTAACCATCTTTGGTCAAATAATTACTGTAATAAAGCTGACATCCGCTAACAAGATGAAATCAATATTTGCATAACGGCTAGTTACCGACGCCCGTTTCACGGAGCGGATGTCAAATAAGGCGCAAGGAATTCAACTATTTAATCGACGCCCTTTTACCTCGGGACGCCGCCTACGCTTAACTTAACCACCACCACGGTGCCGAACGCCGACCGAACGTCCACCGAATCCGTAGAATCTAATCGCAGCGGACGGCTTGTTAAAACCCTACCACCCCACCCTTATTGCAAAGCCGGGCCAACGGTTCTGGGCTCAATCTAACGCGGGCTTCAACCCAAACGACTAACGAAGCCTGATTAATTAATCCGGCCCAATCAACTCCGGCCCACTTGCCACGCCTACGCCAGTGACATTAGGCAAAAACTTGACTTGAACTCGGAGTTGGATTTGTTTCTAGTATCTGGAGGCTTAAAGTCATAACGCCCCTGGCAGCTAACCACATTATTTCTCTTGGCGGCCCCGATTTGTGAAGCTTTTGGAATTCCCAATCCGTAGTCGGAGCGGGTCTTTCTGTGTCGAGTCAATGGTGCTAAGAATCCATTGTACTCGCGTAGATTGACTGGCCCCAATCTCCCTAAACTCCGGTTCGCCGTTCAAAGAAGCGAACCATCGATGAACCCATATTCGACGCACTGCAGAGAGAGTTTCATGGAAATCTAATTCATTCTTTGTAGTTTTGGCCGGTAAGTTTAACTAAACAAATAATATCACGTGGGTTGTCATCGAACTAAGTAATGTGGGGACGGTGGTCAACGCTACCGTAGATCATCGCGTCGGATCACCACAGCCGGGATGTCGGGTCACGGGTCAGCACCGTGGGTCAGCTTCATGTTATGCTGTTTAAGATAAAAGAGGGACGGTAGTATTTTCGTGATCGAAAGTGCGCGATACAAATCGGCGGTGATACTTAATCTAGATACAATTTGCTCCTTACGTGAGCAGCAACCAACAAATTAGTTGAGCTCTCTTAGGCAACACAAAGATTATACAAAATTAGTGTGTTGTCGGGTCAGGATCAAAGAAGAAGCGGAAAAAATTGAAATCGCTATGCTAATTTTTCTACCAGTAATACCACGCGTTAATAATTAACTTTATCGAATACAATATAATTACACAAATATATATACTTTAATACCCTAATGAACCTACTCAACTATTATCCTATACAACATACTAATTTTAATATACATATCCGTCGACACCATTAAAATAGTACGAGAAGATAGTAGATGCAGCATAAGAAGAAATGGTTGTTAGTTCTACAGTTCGGCCAAACCATAATAAAACCTGCCAGATATAAATAAAGAATATAATAGGCAGTGGGCACGCACTGGCTGGGCATGCAGAACCCTTCAATGTTTATTATTTTGCCAGTAAATGGGATCAGGTAAATGCAACTTTGCGCGTTAGAAATGCCAATATACTTAATGATGTTCAACAACAAGTCAACAAGAACTCTTTTTCTCCTCCACATAAAATTCAATTCCACATTTATAGTAACTAAGTAGCTCACCTGTTTTAACTTTTATATATTTCGAATATAGTTACAAAAATGTGTCTTTTATATATGAAAAAATCCGATGTAAAAAATCTAAAATATTAAGTGCGTGTATTCAATATTTCGTCACACTTGTTTTATAATATGTGTTTTATTTGACCACACATCTTTCACGAAATTTCATAATTAGTAAATAAGCGCAACTCTAATGAACCTACAAATAATAAATAATTTCGACTTAGCTTGACTGAAATAAAAAGTAGGGATTGGTTCATCGAAAAATTAATAAATGAGGTTCAGCTTCATTGACATAAGGTTTGGCGTGCTAGATGATGACCTTTCTAGATGCAAAAGTAGCAAAACCAGTTTAGTTTTTATCTTATTTCATTTTAATTTAACCAAAATGATAAATAAATAAAATATTAAAAAGTATCCGCATATGATGAATAGCTTATCGTAGCAATCGAAATTTCGAACTACCCCTACTTAAATGCTACTCGAATTTATGACACTCTAAGTCCCCAACTACACGTAGCTAAATTCGGTAGCCAAATTAACTATCTCCCACCCACCATCTCCCCTTTCAATTTTCCCAATAAATATTGACATCTCATTGCCATATCCATCTCCATTCACTCTTCCCTGAAAACAAGAAAAAAAAATTATGTCCAACATGGCCGGAGAGCAACATCTCTTGTCAACCGAAATAGTCAACCGAGGTATCGAGTCATCCGGTCCGGACGCTGGCTCGTTAACCTTTTCGGTCCGTGTTCGACGACGATTGCCCGATTTCGTGCAATCTGTTAACCTTAAGTATGTGAAATTGGGGTACCATTACTTGATAAATCATGGGATTTATTTGGCTACAATTCCATTGCTTGTGCTTGTGTTTAGTGCTGAGGTGGGGAGTTTAAGTAGGGAGGAGTTGTGGAGGAAGATTTGGGACAGCACTACTCGTTATGATCTTGCTACGGTGCTTGCTTTTCTTGGTGTTTTTGTCTTCACTCTCTCGGTGTATTTCATGTCAAGGCCTAGGCCTATTTATCTCCTTGATTTTGCATGTTTCAAGCCGGATGATGAGCTTAAGGTACGTGCAACTTTCAACTTCAATAGATACTACTATAACCTAAACATACTCTTGAGTATTATTAGAAAACACATTGTATGAATACATTGTGGATTGCATGTTTTTATAAATTATTAGTTTATAGTTTAAAGTAAAAACATGTGTCATGATTACATAGTGTTATAGAGATTCCAGTATAGTGTAACATAAGATCCGATCCGGATTCGTATTTTCTGTGTCTTTCATTTTGCTTCATACAATTAATAGTAATGAAAAATTAAATGCATAGAGCATGCATGCTCGAAAATCATTACTTGTGTTATGTTGATTGCTAGTTTTTTTTAGTTTAGAGATTATATAAAAAAAGGTTGAAATCCTCTATATCGACCTTATGCATGAAAATGTTAGGACTCATTAGCACTCAAGCTCTTTATTATGCTTCGGCAATTAGAGATTATATAAGAGAACATTATTAGTCTTGTAGAATATTTTATGGACTATAATAAGTACTACCTAAATTAGTCTTGTATTTTTATTTTGATTGAAAGTAGAAGCATGAATAAAATAATTAGAATTATTAAGGATCAATTTTTATTTTTTAAATGTCTCGAAAATTAATATGCTCAAAAGTAAAAGAATACATAGTACTAAAAAAATAGGCTCTCCAGCAAGAAACACCACTTGGACAGTTGGTGTATGTTTAAACTTGGAGGCTCTTCAGCTGTCTTGCTAGATTGCTGTCAATTGGGGTATGAAGTATCTTCTGAGTTTTATGTTTTTCCTTTGTCAAGTATTTAGGCTATGTTTGTTTAATGGGAAAACTCGATTGCTTGTTTCATCTGTAATAATACTCCTTTAAGCAATTATTTAAATTCATACTCCGTATGTCCTATTGTCCAAAACAAATACTGATGACTATTAAGGCCGGGTTTTAACCATGTACATTAATGATTTAGGTGACAAAAGATCAATTCATTGAGCATGCTCGGAAATCAGGAAAATTCGAAGAGCCGAGTCTAGAATTCATGAAAAGAATTGTAGACTCGTCCGGGATGGGGGACGAGACATACGTCCCCCGATCCATTGCAGCCCCGGAGAATACCGCCACTATGAAAGAGGGCCGAAACGAGGCATCCACGGTCATGTTTGGAGCCCTAGACGAGCTCTTCGAAAAGTCACGAATCCGCCCCAAGGATGTAGGAATCCTAGTCGTAAATTGCAGCATTTTTAATCCAACTCCTTCGCTTTCGGCCATGATAATTAATCACTACAAGATGAGGGGGAATATATTGAGTTTCAACTTAGGTGGAATGGGTTGTAGTGCTGGGATAATTGGATTGGATTTGGCACGTGACATGTTACAAGCGAACCCTAATAACTATGCGGTTGTTGTTAGTACTGAAATGGTTGCGTATAATTGGTACCCTGGAAAGGAACGGTCTATGCTTATTCCCAATTGCTTCTTCCGGATGGGTTGCTCCGCTGTGCTTCTGTCGAATCGCCGCCGTGACTATAGGCGTGCAAAGTATAGGCTTGAGCATATTGTTCGTACTCACAAAGGTGCTGATGACCGGAGTTTCAGGTTAGTTTTTACAAGTGAACGAATATGTATGTAATCAATAATTTAAATTTTCATCTCCAATTTACAACAAGTAGTGAAGATTTTAATCATTGAAAATGTAAAATATATGAATTTTTAGAGATGAAGTTTGGATTTATATTTCAAATAGTTCCTAACAACACACTTATTTTACAAATCATCATAAAAAATCTTACAACACGTATTTAACCAAGATCTGGGAACAGTGACTTGGTCTTAGTAAGTGACATGTGACAACTGTTATGGCAATAACATCGGCCATATATATTGGTCCATTTGTTTAATTGTTTCACTACGTTGCAATTATGACACCATTTAATATTCTATCTAAAACATGTACGTCTCAACAATTTGGGTTATCTAAGGAGGCAGATAATGGTCCTACACAACTATCCCCTACTCTCAGCAATTAAATGAGACTTATTACTACGTATTATTTATTAACTTTTATTATGAGTGCTAGCAAGTTAGCTTAGCCACCATATCTAACAACTAAGAAACTGTTACATAGGCCAACTTATCATGTGCTATTTTATTGATTTGATTAGGAGTGTTTATCAAGAAGAGGACAGCCAAAAATTCAAGGGCTTAAGAATCAGCAAGGACTTGGCTGAAATCGGAGGCGACGCCTTGAAGACCAACATCACAACTCTTGGACCACTAGTCCTCCCCTTCTCCGAACAACTAATCTTTTTTGCAACATTGATCTGGCGCCACATGTTTGGTGGCGGTTCTAAAGGCGATCAAGCACCGACACATCCTAAGCCATATATCCCTGATTACAAACTGGCATTCGAGCATTTCTGTGTGCACGCAGCTAGCAAGACTGTTCTGAATGAGCTACAGAGGAACTTGGAGTTGAGTGAGAAGAACATGGAACCTTCCAGGGCTACATTGCATCGGTTTGGAAATATTTCTAGTAGCAGCATTTGGTACGAGTTGGCTTACCTTGAAGCTAAGGAAAAGGTTAAGAGAGGTGATCGGATTTGGCAACTCACTTTCGGGTCTGGTTTTAAATGCAACAGTGCAGTTTGGAAGTCTGTTCGTCGTGTTAAACGCCCTTCCAGGAACAATCCTTGGCTTGATTGTCTTGAGAGGTACAATGTTGGATGCAGGGGAATTTAGAGTGATCAACCCCCTAATTGCTTTTAAATTTTGTCAGCTCGTTATTCCTAAATTAGTAGGATAATGCTTGATTTCATTTTTGTTCTTTCGTTCTCCATAATAAATTCCAACTTGTTTATTGCAGGTACCCTCAGCAAGAGATATAATCTGTTACATATGCCCAGCATTGTTACTCTAAATTTTTTAGGGAAGAAGAGCAGAATGAAAAATAACTGAAGACTGCTCTTTTTGGATAGCATGCGGGCATTTATTGTTTGTTTGCTCAAGATTGGAAAATACTTCAGTAACCAATCAATTAGCAAAAGGAGGAGAAATGCCACTTAAACTAAATAGTGAAATGGTTATGTTTTTAGTACTGCACTTTATTGTTTATGTTTGTGAAATGCCCCAAACTTATTATGTTTCATGATATAATATAATAGATTTGTGTAACTCATATGTAACGAGTGGATGGGTTGTAACAAGTTAATGCTGTCATTGTTTACCTATTATGGAGTATTAATCATGTATGGTAGTTATATGAATAACTTGCTTTAATAAATCATCCAACTATGGATACAAATTGTTGATGCAAGACTTAAGGTGTAATAAAATCAGTTGATACCATATCAATTGTTCTAGATAAAAGATGGATTCGCGTGCTGTCGATACTGTTGTTCTTCACGCGTGGGGAGAAAGAACATTGTTCATCCTTTTTTTAAAAGCTACATAAATTAATCTTTCGATTATTTAATAAAATTTCCGAAATAATATTTTGGTGACCCGACTTCGGGGATAGGGTGCTAAATTAATAATTCGTGATTTTTCTTCATTCCTTTTCTTTTAAATTGCTCATTGCGTAGAAACTCGATAAATTAATACTCGATTATTTAATAAACTCTCTAAGCAGTCCCGACTCGAACTCGATAAATTAATAAAATACTACAAATTAGTACTTGATTATTTAATATTTCTACAATATAATATTTTAGTAGGTTCATTTCGGCGTAGGGTCTTTAAATTAATAATTTGTCTTTGTTTAGATTCCGCTTTTTTTTGGCAACTATCGGCTATAGTAGACACTCGATTGTTGATAAACTCTAAGATAATATTTTTAGCGCGTCCGACTCGAGAAAAGGCGGATGTCGATTGCACGGAAGCTTGATCCATCCCCGGTTCTTTGTTCATCTCCGTGCTCACTTTATTTGGCTTTTTTCTTTTTTAGAACTTTTTTTTGGCTTCGATTATTTAATAACGTACCAAGATACCGACTAAAGAGATATGGTGCTAAATTAATAATTCATATTTTTGTTCCTTTTTTTTCATTTTTTATTTCTTTTTTTACTTGCCAATTATCAAACACATGTAGAAACTCGTTAAATTAATATTCGATCCTTTAATAAACTCTCTCAAATAATATGTTTGGTTAGTCGACTCGGGGTACGGTGCTTGGTTTATTGTTTTATTCGGACAGGGATAAAAATTCGATTATTTAATAAAACTCTACAAAATAATATTTTGGTAGTCGATACCGACTCGAAGATAGGTGCTAAATTAATAATGCGTCCTTTTCTTCGTTCATTTTCATATATATATATATATATATATATATATATATATATATATATATATATATATATATATATATATATATATATATATATATATATATATATATACGCAATTATCAACTATATTAAAAACTTCGAAAAATTAATAATTCGATTATTTAATAAACTCTCTAAGATAATATTTTTATGCAGTCCCAATGAGGATAAGTGAGCCAAATTAATAATTAAACCATTTGTTATTTTATTTTGCAATTATCAACTATTAGAAATTTGATAAATTATCTTTCGATTATTAATAAACTCTCTAATATAATATATTTGTCAGTTCGACTCAAAGGATGAGGTGCTAAATTAACTAATTAGGTACTTTTTTTGATTAATTTTTTTTTTTGATTATATTCTGATAAACATTTGATTATCTCTAAGATAATAAATTAATAATTAAATACTTCTTTTTTCGTTCATTTTTCAATTTTTTGTTGCAATTATCAACTATAGTAGAAACTCGATAAATTAATACTCGATTATTCAATAAACTATCTAAGATAAAAGTTTTTGGCAGGTGGAGTCGAACTCGGGGATAGGAGTCTTTAAATTAATATCACGCTAAAATTATAAGTTAAGATATTTTGATAATTTTCAACTCTAATGTTGGGTGATCGTAAATATTTAGATGATATAATAGCAGTTAGTCCAGTATTAGATTAGTCCGATGTAGTCTTAAATTAATAGTTAAGTGTTTTTAATTCTTTTTTCATTTTTTTTTTGTGCATTGCATCGGCTAATATTGCCAAAGAAACTCGAAAAATTAATGCTCGATTCTATAATAAACTCTAAAAGATAATATGTTTGGTCAGTCATGACAGAGGTAAGTCTTGATTTAATTTTGTATCCCATTTCAGGATAAAAACTTGATTATTTAATAAAGCTACAAGATAATATTTTTTTGTGATCCCAGGCTAGGGGGATAAGGTGCTAAATTAATAATGCATCATTTTTATTTTATTTTTGCAATTATGATTAGAGTAGAAACTTGATAAATTAATCTTTCGATTGGCTAATAAACTCTCTAATATAATATTTTTGGTGGGTCACGACTCGAGGATAATTAATGCTAAATTAATATTAGTGCTTTTTAGGTTAATTTTTTTTACAATTACCAACTATAGTAGACATTCGGAATTATTTAATAAAAGCTCTACAAAATAATATTTTTGTAGATTAAGACTTTGGGATAGGATGTCAAATTAATAATTGATCCTTCTTTTTCATTCGTTTTTCAATATTTTTGTTGCAATTATCAACTATAGTGGCTAAAATAAATTAATCTTTGGTTATTCGATTAAGTATCGAGATAAAAGCTTTGGCGGTCAAAGTCGAGGAATAGGGTCTTAAATTAATAAAATTATGAGGACAAGACATTTTCCATAATTTTCCATAGTAATGTTATTGGTGATCGTAAATATTTTGTGATGTAATAGCAGTTAGTCCCATTAGTTAGTCCCGATATAGTGCTAAATTAATAGTTCATATTTTTTGTTCTTTTTCATTTTTTTTCTTTATTTTTTTACGCAATTATCACTCTTTGGCAAAATTATCTTTAGATTACATAATAAACTCTCTAGAATAATATGGTCGGTGCTGACTCGGGGTAAGTTAGCCGTTTATTTTTTATCCGGCTCGAGAATAAAAACTCAATTATTTAATAAACTCTAGATAATAACTTTTCGACTAGAATTATAGGGTATTAAATTAATAATAGTCGTTTTTATTTTTTATTATTATTGTTATTATTATTATTATTTTGCAATTATCAACTAGAGTAGAAGGCATTAAATTAATCTCGATTATTTAATCGATTCTCTAATATAATATTTTTGATGCTGTCCCCATTAGGATAATGTCTTAAATTAATAATTTAATCTTTTTTTAGGGTTTTTTTTTTTATTTGCGATTAATAACTTTCTGATAAATATTAGATTATTTAATAAAATTTCTTTAAAATAATATTTTTATTGAGAGTCCCCATTCGAGAGGAGATAAGTCTTTAAATTTAGAGGCTTGTCTTTTCGGAATTAATGCAATTCGATCTTTTTTAGCGTATTTTGGAGCATCTTTATAAAAGTTGATCCCGCTGACTTAAATGATCCACCATCGATTGTGGTAAAATGCGCTAGCTTTAGATAATGTATGACTACGGTATGAGTTTTGTTTATTTGCTACTTTTAGCCAATTAGGGGGATTGTGACTTGTGAACAGATAAACATAGAAATTCAAAGTCAGACGGCTGCTTCAAATACATGAATTGCAGTAAATTAAAAGAGGAATAGATAACGAAAATGAAAAGCTTCGCTATTAGGTATCCATTATTTCTACATGTTGATTGGGACATGGGATGGGACGACACTTTCTGAAGAGTTAGAACAAGATCGGGAGTTACAAAAAGTCCGTCTTGTCCGACTATGGATCGATGGATTCGATGATTTAGAAGTATATCGAAACATTAGTATTACTTTTTTATTATATTAGGGTTTTACATTAATTTGTATATATCTGATTAGCATATTGTAATAATACAACAATTATTATTCATCAGCATTTCAAGGTTTATATTTTATCGAATCATTATTCTACATGGCATTAGAGCAATTTCAAGTAGTGATGAAACACGTGCTTGCGTCGATGTAAATTCCGGCCCCGATGCAGCGGGGAGTGTGTCATCTTTGCCCGAGGAGGAGTACGTGAGGAGGTGTTAATGCCACGCTTCCCGTATTGAAGTCGGTGTCGTCCAGGAGTGATATATAAGGTGTAGTCTACTTAGCCCACATTACCCGGTGGTTTTTAGGTTGGGCATAAAGCTAGACTTCTTATCATGATATCGAGCTTAAGGAATCTTCAAAAAGAAAATAAAAAATTTAAACTGCGCCGGCGGATGAATTTCACCACGAATAGCCATCCGTCGGACGTCCTCAATTTTTTTAATTCCTTTCATCTATTTTTTCCTTGGCGTTGGAGCTGACTCACAAAAACAAATCAGCACAATAAATCGGTTAAAAAAAAAAAAAAACGATGGGTGATGTTGAATCTCAAGAGTAAGGATTTTTATTTCCTACATAATACTCGAGGCCCAAGATCCTGAGATAAATTTCTTCTTCTTTATGACGGTGGAGTGGTTATCGGCTGACCAAAGCCATCCGTCACACAATCATATTTTATTTCTGATTTTTAAAAAAAATTGTCTGACATCCATATTATTTTCTTCTAAAAAAAATATGAACTGGATTCGTTGAAACGTAGAGTTGGTGATAGTATTTTTTTTCAAATGCCTTGATTTAGGAGAGGAAATGGATGGATTAAATCCCGTGGTATGTTTTTGTTTTTAAATTTTGGAATTTGATATTTTGATTGAACCTTGATACAATTTTGTTCGGTGAGAATTTTGAAATTTGAATTCTATTTTTTTAATTAGTTGGCTTCTTAGCTGATAATGAAAATTGATAATCATTTATTTTTTATTTGATATTTGAGCCTAGCGAGTCTAAGTAACCTCTTTTTTATCAAATTATTTTATTCTTATTTGGGATCGACATGGTATTGGTATTCAGTTTATCATTTAAATCGTGAGGTTTGACCGATTGGCGTTCTGTGATGATTGGTAGCGAGTTCTGTGACGATTTATTGCGGCAAGTTAGCTTGACTTGGTCTTGTGAGGTCTATCTTGTGACACTTGGGATATAGCGATATGCTTGAAACCCTTTTATTTCGTCCCAATTGGGATACGATGAAATATAGGAGACCTACAGCTTATGGTCGGCTGGTCACATACTCGTAGTCCCAGAGGTGGTCACTTATCTGGCGTGGTTTGGCGGTCACGTCTGTTGATCTCTCTTGTCCGTGAATCAAATTGATTTTTGATATGGCGCGGGTTGTAGCGGTTTAAACAACGCTGATTGACGACAATGATTATCTTATTGTCGAGTTGGCCCGTTCGTTGTCGTCTCAACTTGAGGAGGGAATGGTAAAAGGGAAGGGATCAGGTATTATTGATATTAGGATGGGTGTTTATTTGAGGCGGTCGAGCATATTATTAGAGGTTGAGGTGCCATTTTGTTCGGGATCTCACGGTCGAGGGATGGGACCGTTGTTGTCTAAATGTTTCTGACGTTCTGGCTTGTTGATTCTTTTACTAAGCCTCTTGGAAGGCAGTCTTTTAGTTTTTGTTATATAAGTTGGGCATTTGTGACTTTCATGCTCAGCAGGGGGGTGTTGATCGGGACATGGGGTCGGGTGATCTGAGTCTGGCCCGTACTCAGGCACTTTAAATCGTAATGACACCGAGGAAGAGTTCGGGACAAGATCAGGAGTTACAGTCCGATCTTGTCCCGATAATGGACGTGGATTCGATGATTTTATGTGTATCGAAATTTTCCAGTAAGCCAATGCACTATTATATTAGGATTTATGTTGGTTTGTCTATATATCTGAGGCATCGCATATTATAATAATATAACGGTATTATTCATCAATAAATTTCAAGGTTTATATTTTGCTCCGAGAAATCGTTATTTTACTTATCTTTACTGACAATAAATTAAATAAAAACGTATTGTCTTTTATAATGCCAAACTCTAAGTAACATAAGGGATAAGATGGAAGCCACGTAACCTTTATTCATTCACGTGTTACTTGTAATTCAATTCGACCATTTCTAAAGTCCCAACCAGAAAAACAGCAATCAAAAGAATTAGACCATTTGAAAATAAAAATTGATAGTATTAGTTGATTTACATAATTTTGATAAAGTTACTATATTTTGAATTGCAGTATGATAAAATTAACAATAATAAAGTATGATAAAGTTACTATATTTTGATATAGTTTTCACAAAATATTATATAATATATTAAAACATATTTCGTATATGATATTAAAGTCTAAAAGTAAACACATCAAAATAAAAAATTTGACAGAAGTAATTCTTTAATTTACTATGACCAAATATGATAATCCAATTTGTGTACTTGACTCTACAGTTATCATTAATTTTTTGGTTGATATAAATTAATTGATGCCTCGAAACTCCTTATGTTTTACACATTCTGATCCCTTCCCTCGTTTACAAGATTTGTTTGCCCCTCATGGAGGACCGTTGAGAGTTTGTTTCTTATTTTTTCATTGAATGTGACAAGGTTTTTGGGAAATAAAAGGTGACATATACAGAATTATTCGGATGCACAATCAAGGGTGCATGAGTGCATGTATTGTCAATTTGTCATTGTTCACAACTTATTTGCTTATTGCAATGCAAGACACCATTATTTAGTTGTCATTATTCTCATTTGACGACTATGCAATTCAGGACATAATTTCATTTCATGTTTCGAATAATTTAGGGAAAAATAGAAGAATCGATCACTTCAGGAATTGTGAAGCATCAAACATAGCACCATAGATTCTTTGATGTTTACATTTGAACTAAATATTGAGTCACGTGAGACAAAATAATGATCACACTACTATAAATGTAAAATACTAAATTGTCAATGCCACTAAATCAATGTCAATGATCTAATAGTGCTCAGTTCGATTTGTAGCCGCCCAAAATAGAATCTTAATAAATCAAGAAAATACCAAAGACATCTATGATAATAATTAAATTATAAAGCATTGAAGTTGTTAATGTACTTGTATCCTTATGATATATTTATGGTTTTAAGTAATTTTGAAGGTTTATAAGTTTCAATCCACTTAGACTATTTCAATTGTGACTTAAATTTGATGGTTTCTATGTAATATGAAGATTATGCAACAAATTTTGATAACTTAGACTTAGTCCATATCAAGTGAACATAAAGACAGTACAACTTAATTTGCAAATACGGAGTAATTATATAATGTCTTGTGAAAACATTTCATAAAGCCTTAAACCTTGGTCAGCATCTAAAACCTTGTGATAATGCAGTCTTTGAGAAATTAAGCTAAGAAGGCAATTAACTTTTAGCTTTTGTTCAAAGAATGTTGCAGGTTAGTGCAATAATCTTTAGCCCTACCACTAATCTAAGTATAAGTTCCATTTATGTTTCAGTTCTTTACTTTTTATCTGAATATTAATTTGTTACTCTGAAAGTGATCCTTTTCAACTTCTTTAAGTACTATTGCTTCATGGGTATTTCAACAAATTATCAAAATGTTTACCCTTATTAGTTGTTAATCCATTCTTGATAAATTCATAAGGTAGTTAAAGACTAAATTGTTTGTAATTTATATGTTTTTCTAGTTAATGTTCAATTAAATATTTCTTAGCTATTTAGATTCTACTTACTTACTGTTGCTCTTAGTTGACATTCTCAAAAGCATCGATTCTCCCTCTTAGCCGTAATCGGACATGTTAATGTTAATGTTAATATAATTTATTTTATTTTATTTTGGTTCAGGATTCATCTAGGGGTTCTTTGTGACATGTGTGCACATAAAGGTTGGTACTTTTCTTTCTTTGGTGAATTTGAATCTTTTTTGGAAAAAACTCTCCCTTTCATATTAACTTTTAAGAATGTGTATACATTGAGTATTTTATTTATGTGACTACTCGTTTACACGGATTTGTGAGTTGTGTTCCATTTTTACCCTTTGGAATGTGTATAAATATACAGATGGATTTGGCTGCCATTCAAATAATTATAACTGCAGAAGCTTTTGTGATAATTCAAACAGGAGTTTTGCATTGTACTGTTTATTAGTTGAACAATGAGCTTCAATCGGTCGAATATGAGTTCTGGTTAGTATTTTGTTCATTCTGAAGATCATACCTTGCATTGTGATTGAATTATGTGCTCTTAGTCCGTTAATTGTCACGTATAGGTAGTCGAATGAATCGGACAGTTGAATTTGGAAGGACTCATGTTGTCAGGCCTAAAGGAAGACATCAGGCAACAATAGTTTGGTTACATGATCTTGGTGAAGACGGTTCGAGGTAATATTGTTAGCTAGCACTATTTCTTTATATAAGACATTTTTATGTTCTTGTGAAATATAACATGATCCTTAACTGATGATTGAGTCGCTTAAGTTTAGTCTCGAAATATCTACTTGACTTCCTGCAAATCAAAGCATTTGAATTAGTTTGTAGTCCCAAGATTACTACAGTTCATTTGCCAACTATTTCCTGCAACTGAATTGTTATAGACTGACGTTCATGTTAAACCAAGGCTGACTTATTTAACATCACTTGACTAATAAGTAATGACCAATGTTTTGCAGGTGGTCTCAGCTTTTGGAAGGCCTTCCACTAAGAAATGTAGGCACAAAAATAAAAAAAATCGAATTATATAGGCTGTCACCATACAAAGCTTGTTTATTCATTCAACAAATAGAAAGCCTTTCATAACATTTGCATTGACTTGATATGTTTGTCCATCGAATTGTAATGCAGATAAAGTGGATTTGTCCAACTGCTCCTACTCGTCCAGTAGCTTCATATGGAGGATTTTCCTGCACAGCTTGTAAGAATTTACTTGAAGCTGAAGTTCCAATTCATTTGTAGATCAAATATTTTAGATTAATGCAAAGTATTTTACTATTAAGCTCTTCAATGGCTTCTTTCTTTGTTATACTGTATCTGTTTTTGCATATGTTTGATTAAATTATTGTATTGAGAAACTTGCTAACTAGTTACAGCTTGGTTTGATGTAGGAGAGATCTCAGAAGATGCTCCTGATGATAGGGAAGGATTGGATGCTGCAGCTACACATGTTGCCAATCTCCTGTCTGCAGAACCTTCCGATGGTATGTTCTCTGCCTGAGCACTCAAATTTGTACTCAAACTTTATCTAGAACATTCAACTGAAGAACATTTTCCAGAAGGAAATTTGCATGTTGAATAAACAATAATGAACCCACCTTTTCTTGAATTTAGCTTATAGGTCAATGCTTCTTACTTTTTTTGCATTTAAAGAAGGTGTTCATCTTATGCTTATTAATTTTTCCCTCAACATATGATAATGACTTCATTAATCTAGAGAGCCCGATTTGACTGCCAGCCTAGATTTATAAGTCGGTATCTTATATTTTAGAACAGTGTTTAGATAAGACGCATAAATCCATACTATCTTAGGTGATAGGTTGACATAATTTGAATGGATGACATAATCTTGTGTCTTATTATTGGCAGTCAAACTAGGTGTTGGAGGGTTCAGTATGGGCGCAGCAGTTGCTCTCTACTCTGGCACATGCCATGTTGTAGGAAAATACTTGAATGGCATGCGATATCCAGTTAATCTGAAGGCAATTGTTGGTGTTAGTGGCTGGCTTCCATGTTTAAGGTGTGCCTAGAATCTTATCTCTAAACCATTGAAGATCGTTGCTCACGAGTCATGAGTAAAAAACTGGCTGTGTTTATTTATTGTGCCTTTCAATGACTTTGACCCAACTGTTGGTTAGGATTCTGAAGAGCCGAATGGAAGGATCACAAGAGGCTGTAAGCCGTGCAGCATCATTGCCTACCTTGCTTTGTCATGGCTCTGGTACTTCAATACTCTAAAGTGCTTGATAATTTGAATTATTGCCTCTGAGACTAAGACAAACACTAAAATGCCATGACGTAAATTTCGTTATATCTATACCATGAAAAACACAACAGAGATTTTCTAAGCATTCTCTCATTGTGATCCTATAAATATGAACTGTTTTCTTTTGTTCCAGTGGATGATGTTGTGAAACTCAATCACGCAGAGTTATCAGCACGTACTCTGAGTGCTACTGGTTTTAAGAACCTTGTGTATAGAACATATGATGGGTATGTTCCTTCTAACTTCATTATATAAACAACTGTTGATCACGATTGTTTCAACCTCCATTATCCTTTCTCAGGCTTGGACACTTCACGATACCTCAAGAGCTGAATGAAATTTGTTACTGGCTCACTGCAATATTAGGACTTGAGGGATCTTGAAATTTCAACGTGTCCTAGAAGGCGGTTTCTCTAACACTTCCTATCCAGCCGGGTCAGATGGTCTTTTTCCGAGTACTGAAGATCGTGTTGCCTCTCTAGGTCCCAGATAGATCCTAGTTACAGTATTCTTTTGTTGCTTAGGAGGGTATTGGTGATTTATATACGTATGTAATAACAACAATTTTGTTGTGTTCCAACTTCCATTTGTTGGGGGAAAATAGAAATTGTTACTTCCAAGCCAATAATGAAAATTGTATTGTATTGTCAATTTCAAGGATAATAGAAGTTTAGAATGTTCCAATTAATTCCTCGAGTGGTAGGGGTAGTTATAGAATTATATTCGCGGATGTTTAGTGCCGAAAAGTATGGATGTTAGTAGATTAATTGAGTCTATTCATGAAAAATAAATGATTCATCACTTATTCATGAGGTTGATAGTATAACAACCAACATCACAGTATATAATTATCAACCTTCCATATAAGACATATGCACAATCTAGAGAAATAGCATAAAACAATTATGTCAATGCAAATAACAGACATGGTAAAAACATACATCATGCTCATTCATCAGAACACCAAGAACAACACTATCATCATCAAATCAAAGTCTTTAACACATGCTTGCAAATACTCCCAAGAAAATAAGCATGCTGGAAAGGCCCCATTCCTTCAACATATGTCAATTTTATCTATCTATACAGTTAGCCATGTCTATACATCTATATCAGTAGAGCTAAGGAGTGCTGCATCACTAATGGCTACATGATGAACTGAGCGAACGCCATAACAGCAGTGAGTTCCCCACTTTCCAGCGGATCTCATAATTCCTTCTGTTTGTCCGAAACATCTATCACTCTCTCTTTTTCTTTAATTCAGTGTCAAAGCTGAAGAACAATATAGCATTTAGTTTGCCTCGAACTGAAAGGCAGCCAGCAATGATATAGCAAAGAATGCTAGCACATTAGAATTATGAGAGTTGCAAATAATTCTGATGTGTAACATTAAAATTATTCTTTCGATCGATTAAAATTATTATTTGCACTGGTCTAATGTGCTAGTATTCTAAGATGAATAATTCTACGTTCACCAAATACCTCAATAAAAGAAAATAGATGGACGAAATTGTCAAAAGTTAAACTCTTAATCACAGCTGAACCATTATTTCTGTAGAGAACAGGGATAGATGGTTCTTTGTTTTCAGATTTTTACCGGCCAACTAGCCATATAAATCAACTGTTTCTATATGGGGGTGTTCGGCTAAGCTTTTCCCGTTTCTTTTGTATCAGGAAAGGGGGCAGGAGAGGGGGATTTAGGTTCCACAATTAGCAGGAAAACTCAGTTACAAGCTGCAGAAAAAAGCTTAGGTAAACACCACGAAAGTATATTAGGGAATCAATTCTACAATACCTTTCTTCCAGGAGTGTTGGCCATGTTTATTTTCACACCCGTAACATCCGCATGCGTCAGAACACCCAACACCAACCTAAACAGAAAGAGCACTATTATTATTAGTGTAAACACAGAAATTAGGGAAGGACTGAAGGACTGAAGGAGGAAGGACAGGTCCATTTGAGAGAGATATAGTGGAGAGGGAGGTCCTAACAATTGTTGTTATGCAGACAGGGATATTTATTTCAGTGGCAAGGAAGCTCTGGCACCCCTTCCTACCAAACACACATCCAAAACCTTTCGATCCTATACATCTGCTTTGCATCGGTACACATACAGTCTAAGTCAATGTCGAGCATATGGTTCTATATACTTCTCAAATGAACATATTGAGAAGATTTACAAAAGAAACGGAAGTTACCTTAAAACAGCTGCATAAACAGTTCGAGCACCTTGTCAAATTGCAATTGCACCGTGTTTTATGCATAGAAGATGAACTACAAATTCCATCCTGCTGCATAGCAGCAAATTTATCTCAGCTACAGAAAGAAAGTAGTTATTCTAATAGAAGTATATGGAACTTACTGTGCTTCTTTTAGTACTAGTCTCACTTGCATGTTGAAGGATCTTAGGAGCAAATTCATGTTTACCAGATTCTATTTGTTGCCTTGTGTCGGTTATTTTATCATCATGTTCATGTCTGTTAAAGCATTCTTGGCATGCACAAGCCTCAGCACAATGCACCCCAGAAGCAAAGCAATCACAATCACTGCAATGTGAAACGAAAGTATAACATTCGTATAGTCTTCAAGGAGAAAACCTTAATCAACTTACAGCTTCAGGCATTTAGTCTTCGTGCAGTGGCAACGTCTGCTGTCATCATTGTCCTCAACATCTAACTCTTCTAACCTGTATTGTACACATACATTTTACACTTTAAAGGCCTGCAACCACTGTTAGTGTAGATGAAAAGATACTATTGGTACACTTGCCTTATCTGTTTTGGTCTCGACTGTTGAAGATCCCCACTGATGTTGCTGTTAGAGCCTTTGTCTTCAAGAAGTCCTACCTAAAATTTTCAAGAAGCAAGGAGAAGAGGGAACTTGATTATGTAGAAAGGGGATATTCATTTCAGTGGCAAGGAAACTCCTGCACCCCTTCTTACCAAACACACATTCCCAACATTGCATTGGTACTCGTACAGTCTGTCAATATTGAGCAACATATGGATCCATGTACTTCTTAAATGAACTTATTGAGGAGGATTACTAAAGAAACGAAAGTAACCAGATAACACTCGCTCTATGTACTCTTTTAAGCACCTTACTTCGTGCAAATGCACCCTCTTTTATGTCTAGCAGATGAACAAACAATTCCATCCTGCTGCATACCAATAAATCTCAGCTACGGAAAAAAAGTATTTTTTCTATTAGAAGTATATGGAACTTACCATGCTTCTTTCCGTACTAGTCTCAGTTGCATGTAAGGTTGAGCAGTGGGTTGGTCGGGCAGGTTCGGTAGCACATGGATGGCGATTCAGGAATTCTATTTCTTGCCTTGCGACATTGATTATATCATCAGATTCAGGTCTGTTAAAGCATTCTTCGCATGCACAAGCCTCAGTACAATCCACCCCAGCAGCAAAGCAATCACAAGCACTGCAATGGGAAAAGTAAGTATAACATTTGCGGTGTTCAAGGCGAAAATGCTAATCAACTTACAACTTCAGGCATCTAAACTTCTTGCATTTGCAATGTTTGCAATCGACATTGTCCTCGGCATCTAACTCTTCTAACCTATATTGCACAAACACATTTAGTAAAGGTCTTCAATCACTGTTAGTCTAGATGAAAAGATACCGTTTATACTCTTGCCTTATCTGTTTTGGGCTTGACTGTCGAAGCTCCTCATCGATGCTTCTGTTGGAGCCTTTGTCTTCAAGTAATTCAACCTATTGTTGTCAAACAGGAAGTAGAATAAAGTTTGGTTATGCAGACAGTGATATTTATTTCAGCAGCAAGGAAGCTCCAGCTCCAGCACCCTTCCTACACATCCCCAAATCCTTCCATCCTTCTCTACATCTACTTCACATTCGTACGCGTACAGTCTAAGCCAATGTGTAGCGAAACATGGATAGATGTACTTCTTAAATGAAATTATCGAGGAGATTTACTAAAAACAAAAGTAACCAGATAACGCTCGCAGTACTCTTTTAAGCACCTTGACTTCGTGCTATTGCACAATCTTTTAAGTCTACCAGATGAACTAACAATTCCATCCTGATGAACATCAGCAAATTGATCTCAGCTAAGGAAGGAAATTACTTATTCTAATAGGAGTATATGGTACGTACCATGCTTCTTTCTGCACTAGCCTCGGTTTCATGTTGTATGATCTTAGGATCAAATGCATGAGGATCCCGAAATTCGATTAGTTGCTTTGAGCCAATAACTATATTCCCATATTCAGGTCTGTTGAAGCATTCTTCACAAGAACAATTCTCAACACAATACTTCCCAGCTGAAAAGCAATTGCAGTAACCAACACTGCAAGAGAAAAAGTAAGTATAACATTCGCATAGTCTTCAAGACAAAAACCTTAAGCAACTTACCATTTAGTCTTGTTGCAGTCGCAAGGTTTACAGTCTTCATTGTCCTCAACATGTAACTTTTCTAACCTGTATTGCACAAATACATTTCACACTTTAACCTGTACTGCCCAAATACATTTACACTTTAAAGGTGAGCAAACACTGTTATGGTAGATGAAAAGATACACTTGCCTTTGCTGTTTTGGGCTTGGATGTCTAAGCTCCTCATTGATGTGTCTGTTGCCAGTACTATAATTTCTCTTATCACAAGGAATCAGCTCAACTGGCTTCAAAGACTCAGACTCCGATAGTTTCGTACAATAATGAAATGACACTGCCTCAGAAGTTTTAGCAACTGCCTGATCACCCTCGATCTTATCTTCATTTACTTTTGCTAAAAACTGGTTTGCTTCATTACATGGAAGTGGGTTGTTCACTTCTGCAGTAGGGACTTCTGACCTTGAAACACCTTCATCGTTACAAGCATTTCTAGAATTTGATTTAATTGCGGATTCTGCTTCGCTGGCCATCATCAAAGTGATGCAATGCCAAAGCATGCCAAAATGATCTTGACCTCCCTGCACACGTGTTGTAACTATATCTCGTTTTCTTATAGGTATGCCAAAATTATCGCTTTCTTATAGGTAATGCGAAAATATGATTCAACAACAAAACAATAAAAAATATGAGGTGGTTCTCCAAAATTTACGAAAACTGGCCGACGTTTAAGATGGAATTCACACAGCCCAGTCATTTCCTTTATGAAATACGTAGTACTACATAATTGTCCATGTGTACTTAATTAGATTACTTACATATGGTATAGATTACTAAAACAGTTCTCGCGAATGAAATAAACCGCGTCTCACAGAATCAGTCAATCTGCAATGGCAATGCGTCATGCAAAAGAGAGGCTCGTCGTAGTCTTTATTGACAATGATTCATTCTTCATAGTTTGAAAATTTTGTCCAGTTTAGCTTTCAATAGTCAATATAGCAAAATTTGTAGACGTAATTGAGTTACAAATAAATCATATCATCGTGTTAATAGTAAAATACATCAAGAAATCACAAACCCATCATTTAACATATTTTTAATTACACATCACATATAAAACAACTTGAATCAAAATTTAAAAAATTCGACCCATCAAAATTCGAAACTTGACAATCTATTTGGGATGAAGGGATCATCATAATTCAAAGTTTCGACATAAAATTATCCTAAATAGACCTCCCATCATTACAATTCTTGAAATTAAATAGCTACATTTTGCATATATTCAGTAATTTTCATCTTACTAACTACTGTAATTTAATTCAACCAAATAAAAATTAGATTAAATTAAAAATATAAAAAAATGGGTTCTAAAACAAAAGGATTCTCATTATGATCTTAAAAATAAATAAAAATTGAGAAAATTAAGGGGGAAATTCAGAAACAGGTATAAGCAAAATGATGAATTAGTGGAGAAATATCGTTGACTGGTTTCAAAAGAAGTCAACGAAAGTAGAGAAGCATTTATATAGAAAGAGATATATTTGTCTGTTATAACTAACTAACTAACCGCTTTAACTGATTTGTTCTGGGTAGTTCTTTGCTCATACAATTTTCCCTCCAAATTTTGAATTTTGTTTTTTACTTTTTATGTTTTCGGAAGAGTTGGTTTGCTTTCTTTTAAAATATATTTCTTAGTTGTTTGTTTGCTTTCTTTTTAAATCCGATTTCACGTGTGCTTAACCTATAATGAATAAGAAGAAAATCCGTATCTGTGGTACATAAATGTTAACCAATCTAAGGAATCAGGCCGACCTTCTCGCATGTTTCACTTTCTTTCTGTCGGTTCGAGGCGGCGTGTATCAGGCGATGGCGCGTTGCGTTATTTTTTTTTTTTGCGTTAAGCGTCAGGGGTGTAATTAACGCGATGTACCGTTTACGCAATGAAAATGAAAATTGATGAAGAAATTGAACAAATATAACATTCTACGATGAAATAATGATTTATTAATAGTTGAATAGGTAGTTTAGATACAATAGCCCTTCTCTCCTGATAATTAATACGTACAAGCGGACAAACGATACAATGATTACGTTCGGTCCGTTCATGGTGAAACACAAAGAGATTCTGAAATCGCGCGTTACATGTTGTGGCGTTCAAAATTCACGCCGCCCCGTCATTAGAGTAAGCGTGATGTGTTCGTCGCGTCCCTCGGCAGCAATTTCAATTTTGACATCATGAAGCTGCGTCCATAGATAGCTTAAACTTCGCATTACAAAAGGTTGCGTTCGAACAAATCTGAAGGTAGTACAGGCGCTTTCGGCGGATAGATTCTGATAATATTGAAAAACCTAACACCACGGCACTCCATCACGAATTCTTTCTCTTGGGCATAGTGGAATGATATGCTAATAAACAATTGCTTAAATTGATTAAGTTAATAGTTATTGTGCTCGAACAAGAAAATGCTCTATTTATAGATCCAAGAAAAATGCTTTCTAATCAACTTATGCAACAAACGGTGCCACGTTCCATTAAACGGTACCACGTTTAGGCCCAACGCTATAAATAAGTAACGACTACTTTTATGAATTAATGTGGTACCGTTTGATCGAACGTTACCATGTTTAGTCCCCAAGCGGCTACTTTTTAGCAATAAGCATTAGTGTCGTTTGATCAGCAGTCTGGCGTTTATTCACTGCAGAAAAATGTACAAAGACACCATGGAGAGCTCTATAAAAGGAGAGCCATGGCTGGTTTTTGCGTTTTTACCACTTGGCTGCGATCGTTTCTAAGTGAAATTACAATGCTTACGATCAACAAAGCCGTTCTGATACTTTCATTTACTCGTTTTTATTGAAATCTAAGGATTCGATCAAAGTCTGAGATTCTTTACCGTATCGTGAGTTTATTGATTCTGTCTACAATCTTACTGCTCATTTCAGTTAGGTATTATCTATCATCTTTTTATAATTGTGATATTTCTTAACTACAAATTAATGGCATGGCAATAATACATTAAAAATGTTCAAAGTGATATTGGTAGTGATAGTATGTCTAATGATTATAATCTAGAGGATGATAATTGTGATATTTATTTTATGTCATGTACTTTGGTATTCGAACAATTTAATTTTTATGTTATACATTTTAGTATTTGAACAATGATTATGTTATGTGGTTGTCGAACATTTTAGATTGTGTTGTCATAGCAGCCGGTAATTTAGGTTCGTTATTTGTTAATTGTTTATGGTGTTTAATTCTATTGTATTACGCAACATTTGTGTATTAAAAGGTGGCCAACGCGTTTGGCCCTGCAAAAGCGTTCACGAAAGCGTTTATTCATTTCTTCTGAGGAATCTGACGTGCTCTTTTATTGCGGCGTTTATGTATTAAGCGGTGGCGCGTTCTGCTCAGCGTTACGCGTTAGTTATTCTGAGGAGATGAAGCGTGTTTTAGAGGATTTTTAATGTGTGTTAAGCGATGGCCAGCGTTTATTTTTAAAGCGTTCGCGTTTATTAAGGCGCGATGAAGGCGCCGAGCGGGGCGGGCGAATCACACAGAATATTGGGTGAAACCGAGACGAGCACGAGTCTAATCCACTTCATCTACTCCCTTTATTAATGGACGGGTCGTTCGTGGGCCCTAATGGGCGGGGCCCGAGCAGCCTACCAAGGAACTCAGTCGTTAGGCACCATTATACATAAGGAGGAACAAGTTCAATGAGGCGACAAGTTCAATGAAGTGCAAATCCTCTGTGCAATCTACATATCGGGTTTATGGCAATACATAAATAATATTAAAGTATGTTGTCGAGGAAGGTGTCACAATTTAGTATCATCACAGCTAGAAAATAGAGGACAATTTAAGCTTCCCGGCGTTTAATCATGAGTGCGTAATGGCCACGTGTCGGGGAATTTACTTGATTACGAAGGCCACGATATCGTAGTAGATTCAATTCACTTATTGCCCATATGAAAGGTAATTCCCCTTTAGGAATAATAAAGTATGAAGTAGATGACCCGCCAAAAGCTATAAAATTCGGGTGTTCGTCTTTTCTCAAAATATAGTACTCCTACAATTTTTTTTCTTCTTTTAAACATGTACGACCTATGGTGTATTTTTGAAACATCATTGAATTAGAGCATCTTTTAGTTTAAAATCATTAATCGAGTGGCAGCGATTCTTTTGTCTGTCAATTAGAAAACCACAGACATTTATCATGTATTCATGTGTAGTATAGGGCTATATGTTTCCGGGGATTCAATATCAAAGACCATCTTTATCAAAGCTAAAATACTTTATGGACAAACAAATAGCAGAAGAAGTAATCGAAATCAAAGTTATTCGTTTGTAAAGCAAAAAAAAGAAAAAGAAAAATCAAGCAATCGGTCTGTTAGCCACTCGCTAATAATTGGTACAGAAACTTAGCTTTACTATATTAGAATGAACCGAATGAGTAGGCGCCAACCTCACAACTCTATAACACAACTATTTGGTGGCTTGTGCAATGATGTTACTGATAGAATTAGCCTGCTCCTTGGCCACTTCCACCAATGAATCCTACAATTGTTCAGTTTGTCAACAAAAAAAATAGGCATGATATGATGCATTGCATTTTCTTTGAAAAACCATACCTGAGCTGCAATTAAACGCGAAACTGTTTTCTTGCTTGATTCTTGGAGTTCACCAGCAATCAGGATTTCGTCCAGTATATAATATGCCTGAAAGTTCTCTTGTCAGAACGATTTAAGTAGATTCATAAATGTATCTTCAGACTTTCAGAGTCTATAGCCAAAACAGAGAAAAGTGAGAAAGACGCAATGCTCCGCAGAGTGAAGACTAGCTTAAACTTAATATCATCGGTTCATTTTTTGAGCACTCATAAGTGAATTTTAGTATATATCCATAAATGATAAAATGTTGGCATCAAAATCCCACAAAAAATAAAGTTTCCATTTAGAGCAAGAAATTACATGATTGAAGGGGTAAGTGGTTCAAGGATCTTCTTACCTTATGGAAATTAAAGATCAAGTCCAGTTCACAGACCTGCAAAACAAACAAGAAGCCAACAATTAAATAACAATTCTCTGCTCTATAGATAGAAACGTTAATTGCTTTAATTAGCATACTCACACTTCCGAAGTAGCGGTCAAGGATCTCCACAAAATGATGAATAATCTCTAGAGTCTCCAATTCATTGTCTTCCTGGTCAATACACATGCAGAAATAGAGGCTGGCATACCTGACAAATAAAAACATCACTAAATTTTAAGTCACACTCAGTCACCATTCCGTACACAACTTATATTTGCTTTTCCTTAAGATATGAGTTCTAGGTTCAATGTTCTAAGGATGATATTTCGATACCTTTTGTACACAACTTTGAATCCCTTCCATTCAACAAAGTTGCAAAGTTTGGGACCTCGTGTGAGAATCATGCCACTAAGCTCGCGGATCACCTTTCAAATGTGAAGTTGCATGTGATATTATAATGACTCGAGTATAATCGAACTATTAAATGTTAAAAAACTGATTAAAATATTTAAACTTCCAATGTAACTGTGTTGACATACCCAGTAAAGACAATAAAACGTAAATAAATAACATCTTTGGAATGGAACAAGAAAAAATGACGAGAAAAAATCTCTATTTCACCAAGCTTGAATAAAAATCAGCAGCGGACTACCTTAGTTCTTTCCTTTTGAGTGTATGGTGAATACCACTTGGTTAGCCTGACCTTTCCTTGTCGGCTAATTAGAAGTACAAAGTGAATCTGCTCAACAACGAAGGATCGACTCTCAGAATTTTCAACAGTAAAATCATAAAATTGTAAGACCTAACATTAACAGCTAAATAGCAAAACATAATGGAAAATTCACAATTTAATACACTTCAACTAAGGACACCGTGATACAACGTGTAGTATTGAGAATGGACCGAGTAACCTAGTACCTGCTCGGTACCCGACTCGACAACACGCTTGGTACCACTCGAAAAACCCGACTGGACAATCCGCAGGAAGGCCTACCGAGTAGGACTTGAGTATCACTTTGTACCCAATAGCTTGTCGATTATACCCAAACCCGCTCGACTAAATATGATGATGAACTCGTAAAAGATACATAATATATATTTTTAAAACTAATACCTCCCATACATTTATTTATGGTAATTAACCACTATTGTTGTGAATGGAACGGGTAAGCAAACCAACCGTCCAGTACTCGACTCAAAAAACTCGACTGGAAACCTGCTGTAGGTTAACCGAGTTAGACTCGAGTACAAGATCTTGATAAAGTTCCTACCTGGTCAGGTGAACTCGACTCATTATCGAACTTGACTCGTTTAAAATAGTGAGAAGCTGAATTTAAAAATATTCATCAGCTCTATCAAATCCTGAATTGAATGTGCAACTTACGTGTAATGATTGTGGTAAAGAGGTTAACATACTTTCAATTTCATCACCCTAATCACACTAAAACTAATGTAGTTTCAGATATTCAACAATTATATGCTATAATGGACACGATTGCTATAGTCATAATAAGCAGATGAAATTATTCAGATCTAAACCTACAACACAATCGATTCACAACAATCTTAATTTCAATAGAATCAAATAAGTACATAGAAATTGAAAAAATATGGTACGATAAAGAGATCTCAAAAGTGGACAATCATTTTGGGATGGAATGGGTTTGATCTACATACCATGGCTGCTTCAGTTATCGTATCCCAATTGTCCTGTCGAATCAAATCCCTTTTTTCCTTTCTTTCGTAGTCTTTTTTTTATTGATATTTACATTTTGTATTGTATGTCAATTTATATGTTACATTTCGTCAAATTATAATAATACACTTTTACTCTTAATGTTTAAATTAAGTTATAAAAAATACTTCATCATGTCAATCGTCTTTCAATATCTTAAAACTTGAATCTCGGTTTTAGAGTTGTACGTCAAACGAGCTATACAGTTTGATTACGGTTGGGCGGTTGCGACTTCAGGCTACGGCAGTTGAAATGGGCCAGAGCCTCAGCTTTGTCTTTTAGGATCCACGCCTCAATGAGCAAATATTTGTATGAAATTAATTTTAATAAAATATTTGAATGAGAATAACATTTAGATGTGATATATATATATATATATTATTATATATATATTTGTTCCACTCAATTTTTATTAACATTGAAAAATATCTCAAAATGAGTCTTGGATAATTTTCTTGTGATTTGTCAAAAAGTCCAAAACAACTTATTTTATTGAATGGCCAGAGTGAAGCTGTTTTTAAACGTGTGTGTGTGTCCGAATAGGTCATTTTAAAGCATGCTATGTCGAATGGTAAGCGTTTTTGAAGCATTAGCCCATGATGAAGCGTGGGTGGAATGAAAAACATGATAAGTTGGAACATACACTATTATAATTTGTAAGTTGAAAACTATTTTCAAGGCACAAAATCTTTTGCATTTTACTATTTTGTCTCCATTGAAATGCACAAGGAACATGTAGTGTATACTTGTATCCGTTTGGATTGTTTAGTAATCCTCATACTTATAAAAGTCTAAATTATATTTATTTCTTTATTAGTACTATATTATTTTTATTATAATATTTTTTATTAGTTGAAAAATATGTTTCTAATAAAATTTTAAAAAGGACTCCTATAACAATTTAATAATTAATAATTTCTAAATTTCCGTTTTAAAATTTTATAACAATTCAAATATAGTTGGAGTTATCCTACTCTCTTTAGTGTGTCAAATAGTTTTCTGGCTTCCGTATGTATGTTAATTATCAATATGTTCATTATCAATATTTTGGTCCAATTATATAAAAAAATAATCAATATCTTCACCAACAGATAAAAATATTTGATATAATATTGCCTTAGATTTTTTTTATTGCATGAAATTATCTCAATATTGATTAGTAATTAAAAAAATTAATCTTCACTATTGCCTCTATAATAAAATAAAAAATAAAAAATTCTAAGGCAATATTATATCAAATATTTTTATCTGTTGGTGAAGATGTTGATTATTTTTTATATAATTGGACCAAAATATTGATAATGAACATATTGGTGCAAATATTGATAATCTTCACCAAGAGAAAAATGTTTGATATAATACTGCCTTAGGTTTTTCACAAAAAAAACCTTGATATTATTCGATTTTGTGCAAATACTATTGAGACAATCATCAATGAAAATAAGTTAAAATGAATATATAAAATAAAATTGAATAGTGAAACTATGAATAATTTATGCTAATAATCAATTGAGAAGTGATGTTTTCTAACAATAAATGAAATAACATAAGGTATATTTTTTATTAAAAGAGAAAAATGATATTTTCTAACAATAAATAAAATTACATAATGTGCATTCTTTTATTAAACCTTGAAAATGAAGAGTAGTATGGTAACAAAATTTTTAAATCTATTATTAAAAATTATAAGGGATCATATAACTATGAGCAAAATGAATTATAATATAAATCAAAAGTATAATTTATAAATTTACGTAAATAGTTAATTATTTTAGTTATTATAATCTCAATTTAAATATTTAAAGTATAAATACTTATAAATTTAAAAATGAATTCTGAGTGCCTTGAAAATATGTTTTATGAATTTGCAAGTAGGATTTATATTAATTCTTTCTATTCCAAGTTAAAGTTTGTCAAAATCATCAACTTAAAACTATTTTGATATTTAGCGATTATATTATTTCAAATACGAGCGTATTACGATTTACTGAGAGTATTACGAGATATGAGGTATTTAGCACAAGAAATATATGTATGTCAGCTTCTGAATCCACAATGCATCAACAAAACTATTGAATAGAATTGTACAAGCAAAACAAGGATGATAAGAAAAGGGGGCCAAAAAAATTAAAATAAATGTTAGGGGGCAAAACAGAAAAAAATGAATAAAAGAGAAGAAAATGACCATTACAGTAAAATTTCATTAAAAGTGAGGAGTAATTTCCTACAATTGCACTACAGGTATACTTACATTGTTTACATACGATATATACTATACCATTGACTTCATTCAAATTATAGAAGTCACTGCCCCCGGTTCCGTACCTGTCTACAAGACAAACCAGGCAAAAAAAGTCTTGAAAATCAGCCACATTTCTCCAGCTCGCTCGTCTAGTCCCAAAAGGTAGACTTTCTGTGTTCGGCGTTCCCCATGAAAAAAGAAATTGACATAAATTGAAATTCCGAAGAATTTATTGACTGTAATCCTCAATTATTAGTTATTGATAGCATTGTATTAACCAATTAAAATAGAAGGTTGTACTACAACAAGTGCACATGTTGGGTCATTTCTAAGTTTCCCCACAACATGTTGCCTGCAAATTAATGGAGTTGCGTAGAACAAATTTGCGAAAATAAATCATCACTTATTAAGTTTCAAAATTCTTACAACTTCTTCAGATCAATCATGTGAACAATATACCCTCTCAAAATGGTAATAACATGAAAATTTGCTGTTCATTATGCTCATCATTTTCTCCAATTTGCCCATAGCATGCAAACATCCCTTCTCTCCTTTTGGCTCATCCTAAGCATCCAGCATCTGCCAAACCAATTTCCTTTTTTAATTTGCATACCCATTGATGGTTGGAACTTCATATGTATTTGATGATAAAGGAGGCCTATCAAGTTTATCTCTCCTTGCCATGAATCATAAATGTTCATTCACAAGAAAGTATGCATCAAAGCCAAAATTTAATGGATTAACCAAAATAATCTCCCATGTACTAACTATTTTTACGTATTTTTTTAACCAGGGACCAAAAAGTAACATTTTGCTTCCTTTTCCCTCCAAATCTCTTCAAACATTCCATGGAAATAATGCAAAATCCATATACATATTTTCTTGAAAATAATCAGTTGTGACACTGGAGAGTTGTTCCTTCATCAATAGTAGAAAGCTTGAGCCTGAAAGATCTCACACCTAATTTTGCTCTTCTTGAAGATACTCTCTGCATTTTCTTCACAGACCCAGTTCTTGAAACTCCAAGTACATTATTTTTCTGATTACTAACACCTCCACAACCCCCTATTTTATTCTGCAAAATGTACTCATTTTCTGAATAATCATGTTCTTGGTTCTGAAGATCAAGAATCACAGGTGAAATCCTTGTCTTCCTATTCTTCCTCTTATGAGAACACCTTCCAGATGATGATTTAGCTAAATCCTTTTGTAGAGCAAGGCTTGCTTTAACTGCAAGAGCAGCCATATCTGAGGCACTGAGTTTATTATGGAGCTTGCTTTGTGGTAATATGAAATATATTTGTCCAGCTTGAAGTTGGTAATTTGGGTTCAATGATGAAATGTATTCATTGAAATTTAACCTGTCGGAATTGCATAAAAAGGAAGACTCTGATTCTTGATTTTGAAGAATCTCTGAAACTGTTGATAATCCTGGAAATTCAAGCAAATCTCCGTTTAATGATATTACATGTGCTGATGGGACACCACCAATATCGATATCATTGTTTTGTGACAAAGATACACAACTCCCCATTAATTTAATTTATGTTTTTGTATATGCTCCAATTTTGATAACTCAAAATCCACCAATGGGATATGAATATATTTTCGTATATGTTTGGATTTTGATAACACAAAATTCACCAATTCAAATAGCAAAACAATGATATGAATGAAGCTAACCAAGTATATTTTTTGTATATGTTCGGATTTCGATGACACAAAATCCGCCAATTCAGATGGCAAAACAATAAAATAGTGAAATTCGAGATTTGAGAGAAAGAAAGTTAAAGAGGTTTTGGTTTGGTTTTAGGGAGAGGGAAATTGTGAGGTGAGGTGATGACGAATGAAAGAAAGGGGGAGTTTATATGTGGTGCCTTTGTCATTTTTGTGATGTTCAAAAGTGGGGCCCTCCGAGAACGACGCCGTATTATGAGAACGTTGTTTTCAGATGGTATTGGTAGTAAGAGGTGACGTGGTTTACATTAGCCCATATTCAATTTGTCACACATGCTTATTATATCTTTATAATTAATTGATGATTTTTGAGTTGGCAACAACTAGAGAATCGATATCAACCCTTTAAGTGTGCCCTTTAATTTTACTGTATGTTAAATGTAACATTTATTATATATTTATATATTATACATTCTTTATACAATACATATTATTATTTTTAATGCATTCTCCTTTTTGGTTATAAGAATTTTAAGAAAGTAATCCATTGATATTACTTTTTAAAACGAATTATGTTCATAAAACATGGTGTAAATAAGGTTTTATAAAAATAAGCATGGTAGATCATCTATCCATACCAATTATATGTCTTAATATTTTTATATTTGTACATCATGCATTCTATAATCATATCTGCCTTCATTATTATATCCATTGACATAAAAGTACAAGTACTCAAATAATGTATGATTATACATATAGAAAGAGAAGATTAGGATGCACCTATATGTACAACAAAAAGTTTCACAAATACTTTTTAGATTTAGTTTTTAATAACATAGTTTTATCATATCTTAATTAAGAGACACAACTTGTTATCTAATTAAAAGATGTTTTTATTGTGTTGAAAATGACGTGAATACTCCCATATCGGAAGACTAGAATATTTGTTCTAGTGTCTTACTCTATATATATGGCATATGTATATGAGTTAATACATAATGCAAAATAGCTTGAGAACTTTGTGGAAACTTTTAGTAGCATTCTTATTTATTTCGGTCGAATCTTGTAATCTGTTTTCTTCCCATTATGGTGAAATTTAAGTGAGTGCAGGTGGTTGGTCCTATGCGTACGTTAAGGATACCACGTTAAATATACGGTGTTATTTACTTTACGTCCATAACTGCCCAGTGGTGATCACAGATTCGTACGTTATATGGCGGTATCGGAGGTTGGATTTCGGATCTGAAGAGATGAGTGGTGAGGTATTGGAATTGAGAGAGGTCTGTTGGGAGGCAGGTTCGATGCAGCGAATCAGTGAGGCTTTCTGAGAGGGGCTACGGGGAACACTCCCCAATGAAAAATCCACCGGCAGTTACCCGGAATAGCATGACTCGTCACAGAGGGAGGAGGCACACTCGGCGTTGATTCGCTTTGGACAGGTAGAGTTTATCCTGAGGTTTCGGAGGAGGATCTTGTTTTCGAACGTGGCTCAAGCAGGGGAGATGCAGCATATGACGAAGAGCTGACCCATAAATTGTTATTGAAACTTGGCGATGCATTTGGGCTAAGAATCTGGGGAAGATATTCTGTAAAAGTAGCCTACATTATTTTAATAGGATATTACTTGATTTCGTGAATCATAGATTGAGGAGGTGAGGATGTTTGCTAATTTTGTTAGCCTGCTTTACACCATGTCATATGAGAACTTAAGGGACTCATGACAAATGATAAAATTCTTTGTCTCTGGAAAAATGAGATGCTGCCGCCATGCGAGGGATTTGCGTATAAGTTGTAGTGATGGTTCTTGTTAGCCTATATGACAACCTTAGGGGGGGTGAATAAGGTTTAAGAGGTCATTGACCGTTTTCGACTTTTAAGAAAGTTAATATAAATTTCATCGGAAATCTTCTTTGCTTGATTTGTAAAAGCGAAATGCGAGGAACGAACTACAATGCAAATACAAATCCAAATAAATAATATAATTTAATCAATGAGGAAATAAAAAATTAAGTTCAATTGATCAAATCTATTATGTAAATATAGAAAACACAAATGTAATTAACTTTTGCGTTTTAAACCATTATATGCACGTGACACAATTAATATCACATTCAAGCATATAATAGAATCATAACAATTCTAGCATATAGATAATATAAACAATAAGTAAAGAGTAGGGAAAGAAGTTGCAAACTCAACACGGTATTTTTACGAGGTTAGTATCTACGTGATACTTGACGAGCACCGCCTTAGGCTTTCTCTAGAAATCCACTAGTCGGTACTTCATCAAAAGTTGGTGAAGTCCAAACCAACTTACAACACCTTATATCGCCTGAGGAACCAGAGTGTTCACGCGTACCGGGATTTGAGTCCTATCTCGTTAGGAACCCCACGTCGCAACCTAGGATTTCAATTCTTAGTAAACCACTAAGGGCAAGGAATATACAAGTTTTGAGCCAATCAGTGGGAGATCTGACTCATAAACTCTATGTCCTATTGCTTGAGCATTAGCAGCAACCTTCGATCTCGATTCCTAGCTTGATAAGCCTCGCGACACCTCGGACCCTGTGACCTCTAGTATGAAAATCAAATCCCTAACTTAATAGGATATCTCTTTATAAGAATAGAGATTGTTGTTTTATCTGATCTAAATATATAAATTAACTACAATAGGATTACAAATATTTAGCACAACTTACAACTCCTTATTTGAGTAGATAATAAATTGAAGCTTGTATGAACTCCTTGTTGAGTAGATATGATATTAAAGCTTGTTTGAATCTCCTTTGAATATGAATGATCTTGGAGATGATGAATTTCCCTCTTGAGCAATTTATCAAACACTTTGTGTGCTCCTTCTTTAGTCTTTAATTTCTTTGAAAATTATGAATCAAACCCAACTAAAACTCTTTTCAATAATCCTAATTGGTAATTTATGAGAGTTTTAATGTTTGAAATGAGAGATTTTGTTCTTAGATTGTTGTAAATATTGTGCAAAGGCATAGGATTGAATGAGGTTAAAATAGGTATTAAGTAGGTTCAAGCGGTCACAAAAGCATTATTTTAAATTTTACAGCCGAGGCAGCAGAGTACCCGATAGGTTACCCCACCATATGGTCAAAAAAGCCGATCCATCGAGACTTGCTCAAAGAGACCACTATCGAGAAGCATGTAGTCGTGATGAATGAACAAGCCAATTTTTGGTACCGTTATAACTTCGATTTTGGCGATTCAAAAATGCGTTGGAAAGATCTTTTTCAAACCCTTTAAGAAAATATGATCAAACTTGAGAATTTATTATTTTAAGAATATTATTTTTAAGAAATAAATATTTTGATAAGCGTTTTGTCAAAATCTTTCTACGTTTAAAAGCTTGATCAAATCCAAAGAGAAGAAAAAGCTTAATGGTTCAAATTCTTGGCTTTTACCTAAGTTCCAACTTGCTTTCAAAGCTCGTCTCTTCGATCTTGATTCTTTGTTAACTCTTTTCATTATGCCCCGGTTGCTTTCATGGCCGTTGAATGATCGACTCTTAAATGCTTGGCGTCGTGCTTTTTTCTTTAAGCTTCTTGAGAGTCCTCAATGACTAGTGGGTGGTTGATCGCTTCATCATCATCACACCACACTTGACCTTTAAACTCGTCAAATGACCAGCGTCTCGGCGGGCAGAGATTAGAGTTAGAGAAAGAAGCGATAGGTACAATTTACGTAGGAATTGGGACATTGGAAAGCGTGATTGTCCCGAGTTGAAGAATGAGCAGGTAAGAGAGGAGTCTCGAGTGGTTTCGAAAAGGGCATGACTGATTCTTTGAAGTCCTGCTGTCCAGGCATCGATATATGTGGTCTACGGACCTCGAGGCCGAATGCGGAGTGTGTGTCCTAGGAAGAATGATCTTTGACATGAGTAGATTGGGAAGATGGCAGTTGTGTTTTATGGCCTAGTGTTTTTCGGTCTACAAGATGGTTGAGATTAATTCGGGTAGGAGTAGGACACGTGATGGTGGAGGTTGTACATTGAGCGAGGTTAAACATGTGTTTCACTTGACGAGGAATCTGTTATCTCTGAGTCGTTTGGACAAGATGAGAGTTTCAGCTTCTAAGAAGAATGTGAAGGGTTGTTGTCTATTTATAGGTTCGGATGTACTTCTAAGTGGTGTGGAGTGGAACTTTGTATTGGATACAAGGTATGGCGTTGTTTTAAGTTATGAATTAGGCTTTGTGTGATGTTGGGAAGTAGATGAAGCGAGGAGATGCAGGTTAGTAGTGAGTCGGAGGAGGGCATTTCTCGTTCATTTTGGCGGCGATATACTTTAGTGGCTTGAGGGTTTCATGGGGCATCGCGGAGTAGCTTCGAGGATGTCCTTAGGAAGTTACGACGAGGTACCTTAATATAATGGTACAACTATGAGGATGAGTTGGGCAATTATTGTTAGTTGAGCGGTAGCTCGATTCGTAGATTTGTTGCTTAGAAGCGTCTAAGGAGGAGTGATGCATTAGGATGTGTTCGCTCTAGTTGGATAGAAGGCGGGAGCGTACTTTGGTATTTACTAGTTTCATTTGGTCTTCATGTTGTTGATATGGTTAGGCTTTGGGATGTCGACAGAGACGGTGAAAAGAGTTTCGCAGGGGGCAAGGTTCGACGGCGTTTGGTGATAAAAAGAAATATGTAGGAGGCAGAGGTGCGGCTTAGCATTGTCTATCTCTTCTTGAGTAAATCCTAGTTCTTGCTATACGAGCACATCTGGTACTTTGGGTACATCTGGTGCATTTAAGGAAATTTTGATTTTACTACGTTGTTGTGGAGGATTGAGTCGAGGTGGAGATTTGTTGAGAAATGGCGTGAACCTCAGCATCGGAATATTAGAATATCTATTCTAGTGTCTTACCACTATATATGACATATGTATATAGGTTATTCGTATATAAATAGTTTGAGTTTTGTAAGACTAAATTGTAGCATTCACTACTAGCTATTTCAGTCCAATCTTGTAATGCGTTTAACACCGTTATAATGAAATTTTTGGTAGTTCGCCCGTGGATTAGTCCTAACACGTCGTTAGAATCTCTGTATTAAATATACGGTATTATTTACTTTAACCATGATTTTACGTAGTGCGTGATTCACAGATTCGCATCTGTTATAGCAAGCGATATCAGAGAACTGAATTTCGGATCTGCTTGAATAAGATGAATGAGTAAAGAGTACAATTTACTATATATAATGCTTAATTATTAGACTTTGTCACCATATCCAAGTCCGACAAACTGTTTATTTTAAATTAAAGTGGCCGTATTAGACCCAGAACTAGTAAATAATGCTTGGTTGACGATCAAGCTGATAAGAAATCAGTGCCCGGTGAGGTCAATTTCTCATTTACGATAATGGAATTAATCCCCTCTTTTGTCATAGCCATGCATTATCTTTAGAAACTGAAATAAATTAAATTATGTTGTGGAATTTATATATAGTGTTGACATTTTATGTGTGTAGGTTGTGAATTTCTTGTACTCCTACTCTTCTTTCCAATTGTGAAATAAATATGATCATTAGTAACTTATTATGGAAAAAGATTGAGATTTTGACATGAAACAAATTTAATTGTCACTGGTCCTAGAAATTAACCAGGAATATTGTTTCCACGATAAGATGACTATACTTGGCCTAATTGATAACCTTCACTTATCATGTATTTGAAATATGATGATGCTTGCTTGGTAGTATAAACCTTGAGGAAAATAATCTGCATTATATACGTTACACCCTACCTTTTAATGTTAATGAAGATATGATAAAGTCAAATTATTACAAAGATGGAAAAATTTGATTAACTAACACATATTTAAAAAAAAAATTAATATCTAACATTTTTTGAAAATCTTAAATTGCTTAAAAATTAACACAATCAACCACGATCCACCACTATCACTACCCAAACACCATCACCCTTTCGATCCCGGCCTTCCTCCTTTTCCTGCCCGCTTCATTTGTCTTTCTCCGCTCATTTTATCGCCCCCTCTTCCATTTGCGCCATTTTCACATTTTTATGCAATTTCGCCTCACTTACAGCTACTCCCTCTCTACGCCCCACGATGTTCGCGACCCACTCACAACCACATTTCGTAACCCACTGCCCTCGCCCCGATGTTCGCGACCGCTACCACGATTGAATTTGGTGGGAGAAGGGGAAGAGGATGCAGTGGGAGGAAGAGCATGGAAGTGGGCGTGGGGAGGAAGGCGTGGTTGTGATGGTTGGTGGTGGATTTGTCTTTGGTGGTGGCGATTAGGGTTGGTGATAGTGGTGGTTGTGGTTAAGGTTTTTGAATTGAAGAAGAAAAGAAATCGTGTTAATTTTTTTAGAGTCAATTTCGTCTTTTTGTAGAGAAATGATGCTAGAAAAAAAAAGGTGTTAGAAATTAAAATTCTTTTTTTAAAAAGGAGTCTAGTAATCTAAATTTCTCACAAAGATCACTAGGAGAGAAAATAAATACTCCGTAATTAGGAGAGAATCAGATCAACAAGTTGAAACGACTAAGATCAAACAATATCAATTAACACCCATTTATGAGTTAAACAACCGGCAAATTGTTAGTATTTAATGTAGCAGTAACATGCTTGGCCAGTATTATTATTGCTATATGAATTCGAAATTGTGTATACAAATATAGCTCGACAATATATCAGTCTATCATGAAAGAGCATCTTATCTTATTTGCCGCTCAACATCTCTGTAATGGTCGGCTTTTGTTAGTTTCCAGGATATTGATAGACTAGTCACTAATGATGGAGCTTAAAACAGATTAACGAGACGATAACAATGGCAAAACTTAAAAGGAAGAATGGGCGATCGTTTGATCTCAATTTTTTTTTTTTTTAAATAGAGGCTACCTTGCAATTATAATTAAATTAATACACAAAATATAGTAATGGTCCTCCTAATATTAGAAAAAATTATTTAAATTTTAATTCAAGATCCGTCATGATTCCCTCCAACTTAAAAAAAAAAGTTATAGTCCATCTTGTAATCATAAGTGAGATTACGTAAAATATAGTAGTAATTAGTCCCCTACCGTCGATAATGGGATGAAATGGGAGGTATTTCATTTAAATTAATTTTATATTTTTAATATTTTTTTAATATTTGTTCAAGATTCGCCAGTGACTAGATTAGCTAAGGTTGTTTCTTGTTTGGTTTATTTTGTACTTTTTTTTTTTAAATCCACCACTGCCCCTTACAATGAAAATCGAACCCAGGACCTCTAAGTCACTGGAAGGTGTCCTAACCACTTGACCATTCGATGTTCTCATGGTTTATTTTGTACTTTGTGCATGAAGTTAATCAACTAGTTGCGATCCTGTTGGGAAATGGCTATATATTGTCATGAGATTCTTAAACCAATACGTAGTAGCGTCTTACAATCAATGAACCTTAGCTGGCTTGTTTTTCAATTTTTTTTTTTGTTTTTTTTTTTATTATTATTAGCGGGCAGTGACCAACCGTTTGTTTTTCAAATTCCTTGATGCAATGACTATGCACGTGTGGCATTGATTTTCTTCTTGTAGAGCTACTTATTACTTTTTGAATAATTCATTCATAACAAGACACACTGTAGGTTATATTAACTGTGATCTTGGTCCTGTGTTGCAAACATGTCGGAAACATATGACCACATTATACATACCATGTTGCTAACAACTCAGGCCTACAAATTTTGTTTCTTCCCCTCCACCATCTTATAGTCCATAACTATATAATCAAATCTTGCCAATTTGGTAACACTAGATCTTAACTCTTAAGAGCAATTCATCAGATTCAAGTTGGTTTCATTTTTTTTTTTCGAGTTTGCTGATTAGGGGACTTTTTTTCGAGTTTCCTGCTGAGAGTGCCTGAAAAAAGCAACGATTACTGTCTCCATGCAGTATGTGCAATAGCATTACTCAACTGCCACCAAGAAAACCAATCAATGCGCGAATACAGAGGCTAGTACCCCAGCTCGTGTTGCTTCTCTTGTTGTGATTGAATTCGTCGGAGGGTTGCTTATGGGATCATAGAAGGTGTTGCAAGATCTCTTGTTCAGAGCATTGGAAGAGGAAGAAGGAATGCAGGGAGAGCAAGAATGAAACATCAGTAAAAACAACTAGGGCTGCTGAAGCCTCCTCAATATTTGTTCCACTATTCACTTAAAAAATTATTGAATATTGCTATTTTATTACACAAAAAACAAAAGAATCTAATATGTCAACTGTTTCTGGAATAGATACACCATACATAAATTTGGGACTAACGATAAACATCTTATTACACATATATAAAAAAGAATATTTTACTAACGATGTATGTAACAACCTATTAGACCTCGAAATCTAATTATTCTTTACCAGAATAACCTTGAGCTTAGAGGATAATCACGTTTGATCATCGATAAACAAGACGAACAGGAACAATTACAATGATTATAGTTAGTCGAAGACGAATTCATTTTCAAATAAAATACTCTGGTGTTCTGGCATATAGTTTCTTCCCATGAGCTTCCCAACTTCATGTCTGAAATCAATTAAACTCAGTTCACTTGGAGTGTGGCTGATTGCTGCAGAGAGTCTCTACGCCATACTAACACTAGTCCTGCCCACAAATAGGTCATTTGTAAGAAAAATGCCTACTGGCTAAAGTGCTAAACTGCATGAAAAATAGCATGGCGGGAGTTTAATCATTTCAAGCTGGTGTATATTTGCCTATGAAATCAAGAAACATAGTGGCTCACCTTTTTACTCTCTAAATTAACTTGTACCGAACTCCAGCTTCTCCCACTTGAAGGGGGCAACTGAGCCAATATCAGGGGCTCCTCTAAAGAGAAGACACACACAAACACAGACAGCGGCTATAGCAAGCATTGAGTGTACATAAGGGCGTTGAAGCAACCCTTGAGTGCCTGAAACTCTCCTGCTGGATCTAGCTGCCGCAATTGCACACTTAGAACAAGAGTTCAGAACCTGCTTGAATTCAATTAGTTTCTTCTTGTTCTGCACTTTTTCCAGCTCTAGTGGTACCAACTCGTTATGAATTGATAAGGAGATTTGACCATTTTCTTTATCAGCAAGCTTTTGGGCAACAAGGTCATTATATGAATGGTTATTCCTCAATAAGGCATAAGCATAAGGAGACAACCCAGTTGAATCCAGAGTAGAATTCCAGTGTCGCATCCCAATCTACAGAAAAATCGGAAGTAATGTCAAAACTTTAAGAAAACTAATGCAAATACTTAAATAAACTATAAATTATTAGCAATAAATGTATAGAAAAGAAAGGGGAAGGGGGGTGAAGAGGTAAAAAACCACCCAGTCACATAAGATAGTGACAAATACCTCTTGAGGGTCATTTGTGAGAGAATCAACAAGATTATCCGAATTTGACATAGAAGCAGCCACATGTAAAGGAGTAATTCCACCAGGTCCCAGTGCATTAGGTTGGAATATATACTTCTGGGAGTTATCACTAAAATCAAGGGCACTGTAATGAAGAAGCAAATGGACCATGTTCATACATCTCCTTTTAACAGCCCTGTTTAATAGGTGAATCTCATATAGCATCTCCAAAGATTCATTGGTTAACTCCTTTTTAGCCAAGTTAATTTCTAATAGAATATCCAAAAGTGTTTTGACCAAAGCACAAAAGTCGTGCTCCACTGAAAAAACGAATAGAAACTTGAACCGGCTAAGCTTATAAGCTGGAGCTTCAAACAAGCAAGAATTGCTTTTTCTTTGAAACACCCATCCCAACTCATTTAAGAAATGAAGTGTTTCTTCCCTTGAATTGGATACCCAAGAATCCTGGACATGAGAGGCTAAGGTTAAATCATGGGCTTCTGCACCTTCCGCAAATTCCACCTCAAGGTGCCCCAGTTCTTGACAAATAGCAGCGTCTGCGATAATTAATGGGACACTAGAGCCTCTAACACCATTTTCAACCTGCTTGTCAGAAGATTCCACTTTTCATTTAACAGATACTCAACATGTATATGACTGCAGTAAGTCGCTAGAAATTGTAATAAAATGTTACCTCAATAAAACAGCGCCCAAGGGCTTTATCATCGGCTCCACAAATCTTAAATCCACTCAAACATATCTCATCAGACATCAATTGAGAAGTTGGTAATGCGACTTGCTCATTTGTATAGATGGCCATATGTGTACAACTTATCCTGAATAACAATCACAACTCTATCTGTCAGTCCATGCTAAATTGCACAAATAGGCCTAAATTATCTCAACTCAGACCACATACTTGATTCCTGGAATAGTCAAATTTCTCCCCCTCAGAACCACAGAACTCTCTTGGCCAGGCACCACTGCCACAGGTGAAACTGAGACTAGTTCAGGGGAGGTCCACAGCTTCCAGGATTTGCATAGACGGACTTTTCCTGATAAGTAGCAGGAAATATTAAGCAATTGACATGTGTGGACAAGAGGTTTGAGAACAATACAAGGCTTAAACTGAGACATAGGTCTTGAGAATACACAAACCTTCTTGATATGAGGCCAATTGCTTAGGTGTATGAACTAAAAACCTCCCATTTCTCCAAAAGTCCGAATCAATATCTTTTACCAAAGATTTGATACACTGATGGAGATTTCCTTCAAGCTGAAACAGAAACATAGGTCTTAAAAATGGTCGGTGCAAATCGGTGTGTGAAAATTATATATTTCAAGTTCTTCACTCACTTGGTCCCACGCAGAAGACGACATGGATACATAAATTGATAAAACAATGCAACCAGGCCTAATATAGCTCTCCATCTCTGACGGACTATTAGAAAGCCAATTATAGACCTGCGTGAAGCAATACGAGACAGTCAGCTGCAGTGATGCATCAGTTAAAGAATACAAAGACACCCAAGATCAATCACCAATTCTAACCTGAACTCGCAAAGAACTGGGCAGATGACTAGGATCCTTGCCAAATAGTTTAAATAGTATTCTCCCAGTACGGTCCTGTTGAAGGATCGTATATCAAAGACTGAAAACTAGAAAAGGGATAAGTAAATAAAAAATCATAGAAACTAATTTTGGAAGCACGTTACCTGAGCATCAGAAATTAAACTGGAGGGGGAATGATCAGACCCGGAAGACGATGTGTACCCGGCTTGGTATGGGGAGTATTGACTGGATCCATTATCAGCTCCCATACTTGATCGCCCGAATAGCTGAAGAGGCATAGTGCAACCGGCAGCTTTAGCTGTTGATACATTGGCAGCAGCAACTGGATGAAGTGGAATAGTTTTAGGTCTTCCCTTCTCTCTTATTGAAGGAACTGGGAACAGCTTCTGTGCAACAGGTGGTGAAGATGAAGGGGACCTGTCAACTGATGGATTGCTGCTACCAGAAGAGAAATATTTCCTATCAGTGGAGAGCTTCGGTATGCTATCAATTTCAGGCGACGAACTATATAGCTGGAGTGTCAAATCTGGATGAGTTTCTTGGACATGGAAATCCGATTCTTCAACTGGTGACTGGTCATTTGAACTGCTTCTCTGTCCAACAATAGGACGCTCCACAGGAAGACCATGTTGTTGATTAAGACGCGGAGATTGACCGAGGGAAACATATTTACTTTTCTCAGAATCACTTCCTCGTCTGCTTCCCTCTGATTGGACCTCGAGCACATCGGTACTAGGCGTTGCTGGAGTAGCTGACAAAGCAGCAAGCAAGTTCTTGGTAGATGGAGATAAGGTGTTTGCATTCACACAGCTCTGAGTTTGAGAAGAAGATTGGTTGGAAATACTATTTCCTGAACTTCCCAAATTTGGGATTTTTTCTGCTATGTTTGCTGGTAAAGGTAAAGAGTGCAATTTCTTGAGAATTTGCAGAAGCTGTTCTTTGTCAGGTACTGCTGATGGAAGAACCCCTCTTTCATCTGCATGTCCTACAGATACAAGAGGAACAATTAAGAGCATATTCGGATCAACAAAAGTATGTGACTGTGTACATACTAATCCGAGGTCATGGGGTAGCAAAACTGGAAAGCTGGAGCAAAGGATCGGATTCTAAACCTACTTGAAATATATCATTAAATTTGATGTAAGATCTACCTAATAACATGTTACCTTGTGCACTCGCTAGAGCAGCGAATAAATTGACAATATCCATGTCATTTTTGTCAGTACTCTCCTGGTTTCCATTAAGTACCACATGAGATGCAGAATCTTCCGGTTGGATTTTCCTCCTCCTTCGGTTGTGTCCAGCAAGTCTCCGCCTACAGCTACGCTTACCTTCATCGAATTCCAAAAGAGGGTGAAACCTGAAGGGGACAAGATTAACACCTAATGAGATTTGTGAGGCAAACGACAAATTTATTAGCGGCAATTAATGAACAAGCGACATTGGCACATATCAACTGGTATACTATAAAAGGAATCTATCGCAGTTTTATGCACGTGGTTATCTGAGTACGCGTTAAGTGGGGAACAATAAAGTAAATCTGTCCGTAAGTATTGAAACCACTAACCTACTGCATTGCTGGCAAAATCTCTGCATCTGATTCCCCACCAAAGCCTTGGTAACCTTACTGTGGACTTCACAAACCTTATGACGTCGATGATAGTCTTTTGCTCTAGAGAGATCTTCCTTACAATCATCCACTTGACACATTGGATAATTATTACAGCCAGGAGATCCAGATCGGACTCTTTTGCAGGGCCGAGAAACTGGTTCTACATTAGATGTAACACCAGAATTAGAACCACCAAGCTTCAACCGAAGACTTTCTTCATCTTCACCAGTGTGATTATTCCTACTACGATCGGGTGCTTTACTTTGATCCGACCGCACTGCGCCATCCGTAACATTCAGCCTATTTACTGAATCAAACTCCGATGGTTTGGCAACAAATCTCACGCTGTTCCAGTTCCAGGCATTAGGATTCCAGTTATTGGGATGATTCTGTTGTTGTATAAAATTGGAACTTGGGAAGGGAAGACTACGTTTCTTGGCCATGGAATGCGGCTCTATGAATCTTCCTGATATAGCTTGGTGAATGAAAATGGGACTAGCTACTTGTGCCCCTGCATCTTCCATTTCTCACTCTTCTCACATACAGACGAATCTAACAACTAAAATGTCTGCACAAAGAGGGTAACAAATCAAAATCAAAGCAGTCTGAACAAAGAAATCGCAATTTTAACACCATAAAATCCAAGATTTTCCAGAGTTTTATTAGGACAGGAATCATAATTTTACAGAGTTACATTAGTACCGGAACAAGATCCTATACAACAAAGAAGAAGCAAACTGAATGAATAACAAACAAATAAACTGAGGAACTGAACAAATAACAAAACATAAATGGTCAACAGTTATGCCAAATGAGCAACCCAAATGAAAGAACAAAACTTATTGAGTTCAAGGAAAGCTAACAAGAAAAAAAAATCCACAAAATAACATAATCAAGACTTCAAAACTTAACAAAATTCTCAACTACACAGCTTTAAAGAATCCCAACTAAACAAAAACCCAAAGCAAAACTGAACAAACCAACATCAAACCACCAATAAATCACTAAGTAATAAAGAACTCACCAACCCTTTTCTCTGAAACACCTCAAGAACACCACCAGCAACCAATTCAACCAAAATTCCAATCTCTCAGCTGACAACTTTTTTTTCTAAAAATTCCTTTCTTTTTGCTCAAATGGACAGATCTCTTCCAAAAACAACCCACAAATATTTAAAAACTACACAACAAATCTATCTAAACATACTCTACAACCCATCAAAAACAATTCTTTAGTTGGTTGAGTTATGAGATCTCTTTGATTACCTAATTCCAATAAAAAACCATTCTTTTTACAAAAAGTTCACTTTTTTGGCATATAAATAACCAAATTGTTAAAAAATTGGTAAAGGGCAGAGCTCTATTTGGAGGAAACAATAACAAGAAGATGAAGATGATGAAATACCAAATGAAAGGACGCAAATTAGCTTTCTCTCTGTTGTATATTCTTCTACTACATCTTTTACTGCTTTTTTCACTATTTACTTTCAACAATATAACAATTATACATTTTGAATTCAAGTTTTTGAGTTTATATTATATATTTAACCATGAATATCAATTTTTTTTTGTTTTTTTGTTAATTATTCTTCCTTTTACTATCTACAGTATAAGGTTTTGATGTAAATAGTCTTTCTTACACTAACTGGTAATTATGTTGCAGCCGACCATTTAATTTATTTGTCCTATGAAGAATCCTAGATGCTTCATTAAGCATGTGTGAGTCCATAATTTGAGATGATGAAAATCTTTGATTTGCATTTTAGGCTTCTAATCATTGATATAGTGTACCTTTTTTAATAGAATGAGTGATGTGGTTGATTTGTGATAGTTAGTGGTTTCAATGAATTTCGAACTAGTATTTGATGTAAGAGATAGTTATGTCATATGGAGTTGAAGATCTTGATTAAGGAAAGGTGTTTGAACTTATCTCGTTTTTTCCTAAGGAAGATTAGTCTTTGCTTCAATGAAGCTCAAACTAATATGTGATGTTGGAGTTAATGATGTCATTTGAAATGATCAATCTTGATTGAGCAAAAGTGCGTGAGGTCATCGTGGAATTATTAATATCTCAAAACTTACGAGTATAAAGTTTCTAGATGTTTAAAGATGAATCCACAAAGATTTACATTAAGTGTGGATTTAAGTTTGTTATTATTTAATATGAGATAGATAAAATTATGGATCAAATAAAAAAAAATTCCATAGATGAAGTTTGTATTAAATATATTTATAAAGTGGAGACTAATTACCACCTTGTCATTGTTTTATATGCTGTCAATAGCTCATTAGCATAGTACCTTTTATACATAATAATAACATTAACATAGTAAGAAGTTAGTACCCCTCTTGGCTTTGAATTGTTCAATCCATAGTTTAAATTGAAATAACGCCATGTTGCTAGCTGTATTGTTTTGATTCATTCATTGCATTTGTAAAGATGATTTTGGTTAATCCCAACTCTATTATTGGACCGTACAATATCCAATTATAATGCACTCAAACATCAAATTCAGGAGCCCATCAATTGCTATCAATCATCTTTAGTATTCCGTACTTGATTTATTTTTTAAATGCATATCTTTCCAGTTTCATCGTACTATTAAATCGAATGAAATTATATCGTTCGGCTATAATATAATATCGAGTACTAAAATTGCAAAATAGAATCTTAAGGTTGATTTTCGATTATCTAAATTAACGAACTTTAAAACCATAACTTAGACCGACGACAAAAGAGTTTAAGAAATTGTTCCATGCTTGGTTATTAGCAACGTTGTTAAATAAATAATGAACTTGAAAATCTTTGTTACCATATAGAATGCAAAAAAGAGCCTTGATAATGGATTAAAATACTTGAATTGTAATATGAAGTATATCAATCTTATTATAAATTAATTGCTATATGTCACACTTCTTGTAGTCTAATACACACCATATAATCACCCCAAACCTACCCACCAGGCACAACCTGTATACATAGTGCAATTTTCATGCCAAACAAACGCACAACCAATCACATAACTATAGAAAAACTCTGGATAAAGAATGTAATGAAATCACCCACCAAACTCATATTTTTTGTATATCAAATGCTCAGAAGCCTGATCTGTGCGGCCTTACTTTGGAAAAAATACCAATATTGCCCAACAAAAATAGAGCAATAACGAGAAGAGATGTAACGATTACCCACAGCCATTGCTGTAATTTTTTCCGGTTTCTGTTGCGAAGAGGTGGTGGTATAGGCTTGGACTTGCTTTGCTTCACGAAATGTGATGGTTTTTGTGGCCTCCTGGCTACTTCAGCAGGTCCCGTGACAGTCTCAGTACCAGCTTCGGAGGATTGCTCGATGTCACCATGATTATTGCTTTCGGGAGCTTCTCCAGCACCACCAACTTTCCTCCTTTCCTTCTTTCTCAACTTCTTTTCTCGCTCCTGGAAAATTAAAGATGTATGATAAAAATTGACTTCACCAGAACAGAAAGAGAACAAAAATATAATCACCGATTTATCTCGTGGGGTGGTTTACCTTCTCTCTCTGTTCCGCTTCCTTTTGGGCTCGTAACTCTGCCCTCACTTGAGCCTTCTCAGCTAGTCGTTTTTTCCTCTCCAGAGCCTCCTTCGCCTTTGCAATCTCGTCCAACTTTTTCCTATCCAGTGCCTCCTTTGCTTTCGCTATCTCATCTAACCGATCTTGTTCTTTCAACTTAGCTGTTTCTACTTCCTTCCGCGAGTCCTCCTCCTTTCTTACCGAATCATGCTCCTCTATCGCTTTCAAGTTTTGTCCATTGATACTAGTAGAACCATCTGCACCAGAAGAGCTGGCTAACCCATTTGCCAATCTAGATCTTTCAGGTTCTATCATCTTAGCTGTCTGCTTCACTAATCCAGTTATCTCTGTTACTGGTTTACGATCTGCTTCAACGACAGTAGCAATCTTGGGTTCTATTTTCTTCTCCACGACAGTTTCAACGCTGGAACTTTTATTATCAGGATTAGAAGTTGATCTATCAACTCTTACAATTGCATAACTAGGAAGCACAGGTGGTTCTTCATCAGGGCCAAGTGATCGACCGTCAACAGTTCCCAACCTCCTAACAGTACTCCTTAAGTTGCACCGGATATATTCCTTCCGGAACTCCTCATTGTTATTCCATAGTTCCATCATCATCTCCATCTAAATTTAAGATACAAAATGATAGAATGTCATTAAATCTATAGTTCAAACATTAAAACTCCTGCCCAAAAGGAGAGCAGGATCTATACAACAGCATTATTCTCTTTCTAACCTGGCCAACACAAAGGCGGTTCAAGGCGATTTCATTCCTGCTCAACGCATAATCACTGGCTGCTGAAACATCACTCTTGTACTTTCGGAAATGTTCATTCTGCAATTTAATTAAAAAAGATGGCCAATTGAATTAGATCCGGTTGTTGGTATATACTGCATAAAATCTCAGAGTTAGAAATTTAATTTGCACACATTTCTAAAAAAGACCCTACATAATCTGCTAGCAAGAAATATAACAAGATAAAATTAGGAATGCCTTGATCATAATTTTGGAGGATAAAGGTACCTACACTAGAAGAGATGGATTTGCGGAAATAAGCAAGCAAAAGATATGAAATAAAATAGTTCATCTTGTTTTTACAGCAAAGACAAAAGAAATAGTCAAATTCAGCATACCTAATCAGATTAAAAGATGTTATCGAAACCTTCTCATATAACTTCTTTTTCACTAAACCAATGATAAAATGCGGAGAATTGTCAGCTTACCTTCTCATATAACTTCTTTTTCAAACTCAACAAGTTCTCATATGCTGCCTGGCGAACATCATTAGCAACTCTGTACTGATTTTGCAATTCCTGAATTATTTTGTTCTCATTCTCATATTTCTTCCCCACTGTTGCTGCAGCAGCCTGGGCTGTCGAAACCTTTTCTTTCAATTCTACCAGCTCTTTCTTCAGCGCCTTCATAAGCCAAAAGATCAATGAGTCCATGGAAGCATAACTGAGCTGGGATAAGTTCCCTGCTCATATTTTCAACACATTCCAACTTCAGAAACAACAAAATAATGGAATTTGTTTCAGGGAATCTCCTTAGAATCCCATCGCCTAATAGCCACAAAACCATATCCATTGCCTTCAACAATGATCTCTCATTTTGGTCTTTCTCATCCAGGGCCTGCTGGATTTCATCCTGGCTACCAATGTTAGACGACAAATATTCACGGTGCTGCTTCAGTTGCTTGATTTCCCGGATAAATTGTTTTTCCTCTTTTAGAGACACAGTTTCATGTTGCATCCGGTGTTCAATATTATAAATCTACCACCATCCTATAAAGATACCATATGAATTAAAGGTTGAGCCTCCTTCTAATATAGGTGTCTCTCTAGAGTTGGGGTTGGGGGGAGGGGAGGGGATCATATACTTACCTTGCATCGATATCCTCTTAGAAGGCATTTCATCTGCCAATCAAAGATTGGAGAGATTCTATTTTAATGCGTGTTGCCTTCAAGTGCCTCCGTGCATCTATCTCTTGAGCTACAGCAGCATCATACGCAACACCAAAGGAGCGAAGGTTGGGCTGTATATAAAATGTCATTAAGTACAAAAAATCCGAGTCAACAAAAAAAGGACAATAAGATATTCTTTAATGCCATACTCTCAACATTTTGGATCTAGACTTCCGAAAAGCATCTCGGTGACGTGTCTTTTCATCAACTTCAAGCTGGGCACTCCTGATCTGATCACGAAGTTTCTCATCATCAAATCTTGGAAGCTTCACTAGGAAATTGAATGGCCTTGGCCTTGTCTCTTCGAACTCCTGTCCAGCTGTAGCTGAAGTGGAACTCTATGGTCAAACTCTTTGACCTGCATTGCTCTGAATAATTATTGGTTAAAAGATTAACTTCTTGATTCTTGGCTTCCATCACTCAAAGTATCCTGACACTTTGCTTTAATGCCAGAGAACAAATCAGATGCACCTTCCTTATTAGAACTTTCAAGCACCACGGTTGCCATTGCATCTGAATTAGTGTGGACGTCCCCACTGCAAATTTCAGAAGAAGCCTTAAGCTTAGAGGCTACAATCACATCTTCAGCATGTGAATCATCATCCTCTATATTGAGTGCCTCATCTCTATTATTAATAGTTCCCAAAGCCTCTTCTTCCATGTCTGCCTCATTGGCAGAATCTGTGCATGCAGCACTACTACTCCTAGGAGCTTGATGGTCAATTTCATGGACTATGGTAACATCTTGGCAATCAGAAGGGGCACCTTCATCATTTTTTACAGGTTTGTTTTTAGTTTCTGCTCTCAAAGAGCCATCAACAGGAGAAACCCCAACATCATCAGCGAATTTTGTAGCTTCGGAAAGAGTGGAAGGTTGATTTTCAACTTCATGATCTGTAGTAGTATCTTCCCAACTTTCATTACTCTTGACGGGTTTGCTATTCATCTCAGTTTCTGTTCTCAATGAACCAAATAGGATGTTCACACTTCCATCTGTTTGTTCACAAGGTTCATGATGTTGTGGCACAACATCATTCAACGGAGGGGCACATACATCAAACTCATTTTGACACAAAGCGGGATCAAGTACATTCTCTTTGTTTGTTGTCTGTTGCATTCTCACATTGATGAGATCATTCTGAATGTCAGAACTGTCACATTCCTGTTTACTGTCCACATCAAGCTGACAAACAACTCCATGAATTTGAGTAGTTCCACCTTCCTTTACTAGCTGGGCCTTTTCTGTCTCAAGTTGCACATCAGATCTCAGTGTCATGATCTCAACATCTTCCGCCGATGGGCATGCAGGAGAATCTGAAACCACGACTTTACATTCATGCTCGTCACTTTTATCATTGACCGACTCACAATCATTTTGTTCCTTCAGATTTAACTTCTCAGATTCAGCTTCTTCCAATTGATATCCATCTGCCTCAATGGTAATTGGGGCTTCTAGGACCTCTGTCAGATCATCGGAGTTTCCACACTGTTTATCTTTGCAATTTTGATTTTCATCCCCAGTTTCCCCAACATCTGGTGACAGAGTAATGGATTCCCTGCTGATATCCAACTCCGAATCTTCTTTTAGCTCCATGTGGACTTCAATCGGTTCATTATATGTGTCAAGTTTTGTAGAACCTTCTTTATACTCATTACTAGCCTCCTCGACATCTGAAGCTCCATTTACATCTTGTGCCTGACTAGTAGCCTCTAATTCCATGTCTCGACAATCTTGGCTGGCAGACAACTCAGCAGATAGTTCCATAGTTTCCTTATTGTCCTTGCTAGCATTATTGGTGTCTGGAGCTAGCCTCTCTAAATCCTTACTCTCTCCCTCCGATGCCTCGGTCCGATCACCAGAGTTACCAACAAAAGCTGGCTCACCCTTCAATTCCACAGAACCTCCCGTCCCTGTATTTGCCTCCAAAAGCACTACTTTAGATTCCTGCCTCTGTGCGGGCTGAATAGATGTTTCCAAAAGAACATCTGCTTCTGAATCTGCGGAGAGTGCTCCAATAGGCTGCTCCAGCAATTCAGTGGATGCAACCTGAGGAGCCTGCTCTTGCACGGGGAGAACATAAGGTGCTGACTCAGTCTGAACTTCCACATATTCAGCACCTGGATTCCCCATATCATGAGGTATCTCCGAACTTGTTGCATCGACGAGAACTACAGTAGATCCAACCTGAGGAGCCTGGTCTTCTATGGGGAGAACAGAAGGTGCAGACTCAGTTTGAACTTCCTCAGATTCAGCACCTGGATTCCCCATATCACGAGGTATCTCAGAACTCGATGCATCGACAAGAACTACATCCACCTCTTCTTTCATCGGAGAACCCTGATTCTCAACAATGGCATCACTCCCCTCGACTACACCACCACCATCCGCCACAGTAGATTCCACATGATCCCCATTAGGTATAATAGTGGATTCATTCAAACTAAGATGATTCTCAGAAGCCAAAGTCTCAGAAGACGCTACCGGATCCAGTGGCACATCAACAGGATCATCGGATCCACTAACAAACACGTACGAATTATCCATCGAATCATGCTTAGGACTCGAAACAACCCCAACATGCTTGATCCCATTGGACTCTATCAGATCCTGATAAGAACTCATATCCAACCCACACTTCTCAACAACCTCAGGAACCCCCTGAAATACTTCGTTTTCAGCAGCCATCTTCTAAACCCTCTTCCACACAAAACAACAACCTTACTCAACAACAACCCCTCAAAATCTAACAAGAAACAACAAAAACCCACATTTTACTTCACAATTTCAATGTCGGTGATGCTTAAAAACACAATCTTTACAACAAAAAATAACAAGAACCCAATAAACCAAACTACAATGTCATGAATTCCCCTTAATAAATCAAACAAAACAAACCAAAAACAATAACATACAAAAATTCATATAAACTATTAGAAAAAAAAAACTGCAACAAAAAATACTTACAAGTGTGATCCAGAAAAGGGAATGTGATTCAGATCCAGATCCAGAGAAGTGTGATCAGCAAATCAAGACTTCACCTTTCTCAATACCCAAAAAAGGATTTATATATATAACAATGTATATATAAAAATGGAGCCAATTTAAGGGCTTTTTTGTTAATAAAATGAAAAAGATAAGCAAAAAGGTGAGAAAACAAAATGGAGAATGAAGAGAAATGTGTAAAAATTGTGATGAAAAGTTTTGTTGAAATCCAACAAGATTAGTAATAACTTCAACAGCTGTCTATGAAGAAAACTGCAAGTTTTTGTTTCTTTTGTTTGATTTGACTAGTTTGAGTGTAATGATGCTAATATAAGATTTGGTGTATTCAATTCTTTACCATAATAGGATTAGGATTAGGATTTGGTTATAATAAACCCTATTTGTTTTTTTTATCTTATCCTATTTTGATTCATATATATTTTTTTTACCAATGTTACAAAAATACTTGAAATAAGTACTAATATAATTTGTAGTTTTTGTTGGAAAATGGCTACGAAAACAAGTAGGTATCAGATTATCGTTAAAATTAAGATATAATTTTTCGATTTGATAGGTACTAAGGATTGGGGCAATGCTAGAATTTTAGATATTGAAATGTTATTTTGGTATTTGATGGCGTTTTATGTAATTGAGATTCATACATGTCAATCGAGGTGTAAATTGTGATCGGTAAAAAAAAATTTAGATTTGGTAAAGTGAAAGTCTTTTACATGCATATATTTTTACTCTATCTGTAGAAGATTTTTATCTCGGATCACTCCAACTCGAATGGAGTGTTTTCTTGTACCTTGTTGGTATCTTTGTTCTTCAAACGCTGCTATTTCGTTTCAATTTATTTTAAGTTTATCAATTAAGTCACAAAATTTAATTGTAATAAACGTTGTTGTATAGATTACATTTGGATGGTACCTCGAGGGACAGACCCAACTTTATTCAAAATGATTTAATTGAACGTCCAAAAACATGGATAGAAACTTATTAAAAGAAAAATTTAAATGAAATGGATACCTTTAAAGTATAATTATGAGTGAATTTGCTAACGAGATACTCACATAATACTTGAATCGGAAAAACCGATCCATCTACCCACATGCGACTAATCGAGTCGAATGTTTTTGTCAAAGCACACGTATACTTTTTTTTTTTTGCAATTATCTCATTCGGTTCATCAAGCATCATTAAGAGAGAACCCTTCATGAAAAAAAAAAAATTAACGCGTGGGCCGGCCTGACCCGATAGAAATAGCGGCACTCCTTTATGCCTTATCTAACCCACATAATATTGCAGCCTGTAGCTACTTAGTTTTTCCTTTGCTTAATTTAGATTTACATATGTTTTCTCTTTACAAATAATCATTCTCCATTTCAATTAACTTACAGATTTATTTTTCCCCAATATTTAAGGATTACTTTTATGAATGAGCTTATTGTTTCTTTCTTTAGCTTTCAAAGTCGCCATAAACAATTTGGACGATTATTGGTATTCCTTTGACAATATTTTTGATTCGATCACGAGATATTATTTCGATTAGTTCGGCCAAGGATCGTATTTTGTAAATTTACGACCACAGATGTATTTTCGGCCGTTTGCAAGGACCATATTTTTGCATTGACCCAAACCATATTTCGCTTGATTCGACCCGTAACATATTTTCGGCCAGGAACATATTTCTGACCCGTTTCGACCACGGACGCAGCATTTTCGGCGTTTCCTCGGAACCATATTTTGACCCGTTTGACACGACCATATTTGCGTCCCAGTTATTGTGTGTATTAAAACTCCGTGCACCGGTCCGTTCTAAGGACCATGGCCTGACCCTTTTAGCACGAGACCATCACTGGTCCATTTAAACCCATTTTCGAGCCGTTTGACTACGGACCATATTTTTTCGCCATTTAGGCCCGATACCATATTATGCGCGGTTTCGACCCCAGAACGTATTTTTGGACCAACGACCACGGGACCGTATTTTCGGCAGTTTGACCCCAGGCCATAACACCCCGCCTCGTTTCCACAGGACCATATTTTATTGATTCGACCCGTATATTTTATTTTCGGCGTAGGGACCATATTTTACTTGCCCAGGTCGACCCGACCGCATTTCGTCCAGCTTTGCTTAGGGACCTGCATGTATTTTAGGCGAAAGTATGGTTCATTAGCCGAAGCTTGGGCTTAAAAAATGTTCGAGGCGAAAATATGAGTCGAGGCGTTGAGGCGCTTGATGATCTGGCTTGACCCAAAATATGGTCTAGTGTCGAGAAATGGTTAAATATGGCTCAAAGCCAGCGACGAGAATATGGTCTCGGCCAACGGGCCGAGAAATATGGTCAAGTCGGCTTGACTTTAATATATGACTTGTGGTCAACGGACCCAATATAATCTCGTCTTCAACAGACGAAAATATGAATACTTTAATAGAAAGGAAATATGACAAAATTTGAATCAGGCTTAGGAAATTATATATGGTTCGAGGCAGCTTAAATGTCTATCGGGTCAAAGCGATCTAGAAAATATAGTTCCAGAATCGAAATAGTCGAAAATATGGTTAAATTCGAAGCGGACCAAAAATATGGCTCGGGGGGGTCGGAAAGCGGAAAATATGGTATGAGGAGGTCAAAATTATGGTCGAGGTGAAGCAATTCAGAAAATGAATCCCACGTATCGAAGCTTGTAGAAAATATAGCTCGGGTCAAAAGCGGGCAGAAAATATAGTGCAAGACCGAAAATATATTTTGGTGGCGGCGAAAATATATATTTTAAAAGATATAAATGTTAGATCTGAGAGTATGTTTTTAGATTTCTTTCAGGGGTATTTTAGGTATTTCAGATAAAATTAGTCAAACCTCCATGTTAATTTGAAAAAATTTAAAAACTCAAACATCCAAGATAATTTGAAATGGAGGGAGTATTATAGTCCGACTCGACACTAGCTTCGAACGTCGTCATGATTAAAGTATTTTTTGGAGTTAGATGCGGGGCGGATATCGGGTTCTTCGGTTAATTCATGCGCTCTGCCACATAGAAAGCATGGCAAGCGAGCTGGGCCATCGGATAGTGAAGCGAATCTATTAGTGAGTTCGAGCTCGATCAGACCGCGCAATGGTAAACATAGACGAAGCGAGAGGTTTTGAAACCCTCATCAGATTCGGCATACCGATATTCGGTGGATATTTTAACAACAAGGTTAAGTCTGATGGCTTGCTAAAGGAGGAAGTTGAAACAACCATCTCGATAGTAAAAATATGGAAATGACATTTTGGCTGAAAGTTCATAAATATTACAACACGAGGTGGAGGATAAGCAGTCCTTTCCGATCCTTTAAAGAGGCGAGTCGAACTTGGACCCGATATAACGGCTAGTTGATCCACTACACAATTCTTCTATATAAATCCTCTCATTTCATCAATCCACACAAATTCAAAATTCAAAAACCCTAAAGAACCTCAAGAAAATGGAGACCAAAAGCGTTGACTTTACCTCCTACGTTGACCCAGAAACCGTGTTTCTTGCTTCGTCGCAAGAAGCAAGAGCTGCAGGCGGGAAGGCTGTTACAAGGAGAATGTGAGACCATTGAAGCGAGGTCGAAAAATTGACCTTCTTAATCATGCTCTAAAATCAACCACTGATGTGAAAATCAAGAAGGGTTTGATTGAAAAGCGGAGAAATTTGATTCAAGAAATTGATCAGTATCAAGGAGATGACCCTCTTCAACCTTGGCTTGAGTAAGGCCTTAATTTTCTGTCACTCTTATTTTTCGATTTTGAATTCTGATTGTTGACTTTTTGAATTTTGAACTCGCTTTGTTGTATATGGTGTGTAAGATAGTATTTTCGATGCACTTGTATGTTAACATGATAATGTAGATTTGAAAAGTTGAGTGTCAATTAAGCACGTAAAGTTTGTTGATTCAAGAAATTGGTTAGTATCAAGGTAATGAACCTCTTCAAGTAAGGCCGATAGTATTTTTAACTTAATTTAAAGTTAATATGACCAGTTTTGGTTCAAATTAAAGTTACGTGTCAATTAAGGCAGTATAATTTGTATGCTTTGATCATTAAATCAAAATAGAACATATTTATTGAGACGGGGTTATTGTCAATTATGGAGTATAATTTTAGGTCATCTGTATATGTTAAATTACTTGTGATAAAGTTTAGTTAATTATTATCCAGTTCTTATAATGCGATTCAGTTAGTAGATAAGTAAAGATGCTGAATTGGAGTTGGTTTGTGCAATATAAATTTGAATTTATTTTATACCGAATTATAATTCAAAGCGAAAACTTGATTTAGTGTTTGTCCTTTATTTGTCGTCTAACCCAGATTCTAATTACTTATTAAGAGTTGATTAGTGAGCTAGATTCGGTTAAGGTTCGATAGAGTCACCTTATCATGTGAACTAAAAAAATATATCTTAGCAATCATAAGAGGGGATGATGATTTTATACTTGCTAATACCTTGTATTAAATTGATTTACGCAGTTGCATTAAATGGGTCCAGGAGTCTTTTCCTCAAGGAGGCGATTGCTCTGGATTAATTGTTATATATGAGCAATGTGTGCGCACATTTTGGCACGATGACCGCTACAAGAATGATCTTCGCTACCTCAAAGTGTGGCTGGAATATGTTAGTCCCCTTTCTTATTGCTAAGAAGAGACTGCTTCTGAATGTTGTTGGCAATGCTTTTGACAACGCTTGAATATTTCAATGTGATATTTCTTGCAGGCTGAGAACTGTCATGATGCTGAAGTCATATATAGTTTTATTGAGGCCAACAAGATTGGACTAGCACATTCTCCCTTCTACATAGCCTATGCATTGCACATGGAGAAGAAGAATAAGATCAAGACTGCTAATGAGATTTTCAATCGAGGAATTGCTGTGTATGTTACTTTTGTTCTACGGTTATTCTGCCTTCTACACAATTGAAGCCTATGTTCTTCAATAGTACTCCATGCCCTATTAATATCAAGAAAGTGTGACCAAAATTTCTTTCATTTCTTTACTTTGAATGTGATCTTGCTTTGCTACAACTGCTACAATTTAATGTTCTTAGTTGAACACGAAGTAAGTTATTTTGTGATTGGCATATATTCCTAGTTAGTATGATCATTTAGGGATAGGATATATCAGTGTGTAATCCGGAACTTTGCTAGTACATCAATTGCCAGATTTTCCTTTGAAGGAGATGTATCTCGGTTGACAGAAGTTGTATTGCTCTTAGTTTCCACTAAGGTCGCAAATGCATATAGTATTGGATTCTTTTACAGTTCTGTTAATTATCAATTATTAACGTCTCATTGAAAACTAGGGATGTGATAGTCTCTATTTGTTCACTTTCATAGGCATGCACAACCAGCTGAAAAACTGGAGGAAGCTTATAAAATGGCCTTCTACGGTCAATGAGGCGACAAATGCCCTAAGTACTAGAGACCTTAAAATTTAGCTACACATCCTATGATCTTTCTACATCTTCTTATCTTGGTTGTGGCTTAACAGGAAGATTGCACTGAGAGCAATCCACCGGTTAGAACCTTTGGTACAGCACTGAATGGAGGACATGCTGGTAGGTTCCACTTAAGCACTTGTAGAAGATTCAGCTTTCTTCCTTTGGAAGATTTTCACTTTTCGAGCTTTTCCTTCATGTAGGTAATCAAGCTGCTGCAAACTCCATCTTTCCCAGGAAAAAGTTGAAGCAAGATGGGTAGGAAATACATGTCGTACTAATACTCTTTTCATGTTCATGTACGTGTAATGGTGTGATTGCTTTGTGGTGTCAATGACTTTTTGTTGGACTCCATTGAACGTGCCCAAATGGTTGCAAGTTTGCAACTGGAGATGTCCATAATCTGATTTATTATTTTAAGAAACCATGTATTTGGAACATAGTTGCTTTAAATAACTTTTGTATTTCACATTTTCGCAGTTGTACTAGAACTCCACTGAGCATATACAAGGACGCCAACAACATTGATGCACGAATGGACCATCAAGCTGGAGCATCAAAGGGCGACCCCAAGCTGTGGTGTACTCTTGGATCTCGGTCAGAGAGAAACAAGGAAAACAGTGCAATTCCTTCTAAGTGGACGGCAAATAAAGTCAGCAACTTCAACTTTAAACTTTGCTTTCTCAAACTTCCCCCTTCAGACCTACGGTTTACTGATGTATCTCACACTTTGTTTTACCGATTGCCTTTATTCCAGATTCAGTAGGCTGTACAACACTAGAGGAAGTAAGCTCAACTTACCGTGCATTGAGATTTTAGTAGATGAGGAATGTGAAAAGTAAGCATACCAAGAGTTTGCTTTATTTTTTTGTCTACATTTTTGCTGTAAATATGTGTATGCATTACTGCATTAGTATCTAACCTGCATTACTGATCGAATTAGCCCCTCAAAAATTTGTCGGCAATAAGAAACAATGGCTATTTTGTTGATTTATCTTGGCATTTCTGCATCATATCTGGTCTTCTGTGATTTTCCATTCAGAAAATTTGTAACTTGTTAGTAAATCTCTTGCAGAGAATGTAAGGTTGAAAAAGAGGATGTGAAATCTTCGACTTTACAGCTTAGACATGGGGATCATAGAGACATGAAGAAGTAAGTAAAAAGTGGCTACATATACTATTAACACAAAGTCACAACTCTGATATGTAATTGGTGTGTGTGCAGAGAAACGGATCTGTTGAGGGAAAACCCATTGCGCAATTTTCCTTTCGGCTCTCTTCCCAGATGATTTGATAACTTCAATCAAGTTCACATCATGTTGTTTGTAATAGTTTGAGTTAGATCAGTTTTTGCCTACAAAACTGATAACAATTTATTCTGCTTTCGTCCCTTTATCTGGCTTCAACAGGAAATTGTTTTAGCTGTGTTGTGTATCTTGTTGATTCCCTCTTTCACCATTTTTGTGTATTTCGATCTTGTATTTGTTTCACTTACAACATTAATGCGTAATGAGAATTGAGTACTCTTTCAAGTATGCAATTTAATTAATACTATATTTTTTAGCTAAAAAACTTTTATACATTATTTAGACACGTTATTTTTAGTGATTGTATTTCTTGTGCATAAAAAACATTGTTTTTTATCTATCAAATCTTCAATAGCAACAACTAGAGAGAAATTAATCGCATCAGCTTCAAAAGTCGATTTATATAATACAACAATGAGATCATTTCGATCGATAGAAATGTCTGATAGGTGATGCCTCGATAAATAAATAAAGTAAATTTATAATTAAACATAACATGTTTACCTGTTAAATTATATATTTCAGGTGTCTTAATATTAAAATGCTTTCTATATATTAATTAATGTCGCATTTATGTCATATTCGAGTTCGAGTAGTGTCGAAGTGAAGTGCAAGAAATCGTGGTTGGTGGCGTCGCCCTGTCCCACTCGTATATAAAAGGCTTCTTATTACACACAAACACGACGACCCGTCTCTCTCAACACACCTATAGCACTCTACTCAATATACTGTATTATTTTTCAAGAATTTGATTACTAAAATAAATCCTAATGGATTCAGATTTTGGAATAGCTAGAGAGCTCTCTGATCTGCAAAAACTTCGATCTTTATACCAACCTGAACTTCCCCCTTGTCTTCAGGTACATGGATTTTCAGTTTTTGAATTTGTTGTCAAATTGTTTTTGCATGTTTGATTTAGTTTATGAATTAATTTATGTAATTGGGTTTGTTGGATTTGTTTGTTTGTGCATTGGATTGATAAGTACAATGTTTTTTATGTATAGTTTTTGGATGTGGGTTGATTTAGCTGTTGGTATATGTACAATGTTGTTTTGCATATTTTTTAATGGTAGATCTAATGTTGGTATTTGTTTATGTTCTTGGGGTACACTTTGTAAGTTGTTTAGGTGATTTGGTGTGTTGTAGATTCAGTGAAGATCTGTGTTTTACTTGGTAGAGTAATAAGAAAAGGAGTAGAAGAACATAGAATCTCAGTTTTGAATTTTGATGGTTGACTTTTAATATTTGGTGAAATATTTATGATTGGTAGTATTTGTAATATACTTACTTTGTGTTAACCTGATTGTTTTAGTAGATATAGAGTAAGGCGTGGCGATTGAAGCTACGAAGTTTGTTAATTTCTTACAATTGAAACCAAACTGGACAATGTTTTTAGTATAGAGGGAGTATCTAGCAAATTTCGAAAGGATATCTTGGTCGTGCAGTGTTCTGTTTCACCGTCTTGTCGTTTGACATGATTAAAATGAAATTTTGTTTGAGATTTGAGGTTGTTTGGTTGGTGGGATCTAAAACCAAGTGTATAATCAAACATAAACAAATTATGTTTTGCTTTTGGACAATTATAATGCAACTCAGAATCTGTTTCCCTAAGTACATTTTGTTCTTCTTTTCTATTTGTGACATCAGTTGTTTGTGCTTAGCACTAGTTCCTGCGTTTTCATATCCATTATGTATTTATGGGAATTTGTCAATGATGTGATATGTTACTGATTATTTAGTTAAGCTGCGGTAACTCTGAGGTGCTTTCAATTTTATAGGGAACTGCTGTCCGGGTGGAGTTTGGTGATTCAACGACTGCTGCAGACCCATCTGATGACCACACCATAAGTCGGTCCTTCCCTAACACTTATAGACAACGCCTCGCCCACTTCCTTAGGGATACTGCTAAGGTTCCTAATGCTCAAGTTATCACCGAACATCCTGCAATCAGGTGTATATATATGTCACACCATACCTGTGGAAGCGTCTTTATGTTCTTGTTTCTGTTAAGACGTGATCTGTTCAAAAGAGGTTAAACATGCATGACTAATCAACATTAATGGTTCTGGATCAAGCTCTAACTTCTGTGCATGTTTTCTCTGCAGGGTGGGGGTGGTTTTCTGTGGGAGACAATCTCCAGGAGGTCATAATGTCATTTGGGGACTTCATGATGCTCTCAAGGTTCACAATAAGAACAGCACATTGATTGGGTTTTTGGGTAAGCATTCTATAATTTAGCGGTTTTAGCCGAACTTGGCTCTTTTTAAAAAGTAAAAATAAAGAGCCAGACTTTGGCTCTTGATGCGATCCTTTCTCTTTATGAAAAACACATTCTCAAATTCTATCATATGTTTTCCATGACTTGTGTAATATTTTTCTTTTCTATTGAGATTGTTATAATCTAGGCATCTAGTTGTTGCTAACATATTCAAATCATTCCGCTTATTTCTACTTGTTAAATATTGGAGGCACATCAAAAGATGGTTGTATCATTCATTAAGTTATTTCATGCTTTTACAATCAAGGTGGCCTTTTTGAAATTGCTATTCTCATACTCTTTCCTTGGAGAAGCTGTTGTATTCTGATATTTCTTTTTATTGATATAACCAGGTGGTTCTGAAGGTCTCTTTGCTCAAAAAGCCCTTGAAGTAACTGATGATATTCAAGCAACTTACAAAAATCAAGGTAATTTTTAACTTGGACAATTATTCCTTGATAATTAGGGGTTATATGATTGTATACGCTTAACTAGTTACATTTACATTCCAATTAAGGTGGTTACGATTTGCTGGGACGGACAAAAGATCAGATAAGAACAACAGAACAAGTGAAAGCTGCAATGGCTGCATGCACAGCGTTGAAGTTGGATGGCCTAGTAATTATTGGAGGTAATTAAACTAATTTTTCTGAAGTATGATGAAAACATCTTTGGTATATTCCATTATATTAATACATCTTTGGTCCTTTCAAGGGGTTACGTCCAACACCGATGCAGCTCAGCTTGCTGAAACTTTTGCTGTAGAGAAATGTCCAACAAAGGTAACTTCAGCTAATATTTTAAATTTGCAAATGGGTTTTCAAATCTCATCCTCAAATCTCATCCGTTTCTTGTTCCCCAACAAATTAACTGATTCTTGGGTATATGCAGGTGGTTGGTGTTCCTGTTACTTTGAATGGAGATCTCAAGAACCAATTTGTAGAGACAAATGTTGGTTTTGACACGATATGTAAGGTATCAATTACATTGACTTTATAGCCCTGACATGGAATTTTTTATTGATGTTTTTTGCATATAGGTTTACAGTGTATGCAGATTATTCCTTCCTCTTTATGAATTTTGGAACTATTTGACTTATTGACATCTGGAAAATATGATTGCAGGTCAACTCTCAGCTCATTAGCAATGTATGCACTGATGCACTATCAGCAGAGAAGGTAATTTGACCCTGAACTTTTTTATTTGATGTTTTAGTTTATTCTTTTCAATAAGAAACTTTTTATCCAACATTCCAACTTGATTGATTCTGTAAATATCAATAGTGGGAATATTTCACTGCAGAAGTTTCTGTTTCCAACTGGATTTTCATTCATATTGAATTTTTTTACTCTCCTGTTTCTGTCATTCTGCACAATGTAACAACGTGTCCTTGTTTTATTTAGTATTACTACTTCATCCGGCTCATGGGTCGAAAGCATTCCCATGTGGCCCTTGAGTGTACTCTCCAGTCACATCCAAATATGGTATGTTCTGGTATCAGTAGTCTATTTTATTGCTGCCTTTAAGTATCTGGACACTTATAATGATCTTATACTTCTGCAGGTCATTCTTGGCGAAGAAGTGTCAGCTTCAAAATTTACCCTTTTTGACCTTACAAAGAAAATTTGTGATGCAGTCCAGGCCAGGGCGGAGCAAGGTAAGGAATTATTTCTAGCTACACTAATTATTGTGATAAATACATTATATAATTTCCATGAATTGACTGGGTATCCACCGTCTTTTTGCCCTTTTGTATTTTAGACAAATATCATGGTGTTATCCTACTGCCAGAGGGGCTCATTGAAAGCATCCCTGAAGTATATGCTTTATTGCAGGTAGAAATTTTGTATTCGCCAAGTTTCTTTTGGTGTTTAACAGCCCTCATTCCCCCAGCTTTGTAATTCAGAACCCCTTCCATTATCTGTAGAAGATCAGACCTGATTAATAAAATATGACCAAGAAGCTCTCAGAAGATATAGGCAGAAAGATGTCTCAAAATTTTCTTTGTGTCAAGCTGTCGATACATTTATATATTTTCTTGTAAGCATTTGCGAACCTTAAGCACTATATAAGGAGTTAGAAATCACGTAGCTGTTGCGCCATGGTCCATACCATATATACTTTTATTGTTTGTATTTTTAGTGACTTTTGATTTAATTCTTTAGTCTTTTAAGAAGCTACATGTTTCTAATGATTACTCGGTTTGATAACCATTCTTCAGGAAATCCATGGTCTACTCAAACAGGGTGTTTCTGTTGACAATATTTCTACCCAACTATCGCCCTGGGCATCTGCCTTATTTAACTTCTTGCCTATATTTATTAGGAAACAGGTATATGCTAACTTTCATTTTCAGTTTCACAAATCTCATTCTTTAATGACTTGAAATTGAGCTTATAAAGTATGCCTCAACAGCTTCTCCTCCACCCTGAATCAGATGATTCTGCACAGTTGTCTCAGGTAATTGATCTTTCATATTTGTATTGATCAATTGTACTTTGGTAATCAGTTGATGACTGCAGTTCTTTGCCATGTTTTTCTCAGATTGAAACAGAGAAACTTCTCGCTTATCTTGTAGAAGCAGAAATTAACAAGAGACTGGTAAGCTGTAAAAATCTGATCTTCATCACTATATGATATTTCAATGTGTCTTCATGCATCTCACCATAATTTCCACTATATTGAGTTATAAGTTTTAGCTCATCTGTTCTTCGTAGGATCCTTACAAGGAACTTATTCAGTGTATAAGTTTTAGCTCATGTGTTATTTCTTCCTGGTTTACAGAAAGAAGGAACTTACAAGGGAAAGAAATTTAATGCAATCTGCCACTTTTTTGGTTATCAAGCTCGTGGATCATTGCCGTCAAAGTTTGATTGTGATTATGCCTATGTACGTGTCATTGTTCACAAATGCTTCAACTTTCCCTTATTATGGATGAATCCCCAAATGTGTAAACGATACATTCTTGTCAGGTTCTTGGTCATATCTGCTACCATGTTCTGGCAGCTGGTTTGAATGGGTATATGGCAACAGTGACAAATTTGAAGAACCCAGTGAACAAGTGGAAATGTGGTGCTGCACCCATTTCGGTAGGTTCCATCGTATTGATCATTAAATACCGTACCAAGTGTCCCCAATTTTAAAATCAAGAAGCATGAGTTGGTTATTCTATTCTCACCCCCTCCTGCTTTCATTCTTTTTCTCCGCCCAATCTTCCTCACTCTATGAATTTGTGGAAGTTTTATGAAAGGATTGATTGGTTGTTTACTATTTTGTGGTTATAGGCAATGATGACCGTTCATCGCTATGGTCATGGTGCTGGTGCTGTTTCAATTGGAAAGCCTGCTGTCCATCCTGCAACTGTGGACTTAAAAAGCAAAGCTTACGAGTATGATACTTAATTATGTTCTAGCTTTAGTTTGTATATGATTGATGACTCTATAGCATCTTATTTCCCTCCGCATATATGTTAATCTCTAGATACATTTTTACCCATATTGATACTAACAAATGCTTCACTGCATTTACACTAAATCGTCGCTACTCTTTCTACAGCCTGTTTTGTCAAAATGCAAGAAAATTCTTGATGGACGATGTGTACAGAAACCCAGGACCGCTTCAGTTTGATGGTGCAGGAGCTGATTCCAAGGCAGTAACCTTATGCGTTGAAGACCAAGACTACATGGGTCGTATCAAGAAGTTGCAAGAACATCTCGATAAGGTTCCCATTCTTGGCCATCTATAGGAAGAACATTACATTACGTAAGATACATGGGATCACAATTTGTTCGGTTCTTGATATGATGTTTGAATGTTGTTTCTTCGACTGTGTAGGTGCGCAACATTGTGAAGCCCGGATGTTCTCAGGATGTCTTGAAAGTTGCTTTGAGTGCCATGGCTTCCGTGACAGACATTCTCGGTGTGATGTCCACTCCCGGTGCAAACACCCAATTTCAAGAGTAGATTAAGACAAATCTTGTCTCTTTTGGCATATTAAGCTTGCTTAGATGCCAACCTGTTTGATCAGAACAATGAAATTTTCTTCAAGGTTACGAATCTTTTCCTCATTTTAGTTTGCTCTTGTAATCGTTTACACACATTAGCTTCAGAGTTGAGAGTGTTTGTGCTTCTTGTCCGGATATGAACACTGCTGAAAAGTTGGTGTAAAACATTATACTCCATTCAATTCATTTTAATTGACGTTTTTGTTTTTTCGTACCAATTTTTTTATCATCAATTACTATGAGGATTTTCCAAATATGTGCTTTTTTCGTTTTTGCTTGAATGACCAAATACAGAGTTAGTTGGTTATTCTTTAAGAATTAACCCTGATAAGAATTAATAGTCCTCGATTGGTTTTTTTTTTTTAATAATGTCTACGGTTCAAACAAAATCGAACATTGGTTTTGAACTTCGTCAGAACCTAAAATATCATTAAAATTCGGTATGAAACAAATCTAATAGAATCTTGAATCAAACTTTTCGAACCCAATTCAACGAACTGAATCAAACCTTGGTTTCGAACTTCATTGAACACCAAAATAAATTCGAATCCGATCAAAAACACATCGAATATAAATTTTCAAATCTAATTCTATGAATCTAATCGAGCTTTTACTTTTTAAGTAATTACACTACAGGGGCTGTAACCACGCGGAAATAGTAGCCCGAAAAAGAGGCTAAATTACTATTTTAGCCCAACATTTGCAAGAGACAAAATAGTCATTTCACTTGTTTTTGCTAACCAAACACAAAAAAGCCCGGCCCGAAATAGTAGAAATTCAAAATTCAAAAAGAAGTTACCGTTAAAAGGCAGCCCTAACTAAACAAATAAACACACCGCTCCATTCAACCTCTCAACGCCTATATATATCCACAGCCTCCCTCCCTCCGAAAACAACGAGATGGATAACGGAGGAGCAGGAGCAGTAGCAGTATCCGCGATGGAGGCTTTCGAGAAGCTTGAGAAAGTCGGGGAGGGAACATACGGGAAGGTGTATAGAGCGAGAGATAAGTCCACGGGCAAAATCGTGGCCTTAAAAAAGACCAAACTTAATGAGGACGAAGAAGGCGTACCTCCTACTACTCTCCGCGAAATCTCCTTGCTTAGGATGCTCTCTCGAGACCCTCACATTGTCAAGTATGCTTTTCATTTCAATTTATCATATTTCGAATGAATTATGGTTGTACATTTATGATTCAATTTTCAGGGTTGGTTTTCATTTTCAATTCAATTTTGTTTCGATTTATTACGGAAATGTATTGCACTTCCTGATATTAATTACGTTTCTAGATTTATGATCAATTAATTAATCTGTATTTCATCATTTGTCCCAAATATGTTGTCCAATTTCGGATTTTGATAGTTGAATGTTTAAAATTTGAAGTCAATTAGTTGTTTATATATGTGTTTTATAATTTTTATCAAGTGCGAATACTTTTAGTTTACCTTATTATAGACATGATAATTTCAATCCAAATGAATTTATATGTTCAATTAAAGCTAGTAAATTTTAAAAAATATGGAGTAATAATTAAAGCTAATACATTTGTTAATTTTGGGAATTGAAAATCAAACTGGTAGGGTTATATTGGATTCAATTCCCAAGTCTCATCGCATTGATAAAGCTCTTATCGATTATGATGAATATGTTGTAAATAAAATAAATGGAGGTTAAATTCCGTGTTTAGGCATATGTTCTGTGAAATTGTTTGTAGTGAAGGTTGGTTAAATCAAATTTGCAGTTTTTTTTTATTTTTATTCAAAATTCGTTTATCATAATTGGACAGGTTGATTGATGTGAAACAAGGACAAAACAAGGAAGGTAGGACAGTCCTTTATTTGGTGTTTGAATACATGGACTGTGATGTTAAGAAGTACATTCGTAGCATCCGTGCCAATGGAGAAAACATTGCTCCCAAGATCATTAAGGTAGATGCATATTAGTACTCCCTCCATCCACAAATATTGGATTCTTTCTTTCAACTTGGATCTTACGATAGTTATCCCCGGTTCTAATTGACTGTTGAAGTTCTTTAGTAGATATAATTGTACAAACAGTCCTCGGGGTTTGGCAATATTCGAGTCCATGAAGTTCTCTCCTTGAGTATGTTCTTGATTTCTACCATTTTCTGTATTAACCCGGTTGTATGAACTATAAACGTGTTTCAGAGACCTTAAGCCTCACAACCTATTGATGGATAAGAAGACCATGATGCTTAAAATAGCTGACCTTGGACTGGCCAGAGCTTACACTGTGCCAATGAAGAAGTACACTCATGAGGTGTGATGCTGATTTTAATTGGATTTGAAAACTAATTGCAACAATTTTGTTTTTATGTGGATGTTGATGTGCTGATATGTTCACTTTCTTTCAGATACTCACCCTCTGGTACAGGGCACCTGAAGTCCTCTTGGGTGCTACTCATTACTCCACTGGTGTGGACATGTGGTCTGTTGCTTGTATTTTTGGTACAATTCTTCAACCATTCTTCGCTTTTTGTTGAATAATGAACCTTGCTATGGATTTTCCTGACTCTTTTATATGATCATTAACTTCTCCTAGCTGAATTGGTTACAAATCAAGCGCTTTTCCCTGGAGATTCCGAACTTCAACAATTGCTTCACATTTTTAGGTTGGTTGAAGTAAACAACTAACTGCCTGATTGTCCCTTATACCTTTGTTATTATTACTCACTGCTTCATATTTTGTGAAATGCAAGGTTGCCAAAACCTCAAACCAGAAATTGTACCGGGAGGTGCTAGTGCCTCATCAGCAGTCCCTAAATTGGAGGAGAAGGGGTTGCATTTGCTCTCTGTGAGTTTCAGTTTTAGCTGATTTGTCAAGTTTTCAACAAGTAGGCTTCAATTCAACCGATGGCTAATTCTATACTACATTTCATTTGTGCAGGAAATGCTGCAGTATGAACCTTCGAAACGGATTTCAGCAAAGAAGGCCATGGAACACCCTTACTTCGATGACCTGGACAAGACTTATCTGTGAACAACATTGGCATATTGAGTATTGACCCAAGATGGTAGTGGGTAGTATTAATTAGGAAGCTCGTAGTATTCTGTAATTTCTTTTATTGCTTATCTTGAGCAGGCACCGTTAAAGTATCAAAGTTCGTAATGTGAGCGCTAGAGCTCTAGCTCAAACAAGATTTACTCCTAGTAATTGTGTTACCGTTGCACAATGCACTATTAATGCATGTCTCATTTGATTTGTGCTGTTGTTTTGCACGACATTAATTTTATCATGCTCTATATGGCCCTACCCAAAATATGCTCGAATTGCAGTTTTAGAGTTTAGAACTCACAAACCTACATCCAAATTTATTTTGCAGTTCTACTTCAACCAAATTCTTCCAAAACATGGCCAACTCTTATGCAGATATGTTGGCTTGTTTAGGGTTGGCCATGTTTTGCTCTTCCACATTATCTATTTGGAAATGTCTATGGTTCTTAACCAGATCTTTGTATTAACACCATGTCGTAGAGGATTGAAATGTATATAAACATGGTTCTGCCATCTACTCCAAATTACTTCTTACAAGTATCATAGTTATACAAATCACATTGTCATGTATTTACAAATCACGGTTATACATGAAACAAATGGGTTGAAGAAATCTGACAAATCTTAAAAATCAGAGGAACATTGAAAAAATCGTATGGAATACAGTATAAGAAAATCCAAAAGTATGAAACCAAATGTGAAGAGCATCAAAGCGATCTTGAGTTCTTGATTATCTTCAACATGACATATTACTGCAGTGATTCTATGTTTTTGCTGAGCTCCTCCAATTTCTTCATCCGGAGTTTCTCACTTTCACCCACCAACTGTTATAAATACAATTAAGTTTATGAATATATGTGCTTATCATTGTAGGCTTCAAAGAGTTTTCGAAAGCAGTACAGACTTTTCCAAATATACCTCCATCAAGTTCGAAAGCAGTACAGACTTTTCCTTGTTCTTATCATTGTAGGCTTCAAAGACTTCTCTGTACTCTTTTTCCTGCAATAGAAATGTAAGAGCCATTGGATTTGAAGAGGTATAAAATTTTCCATTGAATTGGTAAGATCCCAGAAGATTCCCTATTCAAACCTACGATAACTGAAAACTAGCGTTGGACTATTGGTAGCATTTCCATGCCATGTTACCACGATTGTTTTTCCAAAAGCAGACATATAAGTTGAAGAACTCATAAGTATGGAAGATGATTTAATTACCTTCTTTAGGCAGCTTTGTCCCAATGATTTGAGGTCTCTATTAACCAGGTCAATCCTTTTTCGAACTAGTGAAACTTCTTTCCTCAGTGGATCTTCAAGTGCTTCAAGTTCCTAATAGGTAACATCAGATTAGTTTAGCCAAAAAAAGCCAGAAAGAAAAGTGACTGTAATTGATACTAATGAAATGAAACAGATCATCATTAAATTAGTCCAATGACAAAAATGCTCATATGCATGATAACCATTTTTCTAAGATCATCAAATAGGCATATTACAGAACTCGGTTTGATAATAACATCGAATTATTCCAGTGGTAAATTAGCATTCCATGGCTGATAAGATATTGCTGTTAGCAGAGTATCTTAGGACCATGTAAACCATCTCGTATGATTTTAACATATTCAATGTGGTGCGGATCTGACTTTTACCTCACGAATAACAGCCAAACGCTTAGTTTCTTCTTCAACTCGGCCTAATTGAGCCTGAACTCTTTCCCTGACTTGAGACTTCTTCTTCTCAATCTCCTCCTCCTTCTGCCGGAACGTCGAAAGAGCTGATCTTGTCATCTCCTCTTCCTTGTCATCACTCAATGGACTACCTGAATTGTAATTACTGAGCATTCCTGAGTTCTTCACACGCACCATTTGAGAATTATGTTGCTCTTGTAATGCCTGTCTGTTTATTGACATTGCTGTATTTCTACTACAGCAAACAAACACCCCTTTGTTATATATTCTTGATTGTACCCTTTATATTATCTAGTGACTTGTCAAAATGATGGTTTCCTTTTCTTTATTATCCTGTTACATATGCTTATTAACAAAGTTGCTGCTTTCAAAAGGTTCACCAATGGGGACACTTCTCTTCTTTACCTTAAATTTAAATGTAACATTGATGTAAATGACTATGATGTCCAATGGTATTATATCATGAGGGAGTTACCATGCTATTTAGTCTTAGTTTGTGAGAAATATCATGATCATTACTACTTCAGTACTTTCTCCGTTCTTATTCAAATGATACTCGTATTATTTAAAAAATAAATTGTACAAGAATAGTAGCTTATCCAGATTTTCCAACTTTATTATTTCAAAAAAATTGTCCTTATAATTCTTCTCATATATCAATCTAATACTCTTATCTAAATAAAAGAATAGTAGCAAATTGATATAGGTGATACGTGACCAAAACATCAAACTAAAATTAAAAAATATCATAATTTTTTTTTCATAAACACACGGAAACATTATTAAAAAAAAACTAATAACACAAATAAAAACTATTATTATCGTTATATGAAAGGACATGTTCCATTTTGATTTTCCAAAAATATGTAAGGTAGATCACTAATTTTAATACATGTTCGAATATATTTCTCATTTTTCAAAGGCTCGTGTATGGTGGATTGGTGGTAGTTCACAATTATCCATTTTTAGTAGTAGTGCATAGTGGTTAATTTATCCTTTTAACCCTATATTTGTTTAAATAAATTAATTTTTATCTAAGTGTAAAAAGAGTAAAAAATGACAATTGAATTTTGGTGAAGCCACAACAATTAACTACACCTATTCTTTTTATATAAAGTATAGATAATAACATATTTATGTTAAGTCTAACTTTTCTTGATTTTTGTAAAAATTCAAAGTAGGCAAGTCAAATGTAAGAAAATCGGAAGTAGTAGTTATGTCAAATGAGGGGAATGGTCAATACTATGATTTTTAGAAGTAATAGTTCACCTATTAAAAGAAATTTAAATTTGATAAACGGGAATTCACTTTAATTACTCCGTATATAACTTCATTTCAAGCTTTAGCATAATTTAAGGTGTAGCAAAATATTCAGCCTGTTGGCCGATTTTAGTTATTTATGTAGTAATGATGTGAAATCTATTGCATAATAACTTTGTTATTTAATAATGGGAATGTGCTAATGGACCACTTCTGGTAGGACAACTATTTTCTTGAGTTGGCAAAGTGGCAAATCCAACAACTACTACTGTCTGTTTTAATATTTAGCTGGTTTTAAAGTGTCCACCTCTATTTGCATATTCAAAGTGAAAAATGGGACAAAGATTTACATCATTATTCATTAAGGATTGAGTTTGGTGATTATCCTTAAACTTTTGTCAGTTGTTTGATCCACCTAATTCAATGTAAAGATAACAATTACTCATAGAATAATAACACAACTTACTATGATCTATTGGGCTATATACTTCATCAATACTTAAACTACTCCCTCCATCCTAAAAAAATTGTCCTATTTTGATTTTTACGATCTCCAATACATGGCTTAAAAAGTAAATATCTCTAATTATACACCCGTAAAAATTATAAAAAGTTGATATTTCAAATATATATATATATTGAAACGAATCTAACAATATCCCACATGCCAATATTATTTCTTATTGGTTAATGAGAATTCATGATCAAAATTTATAAAATTTGACTCAAAATAGTAAAATGAGACAATCTTTTTCGATGGAGGGAGTATCATTTTTTGTTCATGAATAGAATAAAAAGTATTAACGAATTCAATTAATTGTTATGGTTGTATGAGGGTTTTTTGAACATCTCTTTTCTTTTCTTTTCTTTATCACTACAATAAAATTCGAGCCATGGCGACATTTCTTCTAATAAAATTGTACAGTAATTCAGTATCTAATCTTAGACATTGAGTATAATTTGATGACTAAATGAATAAAAGAATATATCCGCATAAATGAAGATTCAATTTCAAATCCTATCATCATGATATCAAATACTCCGTATATAATTTGAACTTAAACTAATAGGGGCTCATGAAGATCTTTTGTGATTTAATCAATTGCCAACTTTTTATGATGTAACCAGACCCTACCAATTACTAAACTAGCAAAAAGAATGATTATCATCATAACAAGTCATCAGATAATTTAATTTGCACAATATTTTATCAAACTTAGGATTCAAAAGAAAATAGACATAACGAAGACAACGACATGCTTTAGTTGCAAAGATAGATTTAGGTTCCTTAAACCAGTTTAGTTGGAAATTCAATTTGCCAACTTTTTCTTACACTTAATTTTGGGTGCTTGAAGAAGAAGTTCCTTAACTATCGGAAGGCAAAGGTTCACCTAAAGTCCTAAAGATGGTCAAAATGATTGAATACGACTAATCCTTCCTATAATTCTTTTTAATTGATATTTTTTGTAATTTGAAGCAAAGTTTTGATCAAGAACAACTATTTAATTCTATAACGAAAGATTACAAGAAACTAGAATTCTCAAAATATTTTATAAATATAATCTAGCGATATTAATTTTATATTTGTTAGAGTAAGAAAAAAAGTATATTTGTTGACAAAATTTCATATGGAACAATTGAAAACATTAAATAAAATGAATTGAAATAAGTTTATAACAGAGCCTTAGAGTCTAAGACAGATTAGATGAAACGTTGCAAATCAAAATATAGTTAGCTGCCTTAGTCATATATCATTAACTTCTAGGTTGGTCTTGTGCAAGAATCTACAACTTTTATGTTTATCCTGATAAAATATATCTACTACTCTAGTGTTTTCTCTGCAATTGAGGCTGTTAATTTAAGGAATCAACAAAAATAGGGAAACTGGGACACATGCTCATGAAGTCATACTGTCATGTGGAGATTTTGCTTTTCATTTTAGAAGAGTTATAAGGTCAAGTTTGGGATACTTGTTCTTCGGAATTTAACAAAAGTTGATACATAATCCGTGAAGTTGGCATTGTGTAATAATAGTCTTTAGAATTACAAATTTGTTGAACAAATAATCATTTTCCTCCTTGCACGTTCATATATCCGGAGACTATCATTATACAAATGCAAATTTTGTGGGTTGTTTATGTACTAAGTTTTAGCTGAACGAAACTATCGTTACATCAATACAAACTCCGAGGACTATATTATCAACATGAACTATTTGTGCAATTATCTTATTAAAGTTTGAAATTTGAATTATAGACTTCAACTTGGGTAAATGGAGGTATAATCAATTTACATTTCATGAAGCTTTAGCTTTAGCTTTACATTTCATGAAGTAGAGAATTCCAGCCAATTTGATCATCTTATCATTAATGCTAAATTACTAATTACTAATGTTTCTTGATTGAGATCAAGATTCAAGAGCTACAAGATAAGTTGATAACTCGTGTTTCAATCATCTCTACTTATATTTTCTTTAAATGCACTCTTGTAAGCATATCATTCTTTCTTTTCTATTTGGGAATGAAGGACAATATACATTATACAGAAGTAATTATCACTGATGGAGAAAATCATGGTGAAAGATGAGCAAAAGAAATGAAACAGAGTACTATCAACTTACCTGATCCCACTAATTTGCCTTCCAAGCAAAGTATCGACAATTCAACAAACAAATTCTGCGATTTCACTCTTTCTGTAGGCGAATATTTTACAGGAAATCAGGGATGGTATTTGAATCTGAAGAATTTCTGCATGTAGATTCACAGGACATTACTAACTGATCTTTCATGAATAAAAATATGTTATGCTAGAGCTTTCGCCTGACGATCACCTTTTGGAAGGCCAGAATAAGTAACAGGCAAGTAAGAACATGCAAGGCAATAACAAGTAGGAGGCACGCAAGAACAATTTGCAAGATTTTTATCAACGCAGATATATAAAGTCGCAAAATGAAACCAACTTCCAGTCTTTACATAAACAAACCGAAAGGATGAAAAAAACTCCGGTATGTGGCTCTGAGAAAACCCCTCAAAGTAGAGTTGGAATTTCATGGTACAAGGCAGCATTTTCTGACGCATGTTTCAATAATCCATGTTGTGGAGATTTGAAACTGTTTCTGCAAGAACATCATATTCTTGTTCTCCTTTTTCACCGAACTCGCAACTAATGAAGTAACCTGTCAGCAATTAGTTATGTTGAATACTATTGAATAAGGGACATCGGCGGCTAAACAACAAACTGAGAGTGAAATTTTCATTGGGGGTTGAGTCGAATTTTAAAACTGTCACATTTAAAAATCGATCAAAAGAATAATTTAGAACAATATGACCTGAGAAGCTGATGGAGGGTAGCCTAACTCAATTTCCATCAATCTCTAAACTTGTGCAGATTGCTACAATATGAAATAATGCTGCACCAGCAAACAAACCAAATAAGATATTAAAATCTGGAAAACCAACTAAAAGACATTTCAAATGACGAGAAAATTCTAAGATACAACATAGCATGTGACCTGCCTAAGAAAATTTTCCACAACACAATAATATGGTTGCAAATGCAATGCTGTGAAGCCTTTGACCACTAAGTGTAGTATCTCTACATCCACTTAAATAGTATTAGCAAAAATCATCTGTGCACGTCTCATTTCTCAATCCTCCTGAGGGACAACATTATAGAAACTAAACACCTTTTACTTTGCCTCAGACCTAACGTAACGGGCTAGCACTTGTAAGAAGTTGACATTGCCAATGTAACAGGTAAGTTGGCATTGAGTTATACTAAATAATTTGTTAGTGTCTACAGAGTCATAAATTACACATCATTCAATGTATAGTATTTCGAAAAGAACCACAAGCAGCTCCTTTCTTTTTCATTTTTATCTGTGAACAACATTGGTATATTGAGTATTGACCACCTAAGATGGTAGTGTGTAGTATACTAATTCGAAGTATGAAAGTTTGTAATGTGCTCAAAGAAGATCTACTCCTAGTAATTCTGTTACTCCTTCTGAGTTGTTATACACACATCCAAATAGTGTTTGTTTGAGGGTGAAATGACTATTTTGCCCCCCTAATTTTAAGTGTAGTAGTTACAGAAATTATATCCACGGACAAATACTATTTCAGTCCTCGAAAAATACATTAATACACAATATTTTAGTAATATTCTTTTTACATATTTTTTGTATTCACTATATTATTAACTTTAGAGATATTTAAATATATCTTATTACATTATATCAATAATGAAGAAAATTAAATTTAAATTCCGTCCTTAAAATGTACGCATGTAAATACAGCAAGATCTTGAAAAGAATAATAAATAAAAATTGAAAAATCAATAGAAAATTTAGGATCGTTCGTTCGCTGTCAAATACTCAAAATAATTTGTCTGATTTTCTCCAAGACCGAACCTAAATCGATTCGTTCCGAAAATTTCGATTATTTTCGGTTTGATTTCGATCGGTTCGAATTGGTTCTCATTAGACTCTCAATGCAAGAGTCCCTCTATAAGCACAGTGAAACGGTGTTAAAAAGAATTGATATCATCATAACAAGTCGAATCATTTAGTTTTCTAATGTTATCAATAACTTAGGATTCAAAAGAAAATAGACATAACGAAGACAGACATGCTTTAGTTGCAAATATAGATTTAGGTTCCTTAAACCAGTTTAGTTGGAAATGATTGAATACGACTAATCCTTCCTAAATTCTTTTTAATTGATATTTTCGTAATTTGAAGCAAAGTTTTGATCAAGAACAACTATTTAATTCTATAACGAAAGATTACAAGAAATTAGAATTCTCAAAATATTTTATAAATATAATCTAGCGATATAAATTTTATACTTGTTAGAATAATTAAAAAAAGGGTATATTTTTGTTGACAAAATTTGATATGGACAATTGAAAACATTAAATAAAATGAATTGAAATAAGTTTATAACAGAGCCTTACGAGTCTAAGACAGATTAGATGAAACGTTGCAAATCAAAATCTAGTTAGCTGCCTTGGTCCTATATCATTAACTTCTAGGTTGGTCTTGTGCAAGAATCTACAACTTTTATGTTTATCCTGATAAAATATATCTACTGCTCTAGTGTTTTCTCTCCAGTTGAGGCCGTTAATTTAAGGAATCAACAAAAGTAGGGAAACTGGGGCACATGCTCATCATACTGTCATGTGGAGCTTTTGCTTTTCATTTTAGTTGTTTATTTTTGAAAAGTTATAAGGTCAAGTTTGGGATAATTTCACAAACAGTTTTCGGAGTTTCACAAAAGTTCATATGTAATCCGTGAAGCTTGCATTGTGTAATGATAGTCTTTGGAATTACAAATTTTCCACCTTGAACGTTCATATATCCGGAAACTACCATTATACAAATGCAAACTTTATGGACTATTTATGTACTAAGTTTGTAGCTCAACGAAACTATCGTTACATCAATACAAAGTCCGAGAACTATCAAGGTTTGAAATTTGAATTATAGACTTCAATTTGGGTAAATGGAGGTATAATCACTTTACATTTCATGAAGCTTTAGCTTTACATTTCATGAGTTAGAGAAGGCTTCCAGCCAATTTGATAATCTCATCATTGATGCTAAATTGCTAATTACTAATATTTCTTGATTGATATAATTCTTTCTTTCTATTTGGGAATGAATGACAATATACATTATACACAAGTAATTATCACTGATAGAGAAAATCATGGTGAAAGATAAGCAAAAGAAATGAAACAGAGTATCTGCTACCCTATACGACATACTATACACAATTCAACAAACAAATTATGTCGATGTCACTCTTTCTCTAGGCGAATATTTTACAGGAAATCAGGGATAGTATTTGACTCTGAAGGATTTCTATATGTAGATTTAGAGGGCATAACTAACTGATCTTTCATGAATAAAAATATGTTAAGCTAGAGAACAGTTTGGAAGATCTTTATCAACCGAGAGATAGGAAAAAACACAACCATTCCAAAAGAATGAAAAAGCTATTGGATATGGCCCCAGCCCCCAAGAAAACCTCTTAAGTAAGAGTTGGAACATGATACAATACGACATTTCATGGCATGTCCAAAAATCCATGTTGTGGAGGGTCGAATTGTTTCTGAAGGAACATCCAATTCTTTTATCTAAGCCGAATATCTACAGAACAAAGAGTAAGTATCCTGTCAACAATTAGTTATCATGAAGACTATTGAATAAGGGGAAGCGGCTGCTAAATAATGAACAATTTAAATTTTGCACACCATCAAACGAACGGAGAGTGAAATTTGATTGACCTGATGAGAAGCTGATGGAAAAATCCAGAGAAAGGAAACTCGAGCAAGCTGACCATGCCTTCGTTAGAAAAACATCCATACCACATTCTAATGTTGCATCTCCTCACAGACTACCCATCTGTAAACTTGTGCAAATTGCTACAATATGAAAGCATGCTGCACCAGCAAACCAACCAAATAAGATATCAAAATCTAGAAAACCAGCCTAAATACATTTTAAATGGCAAGAACATTCTCGTTACAACATAGCATGAGACTTGCCTAAGAAAATTCTCCACAACACAATAATATGGTTGCAAAGTTGTGAATAGCCTTACCATGATGTTTCCAAAGTCTTTGACCACTAAGTGCAGTATCTCTACATGACTACATCCACTCAAATATTATTAGCAAAAATCATCTGTGCATGTCGCAACTCTCAATCCTCACAGGGACAAGAAGTCAAACAACATATAATACCGAGTATCTTAGCTTAACAACAGTAACTGGAAAGCTTCGATGAATCAAATTTCATCAGTAGTCTGAATAATACTATGGAAACTAAACACCTTTTACTTTTCCCATCACCTAATGTGCTAGCACTTGCAAGAAGTTGACATGACAGTTAGCATTAAGTTATACTAAATAATTTGTTGGTGTCTACATAATCATAAATTACACATCATTCAATGTGTAGTGTTTAGAAAATAACCACAAGCAGCTCTTTTTAATTTAATTTTCATAATTGTCTACACTCTAAAAACTAAAGGCCAGACCACCAGACCCCTATTATTCTTTCCAATTGGCTAGCTATCAGATTTGGTCCAGCGAGATGAACAAGGATACAGAATCATTATAGTGCAATATTAAAATTTCTGGAATGATATGAGCAATTCCACTTCTAGACAACTACCTCCAACTTACCAAGAATGTTAACTCATGGGTAGGTTACATGTATGTATCGAGTATGGCTATCTAGTTCAGCCATCTTCTTGCAGTCAAGTGACTAACCGATATCTTACCAGATGAATCAGCGATTCTTTGATATAAGCAAACGGGTACCATAACTCCACCACTTCCAATCTATCTTCGTCATTCTAATCATACTCCACCTCTTCCATTCCATCCTTATCGCTCTCATCACTCTCCAGATATTCCAATTGATTCACCTCATTAGAAATACCCTCCACATTTTCTAATTCAATCTTTGCACCAGAATTTGAATAGGCATCACCTTTAATCATACCACGACGCCCCAAAAGAACTAGATCGAGTAGCTTCCTCCTGGCCACATAAACCGGATTTGGCTCAATCAACCTCCCCCTCTCATACGCCTCCCTGAGAAACACAGTATGCTTCTTGCCTTTAGTTGACAGATAAAACATCCCGGGATGATCCAGAAATAGATCCCGTATATTCAAATCAATCCCAAATGACTTCCTAAAATGACTAATCTTCTCCACCTCCACCATTTTCTCCACAGTGAGACTCAAAAACTCATGAAGCATCCCAACAGCTCGCTTCTCCATTTCCTTAACCCCGGCCTTCGTAGTCCTCTTAACCCCCATTTCATCATAAGGCCCAACATAGGGCAACCTCTGCCATTCCTTCACCTTAGCCTTAAAATCCTTCTTCAACCTCATCCCCGGTGGATAACTAAGCTTAAAACCACACCGAAACTCACTACTATCGCCATCACAATCCTCGTTACAATACTCCACCACCCTCCAATCCTCAACTGCAGCCACCATACCCTCCCTATTCACATTCTTAACCAATTTCAACACATGGGTATTAACCTCATTCCCATCCTCCAACACGAAAACACCTGAATTCCTCGATATCACCGACTCCTCAAAATCATCAGGCAAACCCAACTCCCTATACACCTTAAAAACAGCTCTAAGAGGCAAACTCCTACTAACCGACATCGAAAGAACCCGAATCAAACGCTCAACAACAACCTCCAAACACCCCATTATAGCCTCACCTTCTAAATTCGATAAATTAAACGCAGTTTCAGTAAGCCTACAAAAAGGTTGCTTTTTTATAGGGTGATAAAAAATATCAAAAATATGAGGGTATTTTCGTAAAAAAGCGGTGGCGCCACGGTTGAGATGGAGCTTTTGAGAGAGGCGGTTGAGAAACTCGACGGAGATGGAGGCGGAGGAGAGAGGATCAGAGAGAATAAGTTGTTGAATTTGGACAACTTTGTTAAGGTTCTTGTATTGGTCCATTAGTTTCTCAAAGGTGGGGTCTCGAACACGTGATGCTACATACTGTGCTGAGGTTGTTTTGGTTCTGGTAAGGAGGAATAAGGTGGTCGGAAGTAGCTTTCGGATTATGAAAGTGGACATCATTTTGGGACAAGAATTTGTCAAAATGGTGAAGAATAACTGGACATTTATTTTGGGACAAGAAATTTTGACAAAATGTTGAATAATTATTTATTAACAATATAGAATGGTACGAAAATGTATATGGATGTAAGTGGACAATTATTTTGTGAAAATGGTGAATAATTATTGATTAAGAATATAGAGTGTCATGAAAATAGATACGGATGCAAGTGGACATTTTTGTGATGCCCCCGAGCCATCAGTGAGATACTACTCTCGAAGAGCTAGAATTCTAACCTTGTGTCAGGACCTATAGCTATTTGTACAAGTATTTTACGATTAAGAAGCAACTATTTCGAGTGTTAGGAATTAGTATGCTCTCTCGTGACCCTCACATCGTCAAGTATGATTTATTTTTTGATTGATTTCGTTCGAATAATATTTGGTGAAAAATATATCATTGATTAATATTTTAATAGAATTAGGGGAATGGATGAAATGGTTCGTGATCTTAATTATAGTTTTACGTTTGAAAAAGGATTACTGGCACGTTCGATGTTTCAAAACATTCACCATTCGATCATAAACATGTTTCAAAATTACCCATTCGAACATACATGTTTCAAAAAGATTGTCCAGTTTTTCGATTATGACTGTTGATTTACATTTTTAATTCGATTTTGTTTTGATTTTATTAGGGGAATGTATTGTACTTCCTTATGTTAATTACTCTTCCAGATTTATGATGAATTAGTTAATCTGCATTTGGTCATTTGTCCCAAGTATGTTGTCAAATTTTGGATTTTGATAGTTGAATTTTTAAAATTGGAAGTCAATTAGCCAAGTACTTTGTTTGTATATGTTGTACGGAGTATGATATTTGGCGAAATTTTTATCAAGTGCGAGTATTTTTAGTTTACTTTATTAGAGATATGATAATTTCGATTCAAATAAATTTATGTGTGTCAATTAAAGCTAGTGAATTTGCTAAGGGTTATATTAGATTCAATTCCAGAGTCTCATCGCATTGATAAAGATCTTATCGATTATGATGAATATGTTGTGAATTGTGATAGCTGATTGTTTAAGTTGTTTGGTTACAACCTCAGAGGTTAATTACAATGGTAAATTGCGGTTGCATTTAGTGTTTAACTACACCGAGTATAGTATTCGAGTCGAACACTGTCGAATTATTCGAGTTTTCGTGCTCGTCGAAGCGCTAAGTAGGCATATTTTATGTGAAATTGTTTGTAGTAAATAGTTGGGTTAAGTCGAATTTGCAGTTTTCTCATTTTTATTTGTAATTGTTTGCCATAATTGGACAGGTTGATTGATGTGAAACAAGGAAGGTAGGACAGTCCTTTACTTGGTGTTTGAATACATGGACTGTGAATCTGTGATGTTTAAGAACATTGCACCCAAGATCATCAAGGTAGATACACACATTAGTAATCATTTTAGATTAATAGAAAATATGGATTTTCTCGTTTCAACTTGATAACAGTTTCGGGTTTTTTCTATTATCAGAGTTTGATGTACCAACTCTGCAAGGGTGTGGCCTTTTGTCATTCTCATGGTGTGCTTCACAGGTAAACTAATTGACTATTGTGTCCTTCAACAGAGCTAATTATAGAAACAGTCCCCTGAATTTGGCAAAAGTCGATAGTTAGTGCTTCAAGTTCTAATTGACTAGTGTTCTTTAGTAGATATAATTGGTACAAACAGTTCTCGAGATTTGGCAATAGTCGAGACTTAGTCCGTGAAGTTCTCTTCCTTCAATATGTTTAGTCTGTGAAGTTCTCTCCTCCAATATGTTCTTCATTTCTACCATTTTTTGTATTAACCCGGTATATGAACTATAAACATGTTTCAGAGACCTTAAGAAGACCATGATGCTTAAAATAGCTGACCTTGGACTGGCCAGAGCTTACACTGTGCCAATGAAGAAGTACACTCATGAGGTGTGATGCTGATTTTAATTGGATTTGAAAACTAATTGCAACAATTTTGTTTTTATGTGGATGTTGATGTGCTGATATGTTCACTTTCTTTCAGATACTCACCCTCTGGTACAGGGCACCTGAAGTCCTCTTTGGAAGCATTTCCATTACTTCCACGGTGTGGACATGTGGTCTGTTAAGCTTGTATTTTTGGTACAATTCCTTCAACCATTCTTCGCTTTTGTTGAATAATGAACCTTGCTATGGATTTTCCTGACTCTTTTTATATGATGATTAATCCTCCTAGCTGAATTGGTTACAAATCAAGCGCTTTTCCCTGGAGATTCCGAACTTCAACAATTGCTTTCAGGTTGGTTGAAGTCAACAACTAACTGCCCGATTGTCCCTTATACCTTTGTTATTATTACTCACTGCTTCATATTTTGTGAAATGCAAGGTTGCTCGGTACCCCAAACGAGAAATTGTGGCCTGGAGTCGGCAAGTTAGTGAACTGGCATGAATATCCACAATGGACTGCTCAACCACTCTCATCAGCAGTCCCTAAGTTGGAGGAGAAGGGGTTGCATTTGCTCTCTGTGAGTTTCAGTTTTAGCTGATTTGTCAAGTTTTCAAAAAGTAGGCTAATTCAGTTTTAGCTGAGTTTCAGTTTTAGATGATTTACTCATACTTTATAACCTTCACCGATGACTACAACAGCATAAGTTACATATATCTCCGAATTGATAGAGACGGAGAATACATGAGCCATGACTTCAAGTCACATTTGAGAGACTGCGGTATACCACAACACAACGGTGTATCCGAAAGGAGAAATCCAACCCTTTTAGATATGGTTCAGCAATGATGATCATCTAACACTACCAAATTAATCTATGAGACATGATTCCAACCGCAATGCATACACTAATTAAAGTTCCAACAAATCACTTTAACTCCACACGAAGTTATGGTTTAAGAGACCTCTAGATAAGATATATGAGAATTTGGGACAAGTCTATGTTAAGAAAGTTAACAAAGACAAGCTAGACCCAACCGACAAATGCTACTTCATCGATACCCTAAGCAAAATTGCGTATTACTTGTCGTAAGTCGAGAACAAAAATCTTGTTGCTCAGACCGTGTCTTCCCTTGAAAAGGAATTCATGGAAAAAAGGTTCATGGAAGGTGATCTTGAACTAGTTCAAAGACAGGAGGAGGTTGCCAACCCACCCGAATTCCCTCAGGAGGTGGATCCCTTTTAGATAGAAGAGGTTCCACTCGATCCGCAGAAACCGCGATTTAACTTCCCGGTATCAACAAACTTCGAGACGATCTGATAGAACTTGTCAATAACCCGACAGATGGTACCGGGAAGCTTCCTAGTTGAGTGACGAGCCTTCTCTACATACGGCTAAATTTAAGGAAGTGAGATACGACGGTCGGCTTTAGCCACGGTCCGAAATCGACTCAATGTATCATAACGAGGTATGGACATTGATCGACTTACCCGAGGGTGCAAGACCCATTGAGTGTAAGTGGATGTTTAAACGCAAATTGGACAAGGACGGAAACGTCAATGTTTACAAGGCTAGACTAGTAGCTGCAAATGTTTCAAAATTTATTCACAATTGATTATGATTTAAACCTTCTCACCAGCTTGTGAAGTTTAAATCTATTTGGATTCTCTTTAGCTATCATATATATTACGATTACGAGATATGGCAGATGGATGTAAAAACGGTATTCTGAATGGAATCTGTAAGAGACGTGTATATGACACAACTCTCCGGTATACATGTCCGAAAGGACCTAAGAAGTATGCAAGCTAACACAGATCTATTTATGGATCAAGCAAAGATCCAGTTGGGAATCTGCTTTCAATGAAGCAATCAAAAGTTTTGAATTTTACTAGAACGAAGAAGATTCTTTGCGGTGTAAGAAGGTTAAGTGGAAGCCATATTCCATTGTGGTTCCTGTATGTAGATTAACATACTAATTAGTTGGAACGACATACCAATGCTTGAGTTAGTCAAAGCAATGCTATGCAAATGTTTCAACGAAGGACTTAGGACGCCTAATATATTTTTGGAATCAAAATACATAGGAATCGTTCAAAGAAGCTCATTGGACTGAGCCAAACACTTTACATTGATAAGTGTCTCACAGATTCCATATGAAGGGCTCCAAGAAGGGTAATCTTCCGATGAGATATGGAATATCTCCCCTACTGCCTGATAGTCCAACTACGTAACCGAGATAACGCGGATGAGTAAGGTTCTATATGCCTCGGCCATAGGATCCATCATGTACGCCATGTTGTGTACATGACCAAATGTTTCTTACGCTTTGAGTGTAACAAGTTGTTGGCTTTTCAATCGTGTCTGTGTGATGCACACCGGACAATGTAGCTGGTCCTTAAGTACTCGAGAAGAACTAAGGATGTATGTCTCGTGTACGAGTGGAGGATGAAGCCAGCAGTCAAAGGCTGCGACCGATTTACGCCTAAACCGACAAAGATGATTCTAGATCTCGCTTTGTTATGTATTCCCCGCCTCGAATCCAAGGAGCGTTGTCTTCGCACAAGAGCAAGCAAGGCACCGCTGTCGACTGACAACGTAAGCCGAGTATATTGCAAAGATCGAAGTCATAGCGAAGCTTCCCGGATCAAGAAGTTAAATGTAGTGAACTTTTTGTGGGACCTAGTATCGAGAATCCAAAGACAACTACTATGCGACAACACCGGGTTCAATTGCTGCTCTATGAACCAAGAGCACATCACGATCTAAGCACGTACTGTGAAATATCATCTCATTCGGGATAGTTGAAAGAGGGCAATGTATGTAAAGTGTATTAATGCGCATCGATAATTTAGCAAATCCCCTTGACTAAACTCCCCTAACTCAAATCAAACATGATAAGTACATGCACAATGTTGGATTGAAAAACAGGAAGTGGTGTTAGGTCTGGCTTGAGCCGCTTATTTATAAATATTTCAATTGTCAACACAATGTATGAATTTCTAGCTTCTAAATTCATTGAATATATTTGCCTTGTTTATATATTTGTATATATTTATACCTTTGTATGTATATGTACACCATCATTCAAGAATACTTTGATTTCACCAAAAATCTAAAGTTCTCTAGAGAGGACTTCGGATACGACCGAACAAGAGATCCTTTGTCAATCCTGTAGAATGACGATTGTTTCGGCCCCTACTTAGGTGTTCACGATTGAAATCGAACACCAAATCCACCAGTTTCAGGATTGGTTGCTCGTCACATTTGTTGGATCGAAAAGCGAGTATACTCTAATCAATCATACGGTATGCATGTCGGAAGCACTTCTAACTAAACTCCCCCAACTCAAATCGTTACGATAAGCATACGCACACGCCGGGATTAAAAATATATGTGAGTGGTGTTAGGGATTGAAAATATTTAATTGTCGAGACAATGTACGAATTTCTAGCTTCTAATTCATTGAATATATTTACCTTGTTTATATATTTGTGTATATATTTCTATATATTTGCATATATATGTACACTGATTGTCCACTAAGATTAAATATAAAGTAAAAACAAGTGGCTTAAAAGGAAAACTATCAAACATCAGACGCACCGCAGTTTCAAACTATTTCAAAAAAAAATGCTAGATGTCAAGAAACAAAACCGGAGGAAGTAATAGTTAAAAAATAAATAAAACTAAAATTAAAATATCTTACCCCCAACTCCAATAAGTAAAAGGACCCCAGAATTTAAGACCCGTCAAGTACTCCCCGATAACCCGCTTGAAAGTTAACCTAGCTGAACTCGAGTAATTTCTTTATTCGACAATTATCGAGAACTCCGTACCCGCCGTATATTACTCGATAAAATAAAATTAAGTATTATATATTATATAAAATAAAATACTACGTTATTATAAATTTTGAGCTTCAAATACAAAAAAATCTTAAACATTAGCAAAACTACTTTCTTAAAATATTATATATTGTATAGCAAAATAAATGACTAATTTCCAAAAAATACAAAAAAATTCTCTAAAAATTCTCTCAAATTTGGTTATGAATATACGAATAAATAACCAATTACATATGTTTCTCGGGTTGTTAAGCGAATGCAACATTGTTTATTTGGTTCGATTTCATATTTGGAAACTAGTTTATTTGTGTTTTGCTAATAAAATGACCAAATAAATAACGAAGCCTGATATATGTCTTTTATTAGTAAATTATATTACATGTTCTTCGCTTTTATCGCCAAGGACGTACTATTGATTTTTATTCCTATTTTATTTTGCAGGTGTTTTGGTGAATAATTATATGAAAAGAAGATGAAAAAATAAATAATAAATAGCTGAATGACTAAAAAAAAATTACAAAATGAAATACAATGGATTCTGAAAAGAAGAAAAAATTCTAAAATAAAAATTGAATTTAAAATTCAAAAATATGACAATAAATAAAATTTAAAACTAAACGTAAAATGGGTGAGAATAAAAAATATCAAAAAGAAACAATCAATTAGTTGTCATGAAATTTGGAAGTCAAAAATCAAACCATAAAAAATTGAAAGTGGAATCGAAAAAATAGGAAACAAATAAATCAACTACCTACATTTTAGCAACCACCTAACCTAAATTTTAGCAACCGACCAAATTTATAGGAACCGTTTATTTCCCTTTATTTATTTATTTTCAATAAAAACATGAAAAGACATAATTACTCTAATTTTATCATAGCCATCAAATAAAAAAACCACTTAAACACATGATCTAATGGTTCCATAAACCTTTAAGCACCATCCTTGAGTAACATATAAATAGAAGCTACCTCTAAGAATACCTAAAAAAAACACGACTGAGCATTAATCTACGCCAGAAGCAATTAAGATAAGGACAAACTGCAGAGATAATTACTTTTTTTAAGTCAGCTATTCCGACGATCACTTAACGGGTCGGTTCTTAATATCCGTTTATGCTACCTTTTAAGTTGTCAGTGTGTCACGATATATAACATTATTGTAGGCATATTTTGTCATTTTACTTATTTAATAATTACCGGAATGATCACATATGTTTATCTATATCACCGTTTAATCACCTATATTTCAAAGTGTCTCATTTGATCACCAAACTTTTCAAAATTGTCCTCTTTATTTTTTTCCGTCTAAATTTGAGTAAATAAAGGCAATGAGATTCGAATCCCCCAACCATTTTGGCCAGATGCTACCTCGACACTATAATACACCCAATGACACTTTGCGTAGATTATGTCAGCTTCTCGCGCATAGCTAATTTATTGCACTCAATTCCTTTTAAAATAATATTTTCTTTTCTAATTACATTTATGAATATTTTTAGTTGTTTAACTTATAATTATGTTTAAGTCATAAAATTGAACCTTAAAAGTTCATCTATTTTTTTCTAACGATATTAAGCAAATTAAATACTTTATATCGATATTAATTAAATTCTAAAGCCAACCAAACGGGAGCTAAGCCCAAAAGAAACAAATGCCTTATACGATATCAAATATTAATTAAATTCTAAAAGCCTAACCAAATGGATATCGCGACCGGCCACGTAACTATCAGAATTCTCTTACCGACGCACCTGAGCCTATCAAGTGAGCGCATTTAAAGTCCCACACAATGGCAGAATTTAAACCGAAGTATGTATAATATACTTCTCCGCTGCGAATCGAACTAGCACCTCGATATACTGCGCCGGCACTCACTGCGCTTACTGCGCCACGAGAAAAAAAATAAAAATAGGGGCCAATGTACATTTTCCAAATTAATTGAGTCATTTCAGAAATATCAAAATCAATTCTCAATTCTCCCGTCATGTTCTTCCCCAAATCGATTTTGTGCAAACCCTAGTTCATAAATCGATTCAATTACTCTTTAAATTGATTAAATTCGTTTAATTCTGCAGAATTTATCAAAATCAATGTCACATTTGCGAGTTTGCGCGCGCTTCAGACCAGACGATCACGGCGACGAGGATATTGCTTGCGTTCGAGCTATCGACTCCGAATGCTTCGTTGTTAAGGTCATCCATTTATTAATTAGTTAGTGTATATAAGATTTTGTTAATTAGTTTAATTAGAAGAAATTATTAATTAGTTTAATGAAAATCGAATAAATTAATTTTAAGTAATAATCAGGTGATATTAATTAGTTTATGATGCGAATTTCGTGGAGTAATGTGTTGCTTGTGATTATAATTACATTTTTGCTGAATTATGTATCCGATGTTATAATTTTGAATTAACGATTGTGTTTTGAATATAGGATGAGAAGAAAGAAGAGTTTGAGTTTACCTTTGATAGAGTGTTTTATCAAGGATCGGAACAAGCTGATGTTTACGACTTTATTGCTCTGCCTATTGTAAAAGGTACATCATATATGTGAAGGACTTTGTTATTTCTCGTGTTAACGATAAATAAGATTTGCTAATGGATTTCCCGAGCTTGGCGGAAAGTAAATGAGATAACAGCGTTGATTGCGTATGGATGTACAAAATATGTTAAAAACAAGCAATTACATACTTATACTCGTGTTTGGACTTTGGACGTAACCTCATTTCCTTCTTGATCACTAGATAGGAATTTTAGGATGAAAGAGTTTCTCGTTTGATGATCGATGGACTTCCATAACAATTTGAATTTTTTGTAGATAAGTGAAGAATTACATGTGTTTTTGTGTTTGGACGAACTAGGTGCTGTTAATGGAATGACCGGAGCAATTATCACATATGGACAGGTAATATGCTGAAGGGGACAAGTTATCAATAGTTGAACTTCTGATAGAGAAATAATTAGATTATCTTATTTCATGAAATGGAAAATGTATATTCCTAATAGCACACTGTTTTAATGTATAAAACACATTATAAGTCTATTTAGATAACTCTCGGAAGAGACCACACATATTATATTGGTGGTCATCCCTTGTCGATAGGGATTTGGCACTGATAAGTGCAAGTGGTATATATTAGCTAGAAGAATTCTATGAAAGAGGACTATATGGGTGTTAGAATATATATCACATGGTCTGATATGTTATCTTATGTTGTCTGCTCAAGTTGAGCTTTGATTTAACTGAGAAAATCTGTTTTACTAGTTTCCGCAGTCGAAGTATCAAATGCAAAGACGAATTGAATGTATAGGAGTTATACCTACTAGTACATAGACTATCCTCATCAATTTTATATTCGTTATAGACTATCCTCATCAGTTTTATATTCGTCTTTCTTCGATGGAGTTTAGTGATCGTTATTGTTATAATCAGTAGTTAGTTCCTGGAGGTTTCTTCATAATGATTAAAATTCCTCAAGAGATCCAAGTTTAATTGCATGGCCTCCATGAATCAACAAAACTTTAACGAGATAAACATGAAGGAAATAAACATTTTCCAATCGGTCTCTCAAAGTACTACTTTTAATCTCATTAGAATGTGGGCCTGATGCTTATTTCTCCCAATATTTTCCAACTCATTTAGATCTTTGAGTGTTCTACTAAACCAGCTTATGTTTCCTAATATGTGCAGACAGGTGCAGGCAAGACATATAGCGTGGAGGTAATGCACTGATATAATAACATTGAACTTCGCCATGGTTACAGCAAAAAGAACATCTCACGGTTAACATTTCTCGAGAGTATAATATATACATTTTTAATGGGTTCCCTTTTTTCAGGGACCTAGCATCGGAAATAGTGATGAAAGAACGAAGGGTTTGCTCCCACGAGTTGTAGATGAAATTTTTCAGGATGCTGAAGTTTCACACGAAGTAGTCAATTATACTATCAAACTGTCAATGGTTCTACTCTGTTAACCTGTTCTTTATGCTTTATATGTATTTTAATAAACGTTACGTTTAATGTTTTTAACAATTTAGTTGTGATGTTTGTAGGTAGAGATCCATATGGAGAAATTAAGGTGTGTTTTCCATAGATAACTCCTTTATTTTTAAATACTACAGTCTACAATGTACGAGTATATAACCAGATATAGTTCTGATGGTAGCTAGTTTTTTCAACATATTCCTTAAATTGATTTAACCTACCCTCTCAGGGACCTTTTCGATTTGTCCAAGGATGATGTGAAATTAAAGGAGAGTAAAGTAACTGGAGTCTTTCTATCTGGAGCAACAGAGGTGAGTTCTATCAATATAGAAAGGAAGAAAAATTGCTGCCAGTCCAACTTTGGGACAACCAAGAGCATATGCTTTCAACTAGTGCAAGATTATCGTAAACTGATTTGAATCTTGATCCCAATGCTTGGTAAATAATAGTGATACTAATTATAGGCTTAATTTCTTCTTGGTTCAAACATTCATGTTGCATTAAGATACTCGTCCGGAAAAAGATATCTTGCGGTCTTGTTCAGCAGAGTATATAGTTATATACTATACTATACTGCACTATATTAAGATACGCATCTTATGTCAACACTTGAACCAATCATGCTATACTGCAGAAGTTATATATGTGCCTTGATTGTAGATTTTATGGTTTTCATGTTTTTACATGCCGAAATATTTTTCTGGAGGTTTGACTGATATCTGAGATTGATCCTACCTACATGACTCTTTGTATAGATCTGCATATCCAACTCTGCAGAAGCACTGCAGAGTCTGTCAGTAAGTTTTCAAGACTCATTTTCCCTCACTCCATAAGATGGTTAAATGTCTTATTGTCTTCTCAATATTTTAGTCTCTTACCTTGCTCTTTTAATGTAGAGGGGAATAGCTAACAAGTCGGTTGGAGAAACCCGTATCCTAACTTAATATTTTCAAGCTGTTTTTCTTGTCTTCGATCAGCTTTTTGTCTACTGATATAATTTGTTACTAGATTAACTATACCAGAGATGAATATGTCCAGCAGCCGAAGTCATTGCATTTATATGTTTACTATCCTGAAAGAATTGACAAAAGAAAAGAGGTATTCATTTTCTGTTATTTTGTTATATCAAACATACATTCTAACGTAATGTCTTTCCACCCACAGAACCAAGTCTGGAAAGTTATTTATCGTAGACTTAGCTGGATCAGAGAAGGCAGAGAAGACGGGGGCTGAAGGCAGGGTTCTTGAAGAAGCCAAGGCTATCAACAAATCACTCTCGGCCCTTGGAAATGTCATAAATGCATTAACATCTGGCACAGCTGGAAAAGCAAATCACATTCCATATCGTGACTCAAAACTCACTCGGATTCTGCAGGATGCCCTTGTTAGTCTTCCACATTCTTCTTCATCACCCTATTGTTGTATTTAAACTCAATGAGGACCCAACCTGCTTCTGTTGGCAGGGTGGAAGTTCACAGACTGCATTGCTTTGCTGCTGTTCACCAAGCCCTTCAAATGCAGCAGAAACTTTATCAACTCTGCGCTTCGCAGCAAGGTATGTGTAAAGTTCCTTGAGATTTCAATTCTTCATTTAATGCGACATATGAATTTGGATGTATCCTCAGTCGTTAGAAAATCTAGTTTTAAATTCCCTCAAGAATGCAGTTTAAAATCAGACGGATAAGACACTGATAAAATGTTCTACGTTATAAAATGTTCCATTATTTCAAACATAAGACACTGATAAAATGTTCTACGTGATAAATATTACTCCCTCCAATCCAAAATAATTGTATTTCTCACATATTGAGGTAAATCTTTAATCTTCAATTACTCTTTAATTATATTATTAAAAATTTAAAAAAATTAATATTATGAAAGTATTTTAAAAGACAAATCTAATTATATAAATTTTATATTTTTTAAAATAATGAATAATTAATAATTGATGGTCAAAGTTCAATTTCAAAAAAAGTCAACGATAAATTATTTTGGATTGGAGGGAGTAGCTGATAACTCCTAATACTTTAGTAATATACAGCTGCTCCGCATAAACAGATTGTGAAGCTTAGCTCTTCTTTAATTTTGAGCAGAGCGAAGCACATCAAAACATTAGCACATTCCTCCCCCAAAGAAAACGTATGTAGTAGAACCCTTGAGGTACATTCTCCAAATAAGGATGAGGCATGCGAGCGAATACTAACCAAGGTAATATATATATATATATATATTATATTGCATGTTGCTTTCGTACTTCTGGTCTAAAAGGATATTTATTGTCATTCTATAGCTGAGGGAGAACTTAAAGGTTGAAGATGTGGAATTACTTGAAGAGCTGTTTCTAATTGAAGGGATTTTCTTTGATCCAAGTTCAGCTGATGAAGTCGAATCAGCATATGAAGATATTACATCAAGAACAATTATGACCCTGCATCAAGAATTAGAAGCTCTGATTATTAATATTGAGCAAGTAAGAAACCTTGATATCTTGCTATATATATTTCACCAAATAATAGAATTTGAGGATTCTTTAGTATTCTATCCTCTCAAAAATAAGTTGCAAGAAGAGAGTTTCAGGGTTCAGAAACATAAACAAATGATCTAATAATAATGAGTTAACTACTGCTTTGTAGTCTAAGCAAAGTTATGTTATGTTCAAGTACTAAGTTGCACATCATATTTGAAGCATCAGAAATGTTTTTTTGCTGGTTCTCTTATCTTTGACCTGTTTTGTGTTCCTGATTTGTTGAGGGAAGTCTTTTAAGCCTGTTTACTTAACACGTCAATATCTGTTTTCACATCAATATATACAGTGATTGTTGTCCAAGTAACCTAACCACCAAAGCTACATGTATGTTTTGTTAGCCCTTCACTATCTGATGTGTGTCTAGAACATATGTAAGAAAATCACCCGATCCATGTCTATTACTTTTTGTGGCTAATTATATGCTTTAGTGTGCTTCCATGTCGGTGGTTAGTGGTGAGCCTCCTTTTATAAGCTTCCCGACAGGGTAAAGCTTGGCTTTTAGCTTTTTATGTTTGAAATGAGTAGGGTTACTTAGATGTGATAACTACAAGAAGAGAAGTGTAATTGAATTTCATCACAGCTCGTTGACATTAATTTATGCTTCTCTTTGTTGCAGCTCAGGATAGAGAACAAGCACTTGAAGGCCCAATTGGAGGCTTCTGAAATGGCGCACAGACTCGACAAAGAGATGAAGGGATGGTATCCTTCAAAAATTTTCTTATGGCTTGCTTCATTTGTTCCGTTTTAACAATTGACTTATCAGCTCACATTCACTGTTGGCTCGGTCATTCGTTCCTCTTGGCATGTAAGTGGCTGACTCGAATCATTTTTTGATGAACTAGTACCCAAGAATTCATTCTATACGACCAATGTGTTGTGAAAAATACCATACCGTCTGTATTAGTTGAAAGTTACACCTTCAATATATAGTATTCCGTAGTAGTTGTAAATTGTAACAAGTTCAAGGCAAGTTTTAAAACCAATTCCACATCCTTTGGTTTATACTAAAGGCGAAACCGTTACATTAATCCGCCCGTCGGCGCCTTCTCGCCTCTGATAAGACGTGTCAAAACGACCATTTTGATGATGCAATAGGATATCGTTTTTAATTATTTCTAGTAGACTAGTACCAGTAATTAAACACGACATTGATACTGCATTATATTCAACATAGAAACAATCAACATTATCAAAATATCTATTGGACAAATTCTAAGTAATATGCCAATCAAAATGCAATACAATTTTGGTTTACTGCAATAATCAGCAAAAACGCCTACTATGTCATTGAATATCCAAGTACATACACTTATAAATGGAGTCTCACGGAAATCTCAACATAGGAAAAACAAAATCAATATCTCACTGGTACGGATGCATCGGTACATCTTCCTAAGCTATTATTAGCAGAAAAGATTGTAAAAAAGACTTATTCAGAATTTAGCTAGCTACCATATGAAATCTCCTCATTCTATCTTCCGTACCATGAGACACTTTGTAAATTCCTTTACCCTGAATGAAATTCAAAGAAATATATTCATAGAAGTCTTGTTTAAATTAAGGCTAGATACAGGGAAATAGAGGAGAAGAAAACTCACGATGCAAACGAGCGAGGCAGTTGCCAAAGCAGTAGGAATGGCAACGGATGTGATCTTGCCCATAGGACCTTCAGGTAAGTGCTTCTACGCTCTGAATTATCCGCTCCGCGCCGGCCGCCTCAGCCGTAGCCATCACGATCTCAACATCGCTGTCGCCAACCGAGTATTATTATTGTATTTAATGACCATCTATCAGAATTATAAATGATAATATTTTTAATTCATAAATACATTATATTTTATTTCATAAATACATAATATTTATAATTACAATGATGTAAATTCATAAATACTTTATATTTTTATTTCACTGCATATTATCAGATTTTACTGTATCGATCTGTATATATTATCAGATGAAGGTATTATATTATAAAATTTATGGAGGTATGCAAATAGAAATTGTATGGAGGTATTACATTATAAAAATTTATGTAGTCATATCATTTGTTATTCTAATGTATATAAAACATGTATAGTAGTTCAACTTAAAAGTTAAAACATAGAGAAATATTTTTTTCCGATGTTCTATATACATATTCATATGTGTTCTAATATTTAGTTTATCTAAAAATTATAGAAGTCATGTGACTTCGATTAAACCTTGTTTATTCTATTAAATCTTTTACATAAAATTAAAGAAATAAAAAATCTACGTAACTCCCATTTATATCTTTTAATTATATTTAATCCTTTACAAAAAATATATTTAACTTTACAATATTAAAGAATTAATAAAATTCATTCATCATTCTTGTATTTGTAACCTACCAATCAATTTAACGAAAGTATAATTATTATGAATTAAAAATACATAAATATAATTTTATCATTTTGTAATCCCAAGTTGTGGAAATAATGAGTCACATAACTTCCAATCAAATTAACGAGTTATAATCATCTCAAATAAAAATATATTAATGAGTTATTTATTTTAATATATTAATATAATTATTTATAAATAAAATATATTAATATAATTATTTAAATAAATATTAAATAATTAATAAAAAGTTATTCATCATTATTGCATTTGTAACCACCAATCAATTTAATGAGTTATAATTATTATGAATTAAAATACATAAATATAATTTTATCTTTTTGTAACTTTCAAGTCGCGGAAATAACGAGCCTACAATCTCCAATCAAATTAATGAGTTATAATCACTATAAATAAAATATATTAATATAATTATTTATTTTAAATAAAGTAACTTCATTTATGTGATATTTTTGCCTTCACAAAAATGAAGAAACACATTGGCGTGATCCACACTTTAAAATAAGAGATATAGATATGATACATTTGATCCTATGTTACATGCATCAATTAATACACCAATTTTCTTAATTTTACAAAGTAAACTAAATTTGGCAATTTTTTCGACAAATGAAGTAATAAGAATTTAATGCACGATATCAACAATATCATAGGCCATATAAATAAAGGGTAGGGAGTGGATTTAAACTAAAGTTCAAATATTATGTGTTGTTTGGATACTTACAAAATAAAGGAATTTTAACTTCACTTATTTATGAGATGTATTTTCCTTTAATAAAAACCGACGGATTCAAAATTACTCCAAAACACACGCGATTTTCAATCCATCCGCCTCTTCGAGCATTTCATATCATCAGTTTCAAGAATTTTGACCCTCCTTTCACCTCGCTGACTGAACCATATTTTCACTGCTTTCTAACGGAGACATATTTTGTTTATTTCAATTGTGGACATATTTTCACCATGTTTCGATCCGTACCATATTTTCATCACATTTCGAATTCGAGATCAGATTTTCTGGTCCGCTTCAACCTCGAAACCATTTTTTGGCCCCGAATTCGAGACCATTTTCTCAAGCCTCGGTTTCGACCCGAGAATATTTTCCTTTCACCTCAAGCTTCAACCCGTGACTATATTTTTGTCAGCTCTTTAATTACGGACCATATTTTTACCCCATTTCAACGGTAGTGATCACATTTTCGGTCCACTTCGAAAGGAAATAATATTTTCCGCCTCTTTCATCCCCTCGAACATATTACGCTGACCCGAGATTATATTCGGGACGATTGACCTGTGCACATATTTTCGCTGGGGCTTCACCCTCGAAACTTATTTTCACCCCGCTTTCGACCTCGATCATATTTTCACCCATTTTGACCCGAGCAACATATTCTACCCCTGCTTTCAATAATATTTTCAAACGGGTTCGACCCGCGACTACATTTTACCCATTTCGAATTCGAGACCAAATTTTCATCCCGCTGGACCCCTATATCATTTTCGACCCGACTACATATTCAATTCGATTCGAACCGACCATATTTTCATCCCTGCTTTGACTTATTACCATTTTTTCATCCGATTCAATCTAAAACCATATTTTTTACCCCATTTCGACTCGCTCATATTTTTTACTCCCATTTCAATTTCGGCTCATATTTCAATTGCTTCGACCTGCATCATTTTCGCTTTGTTTCTCGACCAGACTATATTTTCACCCTATTTCGACCCGCGACCATATTATCGCATGATTCGACTCCGAGATCACATTTTCGACCGGTTTTGAAATTTGTCAAAAATAACGTTTTGGGTGGAAAATTGTCGAAAATGAAATTTCGGTCGAAATTTGTCAAAATGATTTCTCATGCTCTAAATTTTGCTCTAAAATGAAGATCGGGTCGGAACTGTCAGTAAAATGACGCCTCGGATCAAATTTGCCGAATCAATTTCGGTCGAATTTGTAGAAAAATGACGCCAAGACCTAAACTTGTTTAAAATGTAGTTCCGAGTCAAAATTTATCGAAATGAAAATCAATTTTTGGGTCGAAATTTGTTAAAATGACTTTTCGGTCGAAATTTGTAGAAAATGACGCCCCGCATCGTAAAACTTGTCGATAATGTAGCCCGACGAAACGGGTTTGTACCGAATTTGTCGAATATGACGCTCTAGGTCCAAATTTGTAGAAATGAAATTTTGGGTCGAAATTTGTTTTAAAATGCATTGGATCAAAATTTGTGAAAATTGGAAGTTTCGGTCGCAATTTGTCTAAAATGATGTTTCGCCGAAATTTGTCAAAATGAATTTTCTTCAAGTCTAAATTTGTTTTAACATAAAGTTTCGGGTCGAAATTTGTTAAAAATGACATATTCAAACAATTGATTTTAAATCCATCATCAAATCTCTCTTCAAATTGACAAATTTATTGATTTCCCAAATAATAGATTTGATTACAAATCTCTTTCTTCCAAATTCACCAAATCCAAATCCACCAATCCAAATGAACCCAAACAGTACTACATATATGTAAAAAAACACACATATATATATATATAGGATTCGGAGCTGATGAAAATTAAAACACAGATTAACGTAAAATTGAAAAGGAACAAACTTATGTGAATTGTCCAAATAAAAGTTTCCATAGATTGGGAGAAGTTGAAGACCAAAAGAACCGTTCTCTTGGATTTTATTTGGACATTTTCAATGGGCTTGCAATTATCTACCTTGGCCAATATGATCATTCTAATTAGAGCATAACCAACACTGCAGACATGGCAAACGAATTGATATGGTCCTTGTATTGGACCCTTTCCATTTATTAACGGATCCGATATATCTCTTGCATTGGGACTCCTGGGCTGGCTGGCCCGGTTTCAAATTTCACCGTATATTTTTAAGATTCTGCAAGACGATTCGGTACCGCTTATGCCCGATAATAAAGCGCACCTACCCCGCTTAAGGTGAATGGGTATCCCATTTATTACAAAACATACATTTTTTCAGTTTTAAAAGGGAAATGACTTATTTAATATATTATTAAACATTCTTTATTATATATGGATAAGCAGCATTTAGATGCAATAATATATTCTTCTTTAAACAATAAAGTTATTTATTTTTCAATAACATAGTATTAAAATAGAAATATTCCACATAATATTACAAAGTAATAAGATTGTATGTGAATTCTTTTGATTATACTATAAAAGTTGTTTAATGTCAAATATTCTTTAAAAGTTGTAATTATTATTCTTTAAATAATAAAAGTTATTTATTTTTCAATAACATATATTAAAATGGTAACATTCCAACATAATATTACAGCAATAAAATTGTATGAAAATTCTTTTGATTATAATAATTATAAAAAGTTGTTTAATGTGAAATATTTTAAAAGTTGTAATTATTATTCTTTAAATAGTAAGAGTTATTTATTTTTCAATAACATAGTATTAAAATAAAAATATTCATCATAAATTCATAATATTACAAAAAGTACATTGTATGTGAATTCATTTGATTATTCTATAAAGGTTATTAACAAATAAATATTCATCATAATATGTGAATTCTTTTGATTGGGGTTTTTAAATAATAAAAGTTATTTTAGTGTTAAAAATTTATTATTCTAAGTTATAATTACAAGCGACAAACCCTTGCAAACTTGTTGTAAACCCTTTAAGTTATTGTTTTCATAAAACCTAGATAGTAAGTCCATACTCTAACATCTTTTTATAGCTCAATTCAATATTAAAATGATACTAATGCAATTAGAAATGGTTTCAAGATAAAAAGGCTAATGTTTTAACTATTTTATATAATAAACACCCCCTTGCTCAATCTTGTAACGCTCAATTGTATTTTTTAGTTATAAACGATACCTATTTAAACAAAACGTGAAAACGCTTAAAACCATTTTTTTGTGAAACTGCGATAAACGGAGTACCATGAGCATTTTACAATACCCGAGGCTCGCCGAGACACGTACTCGAATCTTAACAACGCCCAAGAAATATTTGAAGCGGGCCATCCGAGCCCGCCTGCTAAGGAGTCGGGTCCGGTTGCCGATCCATAGCCCGCTCGTTGCCTTTAACGAACCGGGCCCATGTCTAACATTCTTCTTAATCTGGGCGGCTTCACGATGCGATTATTTACTGACGCGCTTTCAAGTTTATTACCCGAGTGCCCACAAGACGCAGACTAATGGGGCTTGTGGATCGCTTTAGGTAGATCACTTTCATTTCGAGATTTCCAAAAGTTCAAAAACAATGCATTTTGCCAGATTTTCTTTCCAACTTCAAAGCCTTATTATATTAAGCCACATTCCCTTTATATATACTATAGATCAAGCTAACATGGTTTTAAGTAGCTCATATAAAACTGAAAACTAAACCATTCTTCCTGTAATCTAAAACATTTCAAAGACTATATCATCCTCTGCAGTCTTCAAATCTTTGTGACCTGTACTACCTCTTTCCTTTTTAGGTGCACTACTGGTAACTGGAAGCAGGTTCCACGGATCTACAAGTTCTGGAAGTTCCGGAGGTGTAGCACACCGAATCAAAGCAAAGTTCAGGCCCTCAAAAAACGGATGTTGTTTTATCTCCGCTGCCCCCATTTGGGACCCTAGCCTATTATCTGGCTCCTTCTGAAGCAACTTTCTTATCAAGTCTCTAGCATGTGAACTAACCATAGGACTCTCCGGGAACTTCAGACATACTGAGACCACATTGGCTAATGTATCATCATTTGATAGACCTTTGAAGGGAGTCTTACCATACAACAGCTCATAGAGAAAAATTCCTAACGTCCACCAATCTACTGCACTGCCATGACCTTCACCTTTAACGACTTCTGGAGCCAAGTATTCATGGGTTCCTACGAAGGAGTTGGATCGTGCACTAGTTGGCTCCACTACAAGCTGTGGGAATGGGTTGACTTGTGCAGCTATGTCACATCTTATCTTATGGCTTTTTGATACAGCAGGTAGGAACCTTGGGGTGAAACAAGACACTTGCCAGGAAGGATTTAGGCAGAAAGGGTCTATGCAGCTCGAGTGTGAACAAGGACTTGTCTTCTTTGGAGGATCAACTGAGAGAAACGGTGATTTCAGCAATGTTGGATTGACAGCACATCTAAATGACAAGTCGAAATCTGTGAGCATAATGTGACCATCTTCTCGAACCAATATGTTTTCTGGTTTTAGGTCCCTATATACAACTCCAAGCATGTGAAGATACTCTAATGCAAGAAGAACTTCTGCTACATAAAACCTGCAAGGGAACATGCAAGCGGTAAGAACCATAGATGATTATATACTTCCGTTATCGCTATATTATTAAAATGAAATGATGAAGGACAGAGGGAGGGGTGAGGATAAAAATAGAATGTGACTCGTCGTTGTACATGGTACAAGTGGCATACTAGATCCTTGCATGCAGATAGAATTTTCTTCTATAACTTCATGTTCCAGTACTTAGGCTTCTACATAGATCATGGTAAGTTGATCACAGTTACGTCGTCATTTCTTTGTTGTTCACAGCAAATTATTGCAGCATTGCTTGGAATTAAGTTGATCACAATTATGTTGTCAAGTCTTTGTTGGAGATAATTGAATCTCTGCCTGCCTATTTTTCATAAGGACTAAACTGTATACCTTTTTTAAAGGGGCTAAGCACGAAAATTTTAATCATTAATTTAGATAAGAAGCCTAGGTAGTGTAAGCTATTTTGATTTATTCCATTATATCCAAGAGCCAGAGAAGATAAAATCTTTGACTCCACAGGACATGGAAACATCAGTTCTAATCATAAAAATAGATGATTTCTGCATCAGCACTTTGTGTAATGGGGCAACCACCATTGTTGGTACAAGCAACGGAAGCATAAAAATAAAACCTGGTTGCTTGTTCGTTGAAACTTCTGGTGTGTTGTCTTTGACGGAGGACATGAAGATCGCCACCGGAACAATATTCCATGACCAAGCAGGAAAACCTATCTGTTGTAAAATGAGCATACAAAGTAGGGAGAAATGGGTGGTCCAGGATCTCCAGTATCTCTTTCTCCATCTGTGCTCTTGCCATCTTTCTTCTACTTTCCAAAAAATCATTATCCAGTACCTTCACTGCAAACAGACAATTGCTTCCTACCAGCTCGGATAGGTAAACTGTTCCAATGTCCCCACTACCCAGCTTTCTTAGTAACTTGAAATGCCTAAAACCTAGGTTTCCATGTTCCTTCTTAACAGAATTTATGGATTGCCATCTCACATCGGTTGACATGTGCGGCCTAGAGCCATTTCGACTCGAGCCACTGTGTTGGCTTTCTTCATAACAGCTAGTTGTACTACCATTACCCCAATTTCTCATCTTAGAGCTCTCTGAGATGTCACGCTGCTGTCTCGATCTTGATCCTTCTTCATATTTTTCCACTGTACTTCTAGTTAAGTCGCAACAGAGTGAACTTACACTGGCTATACTAGATGAGGAATCCACAAGTGTTGAACTTACTTCCATGCCTGTACTGGAACTAATTTTTGAACTGACTTCCATGCTTGTGCTACAGCTAGAAAAAGCTTCAGTCTCTTGTCTGGAAGCTTTTTTCACAACAACGGAGTTAGGCTTCTGACAGACTGCATCACCTAAATTACAACTGAGATGGTTATCCACCCCCTCTCTTTGCTTTCTTGGACCAAAGATAGAAGGAGAATTAGATAATAGTTTCTTCTTGTGTAAGCTTTTGATTCTGGACACTGGCTTGATAAGAGATAAAGTGCTGCTTATAGGTTTGCTGGACTTACTCCCAGCGTCGAGGGAAGACGATAATGATGCAGTAAGAGACTTGCAGTTCTCCTGATTTTCCAACTCTGCTGGAACTTGATCCATGCTAGGAATAGTCTCAAATAGAACCTGAAGTTTTCTGTTTGATGACTGCATTTTAAGTTTATCACTGTGTTTAGAAGCTTCTTCTGGAACCTTACAGTAAAAATTAGCCGATGAAGAAACAGTCTCTTTAATTGGTAATGCTTTAGAAATTTTGGGTTTCTCAATGAATTCCTCTGATGATGTAGGTAATTCAGTATTATGATCTGATTGATTCACATGGGAGTGATGGTTACATATAGCTGAGTTGTCTGGAATTTTTAATGCGCTCCTCTCAGGAACAAGTGATACTTCCATCAAATTCCCTCTACCCAAATTAATTGGCAGACCAGTTTTATTAGTTTCACCTGTCTCAGCTACCACAGTCTTGTACAGTCTCATTACAGATCCCTCATCCGACAAACTTGATGGTTTGTGCATTTTTCTCTTCATTGCAGCCATCTCTGAGGCCTGCGAGATGCATAACCCTCTAAGAGCTTGCTTCAAGCTCACAGGCTGTGAAATGCCAATCCCTACTGCTCTAGAGAAACCAATCCGCATTGGACGTTTCATGGAACTATTCTTAAGAGCATCTTTAGCACCTTGCTCTGACTTTGTAACACCATTATTGAAACTCCGGATATTTATAGCCTCAAATAACTTATTTATGTCATCCTCTATGTTATACTTCGATGAAGGCTTCATTCTTTGATTTTGTCGATTCAATCCAGAATTCAATTCTTTCCATGTTTCAGTGATCTCACTAGTCCCATATGATTCCATGTCTCTGAAATGCATCAAATTATAGATAGTAGAGCATGTCTTTAAAAGATGATATTAACCGTTCCTGAGGTATCCCTACATTGGGAGAAACGGCCACTGATAGGAATGCACTACAGAGATCTTCTGAGTAGTCTCTTCAAAGAGAGATAGAAACAAAAAGGTCTTCAGTAGAAGCTTATATATGTTAAAACTAAGCATCAAGTATCTGCAACAAAAGTAAAATTTTAAGGAAAAAACGTGCCTGCAAAATGTTACCACTACAGTCATTTCTGCAACCAACATTAAGTATTTTAATGCTTATTTTGCCCTCATTTTGCAATACCATCAAATCACCATGAATAGCCAAACTATCAAATGGACACAAAAAAGGCAGTAAAGTGCAGGTGATGTCGACAATTTTGTTACAACTGATAAAGGTAATTAAGTTTAATGAATAAAGATGGGCACAAGAATCTTAATGTAGCCAACAACTCAACCAAACTTTCCAGGTTGACAACTAATATACAACTATCAACAAAGTTCTTTTATGGCAACTACCGCTACATAATGGAACATAATATCAAGATGTTTTTAATACATCCCCATCCTTGTTCATTAAGTTACTGAATTATGTATGGTGTTTAACCTTAAACTATATTTTTAGGTTAGTCCTCAATTGAGTAACTACCAAAACTTGAATCTTATTATCAAAACGAAAAAAAGACAAAATGCAAGCGAAAACAGACACCCGAGGTGCATTAATCACAATATCATCGCACAATTTCACAAGTCGGTGATACATAACTCACAAAAACTAGTAAGCCAACCTACCAATTCAAGTTAAACACTATATCAAACATTAGATAGGAGATGGAAAACAAAGGAAATGTACATGCCAGTTAATCACTCCAAAACAACTATGGTTTAAGATCCCTAACAGATTAATTTTATTCTAAACATGCCCTGCAACCATCATAACTCCGTTTTAATATTCTAAACACTATTACTACTCTCTCCATCGACCATTGTACAAAAGATTCTCTAGTTTTAAATTTTGATGGTTGATTTTTATATTTTGAATTCAAATATTTTTGTATACATTGAGTATTCTCAAATACTAAGTGATTTTTTTTATATAAAAAATAGTATTTCCATCCTCCTTTACTATTAACATGATAATTCCGATTCAAATCAAAGTTATACGTGTCAATTAATGTCCTAAAGTAGAAAAAATTGTTACCTCTGACAATTTTAAATCAAACTAGACCATCTTTATAGGATATATGTAGTATGATCCAAAGAACACAGCCAAACTGCTAAGCTTGATCAACCAATTTCCTCTTTGAAATCAGAAAAACAATAAAACCCAACTCCCAAAATCTCGAAACAAGAACAATAATCAAAATGAAGACGAAAAAGAGCATGTCCTAACTATCAAACTATCATAATTTCTAGTTATAAGTTTGAACACTAAACTGCAAGAAAAGAATGAAATCAAAACTATCTACACTTAATATGAACTTTGCAGCTAATCAGATTATCATAAAGTTAAACAATTTACATAAACAGTAAAAACAAATTATGAAAAAAATGCAAACTTTACCATACATAAACAAACAAACTACTTGAACAAATCCTACAAGAAGTAGAGCTTATCTTATTATCTACACTATGATATAAATTTCAAACTAATCAAATCATCATAACCATCATCATGAAATTAAACAATATACATAAAACAATAAAGAAAATGATGGGAAAAAAAATGTAAACTTTACCATACAGAAACAAGCAAGTTGAAGAAATCCTTGAAGAAGTAGAGATTATGGCGAATTTAATGAAAACCCAAGAAATATGTGGAATGAGTATAAGCTAAAGAAGATGATGATATTATTAAACAAAATGGAGAAATTTGAATAAAATCAAAGTGGGACATGAGAAATGAAGTGAGAAAATGAATGAAGTGAAAATAAAATAAAAGAGAAAGGTAGAGTTTGGATGAATATCATTAATTAGAGGGGTTGCACATTCACGGGAACGGACCCTATATGCAAATGGTGATATTAATTGGATGCAAAAGTAACATACATTATAGTTTGCTGTATTAATATTCGAGTAATCTGCTACGATTCATTAACGCTCATTAATATCCATGACGAAATTTCCTCAATAGAAATTCGCACACATTACTAAAATGTACCATTCTAAAGAATGCACTCATCTCAAGATGGTACAAGCTTTAAAAAAATTCAATAAAAAAGCTCACTAAAATTATTTCATTCACTTAATTAAACTACACCAAAATCTGCTAAATGTTTTGGCATGCATTAGTTAAAAGTTAAAAATATGCTTATAATTGACATTAATGATTTTTTTTATTGTGAAAATGGTACATATTACTCAAATGTATCAAAAGAAAAGAAAAATATATCAAAAATGATATAATTTGTATTTTGATTATTAATGAACCATTAATTTAACAAAAACTTAATGAACCGTAACTTTCCACTAATATTTGACCATCAAATAATTCTTAATTTTATTTGTTATTTTAATAAATAAAAATTTAATATAATTGAATTTGTCATTTAAAATAATTTTAGAATATTATTTTCTTATAATTTATTATAACATGACTAAAAAATAATTAATAGTTAAAATTAAAGTTAACTTAACGAGAGAAAACGAAAAATTTAATTACAATAAATTGAAATAGTATTTTGAAGCAATTCATCCCCGTACCACATATCATTAACTCTAGTACAACATACTCCTCCGCCTTCAATTTATTTCGATCGCTTAAAAGTATAAGAGACTTTATTAATAAAACTGATCAGACAATTTTCAAGAGAGAAAGATATCAACCAATATAAAAAAGTTAATATTACGAAACAATACAAATTTCAATACAAAAGTCAGACGCAGAATTAAACGATCACTAGAATAAAAAGTTAATTTTTCGCTAAACGCCCCATTTCGCAGCCAAGAGATAGATAAATAGACACATCCCATTGCACTGATCTAGATTTCATAGTGATCGAGGAGTCGAAGACCATGAAGGAGTTAATCGATCCTTTCTACTATTATTTTTTAAGGGATGGAAGTTTGATGTATCGATTATACATTCATTTTTAAGGATAAATATTAAAGGATTCAAAATTTACATCATAACATTTTTTTTTTGAAATTATTCATGATCAAATTTCAATTGTAAAAACGAAAAAATGAATGGAAAAAGTATATAAATAAGTGGCTATACATCCATGATACACGTAGTAGCTAGAGTGGGGCAAGTAGTACGGCTGGTGAGAATAACTCGGTGCAGTCAAAGGCTAACGGCGGAGCTTTATTTTTTTATTAATAATCTTTAAAAAAAAATGGAAAGAAGAAGAAAAATAAAAAGAAGGTGAAGTGGAAAGTGTTTTGGCGTGAACTATTTGAAGTTTTGAACTGTTCATTTGTTGTTCCCTTTGCTATAAATATGTCAACTACCACCATGGTTCCAATTTTTATTTATCTACATTAATACTCTTTCAATCTCATATTCTAACGATGTTTATTCATTTTTAAAAATAAATAGTGATCGAGCGAGAAGAAGAAACTTTGAAAGACGAATTCAATAATGGAGTTTTGTATTTATCTTTTGTTAGCATATATAAAACATTTAATGATTGAAAACAAGATATGAAGAAATCAAAATATCTTACTTTATGAAATGGGGAATATGTCAACAAATTGCATGGCGCATGCAACACTACAAACAGTTTACATATGTTTTTGCTAGCAAAGTAATAGTATTTGCGAATTCTACTCTAAATCCAATTAAGAATAAAGAGAAAGAAATTTTAAAATCTTATATATTTATTTGAGAGGATATTAACTATTGACGCTGACGAAACATGCCACTTTAACATTATCCCTCACTTGTAACCCTACATTATATTTTGCCTATTATCGAAATTCTAAAATCGACAGACAGAGATCATTTGAGTCAAACATATCAATTAGACTATCCTCATAGCAATGCCACCTTGACACTTCTCTCTCCCGCTATCAGCCTAAAGACCTCAACACCCACTTTTACCACGCCCAATATGTTGTCATCTGCATACCATTTCTCTCCCTTCCACATCACTCCAACATATACCCCACCATATTTTTCATTTCTTTATTTATTTTCCATATATATAATTATTAAATTCTATAATACAATAAATAATATTATAATTTTTTTAAAATATATTTTAATATTTTTAATATTTTAATTATTTTTAAAATATTTTAATAATTTTTTTTTAATATTTTTTTCTATTTCATATTTTAAAGTATATTTTTAATAGTATATATATTTTTGAATTTCAAAATCCCATAATATTTTTAATACAATAAAAACTGATTTTTTTCAAGGCCTAAATGACACAACCAGCTTATTTATAGCCTTCGAAAATAAAAATAGTGGTGTATTTTTTTTTTTTTGCTTAATTATTGTGTAAAAACAATTTAAATGAGGTGGAAAAAATTGGCCAACCAGCGCGCGATTAATGTTGGGCCAGTTGCAGCCATCGCAGCTGCGACACGTGTCGCGCGCAGGAAGGCAGCAGCTTTTTTTTTTGCTTTATTTGCTTGGTGGGGCCCACTTGAGTGTTAAATAAAATTTTGCCCGGATCAAATTTTGGTCCCTACCCACCGCCACACCTCGACACTCAATCGATCCTCTGGCCGCGCTGAAACGATCCCCTCTCGACACCCTAATCGATCCTGCACATGCCTGCCATTATTAATAACATAGTGATGGTTGATCTTGTCGAAATCAATCACCGCTTGCTTTCAATGGAGAATAATAAGAACGAATATCAATATTAATTATGAAACAGTAAAAGCTAAGGATAAAATAAAATGTTTGGTTGTCAATTAGTATTTGATTTAGTTGAACTAATTGACTAGTTAATTAAATTATGTTCCGTAAGTAGTTCACAAAAATGAATTTTAGTTCGAATTATGTTCTGCCACTCTGCCTTGATAGCATTAAATCGTGGATATAAGCTATATAAATGGATCGTTGGTGGATTATTTTCTCTAACTTTAGTTTAACGCATGTTTAATTTGAAGATCTAATAAATAGTTTATGTTTATTCAATACTCCCTCCAATCCTTATTATTTATCATTTATGTAAAATATTCTCAAAATTGGAAAGTTTATGTCAAATATATTTAGTTTTATTAATTAAGGATAAATTAGATAAAATATAGTGTAAAATAATTTAAACGATAAATAATATGAATAAAGTAAAAGGTAATTAATTGATAAATAATAAGAATTGGAGGGAGTATCTACGTGGAGCATCATTTTTTATGGACACCTTCCTTATAAAGTGATAGATATGACATTTGATTTTATGCATCCCCAACCAGCTGACTATAGCCCTTTAAAGTTTAAACTGACTATTTGATTCTTTTATTTGGCTATTTTATCCCCTTTTAATAGCTAGACTTGATGTACTACTAGCTTTGCCCTTTTCTCCCAGGCAGCGTGCCGTTTTATCTTTTAGATCATGTATGCAGATCAAATAAAAGCGTTAAAACGGATTATTTCACACAGTAGTGATCAAATCGACGTTAAATTTAACACTGCATAACGCATCAATATTTGATCCGGACCAAAAAAATTTGACACCCACAAAGTGGGCCCCACGCAGAATTAAAAAAAAAAAAATTGAGCCAGTGGCTCGCTGCCACGCGTCTGGGCCTGCAGCAGCCCAACGCCGTACAACCCCCTGCCATTACTTTTTTTTTTCTCTTCAATTTTAAAATATTAAGACAATAATTAATCAAAAAAAATTATACCATTATTTTTCATTTTCGAGCCTCTAAATAGAGCCTAGGTTTGTGTCATTTGGAATACAAAAAATCAAGTTTTTACGATGTTTGCTTATTACATGCATGCATTCTCAAAGCCGAGTGATTTAATAATACCGAAAAGTTATTTTAATAAATTATAATATTATTTATTATATTAAAATATTATGATTTTTGAAATTCAAAAAAAAAAAAATATTTTGACAAATTTAATTAATTTCATGTCAATTGTTGTAGTAATTATAAATTTAATAATTATATATGAAATAAATAAAGAGAAATGAAAAATATGGTGGGTATATGTTTGGAGTGGATGAAGGAGAAAAAGTGAATTATCCCGAATGACACCGCCAGGCTGTTGGTAAAAACGGCTAAGTATTCGGTGCGCTAAATTGACAAGCAGTGAGTAGGCGAGAACGGTTACTACCACTATACGCTCATTAATCTTCATTAATATCCATAAGGTACGAAATTTTAATGAAAAATGGCATTATTACTAAAACGCACTATTCTAAGACAAGCATGTTGAAAATTCAAGTGTACTAAAATTATATTATTCACTTAATTAAAATGTACAAAATTCGTTAAATGTTTCTAAGATGCATTACTTAAAAGTTAAAAATATGCTTATAATTAACATTAATAATTTTTTTTATTGAAATGATACATATTACTCAAATGTACCAAAAGAAAAGAAAATATATCAAAATGGTATAATTTGTATTTTTGATTATTATTGAACCATTAATGAACAAAAACTTAATGAACTGTGAATTTTCCACGGAGCAGGTTGGTCACCACATCCGGGCCGGCCGCGATTATTTTGTGCTACACCACTAGTTATTATTGATTGAAATACTTATTTCCCCTATGTTGATACGCCAACGGTGGCGCCAAGACGCTACCCATCACCAATGCGGAGGTTATCCGGTGATGCCGACGTACCAGAGCTTACCCCATACACGCCCAACATACGATAACTCCATTAATACTGGCAAGACGACTCCCGATTCAAGAACAATTACTTGCCGCCGCCGTGATCGAATCCCACGCCGACGCCAGCAGCACCGCAAAGCGCAACCCGACGCCCGGCGAAGATGGCCGCGACAACTCTATTCCTGTTGCAATAATGATTTGACGAAGAACTACAGATAACCACTCAAATGCCGCATCATAATAAAAATTTATTGGGTAATAATGACTTATGGTGCAGGGAGCTAAAGTTATATCGAAATAATATTAAAAGAGGTGAAATAATTATTTTACTCTCACACGTATAAGTGTAGTGTTTGAGGAAGTTTTTAAATAGTCATTTTAATATTTTTTAACACTACTTCAAATATATAGTCGAATCCCTCAGGCTCGATAGATGAGTTTTATTGTAAATATTAAATTGGCAATTCATGTTTTGAAATAAATCTCTCGTGTACTAAAGGTATGCATGTATCTTATTTGGCAGGAGTGTACATATATTAGATAGAGGTCAGGAATACATTTTTTTCTATACTCAAAAAATTTGATATTTATCATTATATAGACTCAAACATTTACCTCATCATCATTGTGTATTAAAATGACCACTAGGTTAGAGTACATTTTTCTTTAACTTAAAGTTGGAATTCCTTTTGGTCCAATTCATATGTCTACTTAATTGGATTCATTTAGTTTACAGTACTAAAAAACGAACATTTGTTTGATGAAGGTACTGGTGGAGTTTAGGATAAATTTATGAGTTGACGACTACCTTCAATTTTGAAAAATTAACGTTATACGCATTGAACACAAATCGAATTATATATTCTTTCGTTTTTTACTAAAGAATACCGTGTGTTCGATGCATTAAGTGTCATATACCTATTTTTGGAGAAGTCGTTTTTTTGGATATCCTCTATAAAAAAAATTATAATTTATTTTACATAATAATATATAGTCTCAAAACATAAAATATTTTATTTAAATTAATGTAATGATTTTAACTCCTCCTCATCAACATTGATTCAAGTTAGTCATTTGTCATTTGACCAAAGGAGTATATGAAATTGAAGAACTCATTAGTATAGATCAGAGCTACTACATACTCTTTGTAGTGATTAAGTTGGTCCAGACAGGGAAGTACATGTATGTACATTGTGTACACTTACATCTTCATCACAAGGAGGGTAACATACACTGATACACTTACCTTCCCATATTGAGCAATTAATTACCACTGATACACTGATAACTTGTGGATGGATCAGGATGGCTCTCATATTGAGCAATTAATTACCACGTCCCATTTTCTACTTAAGTAACTATATTGAGCAATTAATTACCACCTCCCATTTTCTACTTAAGTAACTATATGCATTCAAATTCCATAAAGTTTTCAACTATCGTTATCGTATCAAATTGAAGTTCCATTGCTAGCTATCATACTAGTTACGGAGTTGACATTGTTGATTATATAGTTCGAAATGGAGTTGTAGCTCGTGTAACTATCGATTGGGCACAAATCAAATCGGTACCTCTATGCAGTTTCATTTTAAAATCAATTTAATTGATGATAAAAGCAGTGATCATAATGTTATTAATCAACCTGAAATGTATTGATTGGGTCATGTGACTATATTCACATCATCTCGCACGTGTAATTCGATCAACACATATCGTGATCCATTTGAACCACAACATTGGACGTCTGATTCATTGGTGGACCATATCAAACGAGTAATATGACATGTGTCATTGATCAACAGATTAATTATGATATTTTATTAAGAATTAATGAAATTTCATTTTAAAATCAATTAATAATAGTAGAAGTGTTCTAACAACTTATCAATTAACCCGTAGTATGTTAATCTTTTAACGTAGGATTAAGTTATTCAAACATTTACAACATTATTATGGATTCATTTGTCATCAGATTGACCACCACTCTTTCCTTCAATGAAACATGGAGCCAATGTGTTGTCCACGAGGCACATTTCAGCGGACAGCGGCGTGGATTCGATCCCTGACAGCAGCAAATAATTGTTGTTAAATCCAGGGTCGTTCCTCGGTGTTGCGGGGTTATCTGGCTATGCTGGGCGCTGTGTATGGGGTGGCTTCGGACCCGTCTGAGATACATCTCGGATAACTTCCCCACATTAGTGATGGACTAATCGTACGGGGGCATCCTTCATTGAGCGTATCAAACGTATAGAGCCAATGTGCTACTTGTTCTATAACAACTAATCAATTAAATACTGGACTAATTTAAAGTGCTTAAACTCAGGAAATGGACTTAATAACCCCCCCTAAACAATAGTCAACTTGGTCCCATTTACATGAAGTGTCCTACGAAATCCAAAAATCAGCAAATTATACTCCCCCAACCCTGATTTCCCGGCCCCATAAACACCCTTTCCTTCCACCACATTTTGGTCACTCTTCAAAAACTCTTTCTTCACAAAACCATAAAACTCCTTAATAATTTATCTCTCTAAAACAAAAGGGGTGGCGCCACCACTTCATACGGCGGAGATGGGTCCTTCAGTTGATGACATTACTGATGACCTCCAAAGCATTAGTTTCAACTCCACCAATACATTCACTACCGCCGCCACCGAAACCACCACCTCTGCCTCATCCTCATTCAACAAACACTTCACCACCACCACCACCAAAACACACCCTTCTAGGGACACGTGTCGGGACGCCATTGGCTACATCATGTCATCCACCGCCACAACCACCCTCTCATTCTCCAATCTCCGCTTCCTCCACCGTCTCGGCTCGGGCGACATTGGGTCAGTCTACCTCGCCGAGTTCAAACCACCACCACCACCCAACGCCGCCGCACAACCACCGTTGTTCGCCTCGGCGTTGTTTGCTGCAAAAGTGATGGACAAGAAGGAACTAGAAGGGAGGAATAAAGAAGGAAGAGCAAGGGCAGAAAAAGAAATTCTTGAAATGTTGGAACATCCATTTTTGCCAACTCTTTATGCTAGCGTTGACTCTACAAGGTGGTCTTGTTTGTTGACTGAATTTTGTCCAGGTGGTGATCTTCATGTACTTCGTCGACGTCAACCTTCTAAACGCTTCCCTGAATCTGCTGTCAGGTTTGTACAATGTACTTTCAATGTCCCATTTTATTTCTCCACTCATTGTTCAATAATCAAATTTGTCTAAATGTCTAATAAATTTTGCATGTATCACCAAAAGAGAGTGATATTCTAATTACTCCAGTTAGTGTAATGATCATTTAAGTTGTGTCGATTTATTGGCATATAGATGTAAATCGTACCATATGTGCCAACATTGAACATTAAAATATAGGCTGCCTAAAATATAATTGCAATTAACAAATGTTGTCATGGAGGTGTTTCATTATAGTCAAGTTCGGACATGTAACAAGTAACTTGATCAGAAGTCATCTTATCAAATTGGTTAATTACTAAAAAAATATATATATTTTATTAAATCCGATATTTGAACACAACTAATAAAATTATAAGTAGCTATGTTAGAGTAATAGTTGAGTGGAGATTAAATCCACCAGTCTGATCCATGTATAGTTTAATTTAGTGTCTTGGCTACTCTACCTCTTTTATAAATAGACACACCATTTTATAGAGAGATACTATTGTAATTTATATTTGAAGGATTGATATTCTAATTCAATATATTATTTATATTACTCTAGCATTATCTATATGTGTCTATTTATAGAGAAAGTAGAGTAGATTCCAAAACATTAGACTAAACCTAAGAAATTGTAGCCCTCTATGTGGACCAGCTTAATGTCCAACTATTACTCTAACAAGATAAACATTAACAAGTGAAGCTGGTTATTGTTTTTTGAATTTTTGAACTAGCTAGGTTGAATTCATGAGATGAGCTAGATGGGGATATAGGACCACCACCTGGCAGGGGGCTGGTGGTGGCACTCTTGAGCCCCACCTAACTTGGTGACGATCTTATCATTTCTGATGATGAGAAAATTTAGAAGGCTGATTTTACTGACACTGTTGAATGGTTGGTCTAGCACCATTTAATTTTGCATGTCAGAGGATGTTTAAGTTTGGACAATTTGCTTAAACAAAATTAATTTTAATAATGCCTAATAATAAAAGCTTGACGCGGGGGATTTAAATGAGAGTAAGATAGGTGAAATTTCCAGTGGTACAGCTTTTATAAGAATTTATTATACCTTTTTCTATTTTTGGAATAAAAATAAAAGGAAGACTATGATCATGAAGAAGCCAGCTCGATGGTTTTAGTGTTCAGTTAATACTGTAGTTAATATTCCATAAACTATAGTGAATAGTGATGGTTGATGATGAGTGGCATTGGAAAAAAAATCATTTTGAATTTTGATAAATCAAATATTGTATGGTACAGTCCGTAGTTAGGTTGTTATGGTTGACCATTTAAACTCCATGTGATGCAGGAAGGACCTTATCACGTGGTCATTGTGCTCATTGATTGATCTAATTAACGTGTGTAATAATCCCAGTGAGATGTTTTTTGAATGTGAAAATTGTTGAACTATTTATTAAAGAGTTATCATTAGTATTATCTGTAAAGGTAGACCGGTAGAGGGCCTTTATCCCAAATGATTATGAAAGTCTATAATTTTAATTATTAATAACTTTTCAAAATTGTAACTAATAAATTTATATACTCCCCATGTTATTGAGTAATTAAAGAAAAAAACATTTAAATGTAATGTTTTATTTTAACCTATTTTCCTATTAACATAATAATTTTGATTTAAATTAAATTTATGTGTATCACTTAAGATGAGCAGATTGTCGATATGTCTCGATAATGATTTGAAGCCATTCCCAATAAGAGATTGAGCCAAGTAGATACCTCTAGTGTCGCATAATTGTTACACTATGGTCCCTCGAATTGACAACGACGCACTTTGGTCGCATTATCTGCCTTATTCTTTCTTTTAATCAAACTACAACATTTTTCACTTTCTTAATTACATCAAGAACACTCGTTCTAATTTTCATGACTAATCTACAATAACGTAAATTATCCTTTAATTTAAAGACAATTTCGCTCACTATCTGATACCAAATCGATAATTAAATCTATATAAGATCATAAATTTGTTAATTTTAACAATTACACTAATCAATATTTTTTACATGGATGCAGCATTTCTTATCGAATATAGTTTGCTTGTTCATTAATGTGGTCCATTTTGATTGGGCAGGTCTTACGTGACTTACATATTGTTTTCTACTAATGTTTTGGAGAGTTCTTTCATCTTCAATATACTGACATATTTAATGGGACAAGAATTAATTCTGGGTTTCTGTATTATATAACAATAACCTAGCACTCCCTTTTCAAGAATTTTACACACTTATATAGTATTTCTTTGTTATAAACAAAATATTCTTTCTGCTTTTTAAAATATACATGTGATTATTATTTTAGAATTTTTTCTGCTAATAGTTGATTGTTTATATACTTAATATATATTTTTACACCCTAATTTAGTTTATATTTTCACCTAGAAATTTCTTGCATAATCTCATGTCTTAGCTTTTTCAAATTCATTAATAAATTATTTTTTATCTAAATAATCATTTATTTTAAAATTAAACATATATTTAGATATAGGATTTCCTAGAAATCTATTTTTCATACCAAATTGTGAACCTAAAAAACTAAAAGAAAAACCTTGAAGGACATCAGGAGTGAGTGGAGATCCTAGGAAATGGCATATGCCACTTAACTCCTGCGGAATTTAGGGAATTTGCATTGTTTTGAGGAGCTTCTCTTTTCAATCGAATAGTTTTCCGGTGATTGGTTCCCCTAAATTGTGCCTAATAAGAGGGGGCCTGTAAGAAATTTTACAAAAAACAATTTCGCTTGGTTGACAAAAATGAAAGAAAGCAAATGGAGATGTCCATATGCATACATACAAAAGCATAAAGTCGGGGTTGTGTTCGATTCCATCTTGACAAGAAATGTTGCCGCTTTGGCATTTAAACGAACCGAACTATACCGAAATTTTATCGCGACGAGCATTTTCGAAAAGTCGTTAGAACTTAGGTCAAACATCGCTTGAAGCCGCCTAATCTTTTGAATTTAACGTCAAAGAGATACGTTTCAACATCACTTTCGAATCGAAATGTAATCCTTTAAGTGAATTTGAATCGAACCGCTTTGAGGAACGCCAACACCTTTACGAAGTTACCGAATCGAATGATGAGGGACGTAAGAAATGTACAAACGTTGGCTAAATTTGTATTTGTACGAGGTTTTCAAAAATAGTGCTTACGCCATCTAAGCCGTTGATAATGAATCAAAACAATGGATCGAATCTTATTTCAAGATTCGCTGGTCCTGGCCCCGCCCTCAGTCATAACCTTGATTTTAAGGGTTCTGCTTTTATGTTTCAGCTTATCGAAACCAGCCACGGAAATTAACTATTTCGACTCATTAATAATAACGCCAATTTAATCAAATTTTAAAGCTCACTTTGGTCGAAGTCCCGAGTCTGAGATTCTAGATAAGCCTATAAGACTAGAGCAGTAGAGGAATCATGCAGGAAATCTTGTGGTCAATGAGCATTTAACATAGTCATCATGAGGATGAAAAAATTATAAGAAATAATTGATAAATGAAAACATCATTATTTATTGTTTTGTGTGATCTATAGATGTGTGAATGTAAAGTATTTATTTTGGCTTTTGTTAAGACTATTTTGTCCATTTCAATCTATATGTTATTATTAATTAATTGCTTATATATAATTATTAAATTATTACTATAGTAAAATAATAATTTCTATTTAGCATTATAATAAAGGACAACTTGCACCATTCAATAAAAAATATTACGAAGTTTATAGATGTTTTTAAAATCTAATAGTCTATTTTATATACAATTATATTTTTCACAGAAGATGCATACTATATAAGAATATTGTCACAACAGAAAAAAAAATAAAATATGATAATGTTATTAGATATTTGTATCAATATCATATTTAAAAGTTAAACTAATGATTTAAAAGTAATTTTGACATTTATGATACCTACACGACTTAATATATCATAGCAAAAGAAATATTATAACCATAAGTGTATAATATAATAATATCTTCAAAATAAACAATAAAAGTTAGCACCAATAATTTAAACCTAATAGATTTTGGGGTCATGCATAAAACACGTTTAATTATTTCAAGCAAGTAATTATATAAATCATAAGTAAAATAAATAAAATTTAGATTTATTAAATTAGTGTAAATGTGGAAAGTTTAGGTTACATTATTATTTAAGATAAAGAATGCAAAATTAAATCTACTCTGGGCATTTTCTTTTGAATCATAAGCTGAAAGTATCTCTTATCATTATGACTCATTATGTCAAATTTGTAGAGTTCCACATAATAATCCTCACCTTTCATTAGTTCTTCAATAATATAATATAATACCATTTTCATCAGTATAAACACTATATAAAGTAATACAATATGAAAATAAAATATGACACTGTTATTACATATTATATCAAATATTTGAAGTTAAAACTTTTATTTGTAAGCACTTTTGATATTTTTACGATAATAGATGATTTAATATAGTTTTAAGTAAAAGAAATATTATAACCATAAGTATAATATAATAATATTCCAAAATAAATACAAATTTTACATAATTACTAAATTTAAAAACTAATAGATTTTAAATAAGTATTAAAACACATTTAATGATTTTATATAAGTATAATTATATAACCATATGCAAAAAAGAAGAAAAATTAAATTTATTAAATTTTAGTGTAATGGTTATATTAGTATTTCGTATAAAGAATGCAAATTAAATTCATTAAGTATATTTTCTTTTTAAATCATAAGTTAAAAGGTCTCGACATTATAAACTCATTATTACAACGCAGAGTTAACATAATACCTCCCTCTTTCATATTAGTTCATCAATAAATATAATATAACATTCCTTCATTATTCGTATAAAACAACCATATGTCTATTTATTTCTTCAACAATATAATATAAGATTCTCTGTATTCAACGAATCCACAATTCAATCGAAACGCAATCTTGCAGATCGCTAATATCGGACCACAAAGCAGTGCCAGGAACCAACCCCCACAAGTTTCCTCTAAAGCAAAATTAACGAGCCACGACCGAAATCTAAGGTAACGAGGTGGAATTCCAAACGGTTAGTACACGTATACGCTTCAAGTAGATTACATCTCTTCTCTTTAGTTAAATATTATTATCTATCAAGCTCTCCTCAAAAATTACTAAATCAACATATAGTAAATAATTTTAATAAATTTCTTGTGTTTTCTAGATTTTGTCTTTCAGATTCTTACCCAATTGGCGAATAGAAATAGATAAGGCGCTTCTGGACATAATTTGAGATTTAAACTAATTATATTAATTTAATAATTAATTTGAACAATAACATTTTTTCTTTGGGAGTAGTAACACAAAATTTCGAGATTAACAAGAAGAGTTGCTCGCGATATGAAAAATGGTACACACTTGTTGATTCTCTTATTTCAATCTAAAATTAAATTATTTGAATAATTATATCTATATATATTATGTTTATTCTTAATTGTTTCTTTTAGTATGCACATATAGAGATATGTTGGCTAGTTTCGATTATTCAATATAATGAAATTCAATGATAGAGTCTTAGGAATATCGACAATTTTTTATTTTTATTTCGGGACATATTCGGTGTTAATATATTAAATAGGATTTCTTTTTTATACGTGAAAGAAAATATATGAATTGTGAGAAGAATATTTTATTATGACAAAAAGAGATGTCGATTCGTTTTCGCGATAAAGAAACACTGCCTTCTCCTAACCGAGCTTAAAACTATAGATTGAATCTAATCCAACCAAATTTCTTTTTAATTAAGATTAATAATTTAAATGAGATATATATATATATTATTAGCGTCATAAACAGAAAATACTTCATCATAAATGTAAATAAATACAAGGGTCATATTAATTGAATCTTGAATAATATAATTACCAATGATATGTTTGCATATACTTATTTAGACTTTTATTCTTTTTCTCTTGCATTTAAATATAAGTAAGTGAATGAATTGGTAAATTAATTCGTTACTTATATTATGAATATACAAATGAGTAATTATTTTATATTTAGGTTAAAGCGGATACGTATATATTAGCTGACAAACAATTAACTTAACCTTATTATTTATTTTATAGTCGCCATTGTGCTTAATTCTGGTTCGATATTTGCGCCATAAAGGTGTGACGTTATGCAACCATCCAATCCAAACAATGGGTTATGAAATCGAAAAAGAGAAACAAGTTCGTGTGTGCTTCAAACATAAGTACAAATGGCTAAGCACCGTCAATTTTCTTTGTCGAGTATTGTTTGGTTGAAATTTTGAGACATCCCATAAATACATTGTTCTTCCATGAGGCTGCTAAGCTGTCGGTTCTTCACCATATGATAGACCCATCACATCAATCATCCAGCCAACACAGCGTTCCATGAAATGACATTCAACCATACACTACATTATTTCATTGCACACTTTTTATTTTATTTTTTGCGCTCGAAAAACATCCCATCCCTGCCCTACATGGCATGGGATTATTTGTACTCGCTACGTGCAAATCTATGACACAAATACACATGTCCTTTTATAAGAAAAAAGTTATAGTGGATTTCCTATATTTTAGTGTGTCATGCATTACCACATTATTTAGGACAATTTGGACCCTTATAGACATATACTTTCAAGTTTGATGTAGTTTTGGAGATTGAGTAGCTTTTATTGGTTTTCTTCACCTCTTTACAGGTTTTATGCTTCAGAAGTGGTGGTAGCATTAGAATATGTTCACATGATGGGAATTGTCTACCGTGATCTGAAGCCAGAAAACGTATTGGTCAGAGCTGATGGGCATATCATGCTAACTGATTTCGACCTCTCATTAAAATGTGATGACTCTCAATCAACTCCAGCACAAGTAATTTCTTCTCTGAATCCATCAAATGCCCCTCGACCAAATGAGTATTGTATTAATCCACCAAAGTTCGCGACCGCTTCGTGCATTCTCCCCAACTGCATTGTCCCTTCTGTTTCATGTTTCAAGCCCATAAGCAAGAGTAAGAAGAAGCCGGGGCGTGATAACAAGCCCGAGGTGGTTGCTGAGCCAGTTGATGTCCGTTCCATGTCATTCGTGGGGACACACGAGTATTTGGCACCAGAGATCGTGTCTGGTGAAGGCCATGGAAGCGCGGTGGATTGGTGGACATTAGGCATATTCATTTACGAGTTGTTCTATGGTGTGACGCCTTTCAGGGGCTTCGATCATGAGCAAACTTTGGCTAATATTGTGGCCAGAGCACTTGAGTTTCCAAAAGAGCATGCAATTCCCTCATCAGCTAAAGACTTGATTTCTCAATTACTTGTCAAGGATCCGGCGAGGCGTATGGGGTCAACAATGGGCGCATCAGCTATCAAGAATCATCCATTTTTTCAAGGGGTGAATTGGGCTCTGTTGAGATGTACTACTCCACCTTTTGTGCCCCCACAGTTTAGTAAAGATCTGCTAGCATCAGATGAAAGTTGTCATAATGTGGATTATTACTAGCATATCTATTATCATAGAGCTAGCAATAACTAAGTATACTAAATTTAAGTAGATGGCTTGGATTCCTAATTATGATTCTATCTCGGATAGTAAATCATGATTCAATTTCTAAGGTTTACCATCATTCCAATTATACTATCATAGTAAAGGCTTAGCGCCTTATGGACTTAATTAGTAAAGAAAACAAGCAGATTAGACTATCAAACAGAAGAACTTTTCTGTTTTAGCTATTAGCTTTTGAATCAAATATCTAAATGCAAAGCTAGTTTATTAAAAGAAGAAAGACTAGTCTAATAAGATGGAACTCCAATGAAATTTTTTTCAGCTTCTAAACCACTTTAGTATTGTTTTCTGCTTAAATCTTCTCCCCGAATTATTTATTATTCTCTACTATTTTTCAAGAGGTGGAAGTGTGAAAACAAAAAATAAGCTAAGATCACTATATGATGTATTGTTATTTTATTGAACTCTTTTGCTATGAACCTTGATATTTCAGTATGCATGATAATCATAAATTTAGTTTCTCTTTATCTGTTATATAATCCATATTTCATTTCATTAATAATGTTTATAAAACTAAATAATTTAATATTCAAATATTTTTATTATCAACAGTGGAGCTGAAGAGTAAAGAGGACGTAGGAATTATGATTTATGACTAGCATTGACATCCATCGAAACAACCAAAATACATCCTATAATAAGCTCCTAGGCTTCTACCATGCCTTCTCATGAACATGCACATTTTTCCAATTTCTAATTCACCTGATTTGCATGAAAAAACTAACTTGCTTGTGAACCCATACTAATAATTAGTTCATGAACATTTCTCGATTTGTGAATGCCGTTCTTGTCGCGAGGGGAGTTCGAGGAAAAGTTCGGAGCAAAGTCGACGCCTGATGGCCCCAGACGTATATTTGGCCTTATGTTTTTGTATTATTCGGCTTAGTGTTTGTATAGGAGGCTGGAGTAGGTATTGTGTATAAATTGTCATAGTATCGATAATATCGATTGAGAGCTTATTATTTCACGTAGGATCGGGCAATCGGCTAGGAAAAAATCCTACTGCTTACACTGCAATTTTCGGAACACCCCCCTCGCTTCGCTGACGAAATGACCCCTCCCTCTCTCCGTTGTCACTTGAGTCGGAGGCCGTCGCCCTTGTAGGATCCATTTTTTTGTGAAGTGATATTTCAGGTTTTTATTTAAGTACAATGATAATCAGGAGTAATATTATTAGTAGTACGCATTCTTTTACGGGGAAGTAACTATGAGATTGGTCCAAATATTTGGGGTTTTGTCGCCCTGATTCTTCTAGAAAATTTGGTTTTATTGATGGGTTGGTAGATAAACCCGTCACTAGTACTTTGGTTGTTGATTGACAATGTGTTCAAGCTATGCTTGTTCAATGGATCTTGAACACAATTGACTCGTCCCTCAGGAAGACTATACTATTTTTTGAGGAGAACCGTTGTTGTAGATTGTACTAACGTTGTTTTGATGTTGGTAGTGGTTCGTATGACGATTCAAGCGCTGCATGCGAGATATAAGCAATCGGCCAGCATAATACATTGGAGATTACTTTGGTAAACTTGACACCGTAGGATGAATTAGCTACATTATGATCTACTATGGCAAATTAGGTATTGTGTGGGGTTTCGGCATATGTGATTTAGGCGAAAAATTCCAGCAGGAAGGCTTGAGAATGTGTCGATTGCATGTGATTTTTGAATGGAATTTATGTTGAATGTTTCGGGGGCTTCTGATCTTCTTTCTTTTCTGGGCCTTCCTCTGCGCTTGATCGGGGCACATGGCATGTTACATGAGGAACAACTTCAGAGTCACCGGGTAGTTCCTCGGGATAAGTAACTTAGCGGCCGTAGCGATGGCGATTAAATCTTCTTCCGTGTTCGATCGTATTCGAGGGCGACCTTTCGTTCAAGGAAGTAACACAAATTGCGTTTTTGTCATTGTTTCCCCGGCCGTGATATTTCATCTTGTTTCTCCAAACGTGGTTTTTCTGATTGGTGGGCGATAAATCCAAAGAGGATCGGACGGGGCTGAGAACCGAAACCCGGTAGGAAATCAGCGTCAGCGGGAGGCCCCATGCGAGCCGAGCCGTCGAGCTCTACTTACACAGTGAACTGCGTCTCTTGCTCGGCAACGAGGGGGCCGCTGTCTTGCAATATCTTCGTGTGAGATGCTTGTTGAGCTTTATGGACTCGGATTGGTTAAAATTGAAGCCCAGCGTGTTGGGTAATTGAGGCGTTAGTGCCAGGGGATGGTACCATTTCAGTGCGTATTTACCACAGTGATTTGGATTATTGATCACTTGCAGGGGCCCTCAGTAAATGTTCACGGAGTAATTTTAGCTCTTACATGTAATATTGTTGATATACACCTTGTTCGATTGAGTGCTACGATGGGAAAATGTCTAGTCTTTACATCAAAAGAGGTAGTGCAATATGTTTTGTCTTCGGATTTGATTTGGAAAGATGTACATGTATGTACCTCACGGTTTTCTGTTTACTTTACGTGTCCCATTTCATTTCACTACGCATGATTGTTTGATTCAATTTACTAAGCATGGTTGTATTATACGGAGGAACCGGCGCCTCGAGGAACTGATTGGGTCGGTAGCGGCGGAATAGACTACTACTACGCTTTGCGATATTCGGGGGCGTAAGATATTTGCATGTGAATTAAGGAAGAAGTATTTCGATTTGTGGCGTATGAGAATTAGGGGCATCCACTGGGAGACAAAAGTAGTTCGCTCGTTATCCGTTATTTTCGGTCCGTGCCGGTTGTCGAATGAGGCTTGTATCGTATTATTAAATTGACGAAGATTACAAGAGAATCTTTTTGTTTGAATGATAAAGCGAGGTTCATAAACATTTTATGCATTTAACTGCTATAAAATTATTAGTATCGATTTCGATCAGTTCGGTATATCACAGTGATAATGGAGGCTGAATTTTTTGTTCGCCGTGATTATTTTTGGATAATGGCATTATTTTTGAACCTCTTTGTATTGGCACTCCCCGACAAAATGGGCCGAGGTGGAGCGGAAACACACGTACGTATTCTTGTCGTTTTGAGGGTAATCTACCTATTAAGTTTTGGGGTGAATGTGTTGTTGTTCTTTTATGATTCTTTGATCGTCGTACTCGCCCGAGGTGTTCTCGATTTAAGACCCGTATGAGCTTTTGTATAATGAAATCCCCTCACCCCTAACAATATCGTGTGTTTGGGACTTTGTACTTTCTTCGTAATTTGAAATGCAAACAAGATAAATTTGTAGTAGTCGTCTTGCAGGAGGTGTATTTTTTGTTGGTTATCCGTATGGGAAAATGGGTGGAAACTTTTTGATTTGAGTCTCGTATTTTCCACGCGATGTTATGCTTACATGAAAAAATCGATTCCACATCAAATTATTCTGCTCTGTGATGCTTCGGTAAGTTCGTTAGCTTTCGGGCTGCAGTACGTGATGTTGTGCGTATTGGGGAGGATGTGGTGATAATGAGGGGCAGTTAGGTTGAGCCTTGAGGAGAGGTGATTTAGCCGAGCCGGCGGAGTCCTTGGTAAAGTCGATGCGCCTCGGCCGGCGGCTCGAGGCGATTCGGCCTCCCGAGGCGAGTGATAGTGTAATGCCGGATGGTATTGAGGTTGATTTAGAGGGGAAAAGTACTAAAAGGCTGGCAGTTAAACTCAGAGATTTTGTTACTAATACTGTGCAAAAGTTGAGTCCATTACCACCGGCTTCCTCTCATACCTCGGGTACACCCTATTCTATAAGTAACTTTCGATAGAATTATGTCGTTCTCTTTATTGGGCACAAAAGTTTTCTTCTGTTAGCTACTTGGTATTGAGCTTTAAAGCGTTCAAGGGAGGCTTTGATGTTCAGAATGGTGGTATGCGAAAGGGAGATTCGGCGTTGGAGGCCAGGACTTGGAGTATGAATTGGAATTGCCAGAGGGAAAGAAAGCTTTTGGCTCGCAGTGGGTCTACAAGGTAAAATATAATTCTAATGGTACGGTTGAGCGGTTTAAGGCTCGGTTGGTTGTGTTTGGTAATCATCGGAGTTGCCGAGGCATTGACTCTGATAATGCTGCGCGATGGCCAAAATGGTAATGAGGCGAACGCTTTACCATTGAAATCTTTTGTCAGAATTGGGAGTTCACGTCAAATGGGCCGATTGCATAATGCTTTTTACCGCGGTGAGAGCATCCGAGGGAAGTGTACATCTCTGTCCACCTCACCTGCAGCTTTTGAGGATGGGATTCGGGGTTAGTGTGTAAGCCGGGGAAAGTCGTTGTATGGATTGAAGCAGGCGCAGATGTTGGTTTTGAAATTAACTTTGAAGAGGTATGGATTTGTTTTTAGTCTTATTCGGATTGCTGGGTATTTACTGCGTAGCAAAGTGTATTGGTACGTTTACATGTCTTGGTATATGTTGATGATTTGATTATTTCGGGAAATGACTCTGTTGCTGTTTCTACTTTCAAAGAGTATCTTAGCTCGTGTTTTCACATGAAGGATCTGGGGATACTTAAGTATTTTTTGGGGGTTGAGGTTGCCCATAGCCAAGAAGAGATATTTCTCGGTCAGCGGAAATATGCCCTTGATATTGTTCGGTACGCGAGGCTAAGCACATGGCGTTCCGATGGAAGTAGAATCAGCGATTGGCAATCGACTAGTGCTCTTACTTAGCGTGATTATCGGCGGTTCAGTTGATGTTTTACTTTAGGCGCCTTTTTACACTTCTGATCTTTCTTTTCTTTGTCCATGTGTTATCTCTCGGTTCTTGCATGAGTCACGTCGAGATGGGTGGTTGGTTGTATTTAATGGCGTAAATACTTTAGAGGGTGTCCGGGGCAGGGGGTACTCACATTATTTGTTGCTTCTGATCTGAAACTATTTGGTTGGTATGTGATTTAGATTGGTAAGTTGTCCGGTGACTTCGTACATTGTCTAGTTGGGTGGTGTTTAGGTCGTCCGGGTTTCTTGGAAGTCGAAGAAGCAAGAAACTGTGTCCCGATCTTCTGCCGAGGCTGAGTATCGATCTATGGCAGTTAGCACATGTGAGTTAGAGTGGTTGAGAGGGGTCTCTTTGGCCGGCTTGGGCGTACATCTGGCGATGGAGAGTGCTTTGTGACCGGTCAGTCGGTATTTGTTGTACGAGAACTTAGGTTTTCATGAGCGTCACGAGGGCATATTGAGGTTGATTGCCATTTCTTTGCTTGGGATCGTTGTTGGCGGTGTTCGGATAATGCCATTATTTCTCTTATGAATCGATTGGCAAAATGTTTTCTAAAGGCTCTCGGAAGGCAGCCGATTTGAATTTTTCTTACATGAGTTGGGCATTTTAGATCGCTTTAGGCCCCAGCTTGAGGGGTGGTCTTTACATTGTCGGGACATGGTGGGAGTTATAGGTCGACCTATGTCTCCCGATCTTCAAACTAATGTAGTGTCGTGGGAGTTCGAGAGAAGTTTGGGAGGCTTTACTTAGAAGTCGACGCCTTCCGTCTCGGGCCGCAATATTCGGCCTGTGTTTTATGCTTTATTCGATCTGTAGTGTTTACATAGGAGATGTGTTGTGTGTATAAAATTGTATCTTGTATCCCGATAATATCAGTTGAGATATTATTATGTACATAATAAAAGTATTTGCTAAAACAACCTTCTTTCTTTGACTAGGAGAGGAAGACCACCTCGTATAGCTGCAGTGAGTCCAGGCATGAATTTCGGATACTGATTCAGAGAATTCTCTGGTAATTTCAAATCAAATTGTCTGATTATAGAAAGAGCAACACATTTCATTTCCACCAATGCCATTTCCTTCCCCAAACACACCCTCAAACCAGCTTGAAAAACTGGATACTTGAAGGGGCTTTGAGGCTTGAAAATACCCCCCTCCTCCAACCATCTTTCTGGCTTGAATTCACCTGCATCTTCACCCCAAATGCTCTTCATTCTCCCCATTGCATATGGATGGTATGTAACTCTTGTGCCTTTCTTGATCAAAGTACCATCAGGGAGTACATCATCTTGTGAACAGAACTTCGAATCGAACTGAACTGGAGGGTATAGTCTTAAACTTTCATACACAGATGCTTGCAAATAGTGCATTTGTTTTAGTTGATCATATGTGGCAATTTCTTGACTTTGGTCCATGATTTTGTCTGATTCTTGTATGATGGATTTTTTGACTTCAGGGTGGTTTGCTAGTAGCCAGAAAAAGCTGGTCAATCCGGAGGCAACAGTGTCTCTACCGGCTAAAAGGAAGCTGATTATAATGTCCCTAAGGTATTTGTCATCAACAATGGAAGCCATGAATCTTGAAAGAAGATCATGGTGAGTGGAAAATGACCCTTCATTTCTTTTGTGTTTGATCACTTCTTCAGCTAACAAATCAATCAATTTGATTGCTTCTTTGAGTTTTCTCTCTGAACCAATGTTGAAAAATCTCTTAAACTTCCATATTAGTGGAGATGCTGAGATAGCTCTTTCTGCTGAAAATCTTGAAGCAAGGTCAAAGGCAAGTGCAAATTCTGAAATTGGCAATGAAAGATTCAGACAACCGGGGTCGAATCCGAAGGAGAATTTACATATGTTGTCAAATGAGAATCGCCTAAAAACATCTTGCAAATCCAGGATTTGATTTTTATTGCTGGAAACAGATGATAGCAGAGGAATGAGTCTTCCTTTGACCTCAGAAGAAACAATTTCAAATGCATATGATTTGATGGACGAATTTTTGAGTTCAAGACTAGCCATTTTCCTTTGGAATTTCCATTGATGACCATCAACATTGAATATTCCCCTGCCCAAAAGATCACCGAGAATTGTTTGAAAAGGTTTGCCTTTTGGGTAGTTTTCAAATCTTGTTTTGAGAATGTATTCAACATTTTCTGGATTGGTTGTGATTACATTTCCAAGAACATGAACATGGATTGTTCCAGTTGATGAATGTTGCAAAAGATGAGTGTACCAATCACATAAATTGGTGAATTTGCTAGTCCAACTTGAAGAAACATAACTTTTACAAGTATCACAATTACACCATGGCTTGAGCTTAAGAAAGAATTTCAAGAGAGTAATTAGTGAAAGAGCTAATGTTACTAAAACAAAGAAGAAGAAAGCAAATAAATTGGAATTCATGGTTGGTGATGAAAAATTAATATTGTAGAGGAAGAAGTCAAAAGAGAGAAATAGAGAGGAAATGAAGTAGGAAGAGTATGAGATGATGGAGGGAAACAATAGAGGGGTTGGATTTTATAGTGTTTTGGTTGCATAATATGATAATAATGCATGCCAGTGTCATTGTCTTGGAAGTACATATTTATCAAAGTTTAATAGGCATCTATAGTTGAGCCCATGATTATACTATAGAGTTTTGAATGCATATTTCGATTTCTTTAGTTAAACTATATAGTAAGACTTCACTATAATAGACATTCATATAATTGTTTGCTCAACATTAATACTTCGTACTTTTAAAATAATTCTCCGTATTAATTATAATTGACCAACACTTTATGTTTCTATTGTGAAACCTAATTTATTTTAATTGAATTTAGCTGATGAAAAAACATTTTAAGTTTTTCAATTAGATTGGATTAAGTTCAAATATTGTTCAATAATGTTATCGTCGTTAGTTTGACGGAATTTCATCATAAAACAATTGTGCTTATTTTCTATTGAGTTAGACAATAAATTTAATATGATTAATATTAAAAAAAACACTTCATTCGTTTTTGCATGATTTAGTTAACTTATTTCTAATCAAATGTTCTTAGTAAGTGGTGTAATTTTTGTGTAATACTTAAATAAGATTAGAGTGAAAGAATGATTCAAAAATAAATGGAAATTTTTATATATGACCAACCAATCTCAAATTGATATCGGTGTGAACACAAATCAACTCGACAATTACAAATTATTCGGTGTGTATCTCAAGTTATAAGTTAATTGATGTTTGTTGGATTACGTACAAATATAGCATATAACAACAACAAAATTTGCAATAATATACAGAGTACTTGACATGCAAGAGAATAATAATTGTGTACCACGAGCATGAGATCTGTACAGAAGAATCATGTTGGTATTCTACTATTTTGATGCACACTAATCCACTATACTGTCTCGTATCTACAATTATTTCATTTCCATAAATGAAATTGTAGTCTAATGATATGTTATCAAATCTTATACATAAATATTTGACCAAGTCTATGAGAATAATTTTTTTTTTTTTTTATAAATTTCGTCCTAATCGGATAAAGTTTTCGTCGTGACGATATATTCACTTTTGACTATAATATCTTTGTTAAAATATTTAAAAACGTCACAAAACAAGCATTTAACTCCTAAAATACGTTCGATTATCTAAATTTAACGAAATTCAAAATGTGAATGATCCAAAACAGACATTATCAAAATAGGATGATCGAAGTAATTTTTTTATCAAATGTTAGTAATAATTTTTGATGTCATTCGTCCTATTGCAGACTTATACCTTATTTTTAGATTAAAAGTTTATAGCTTTTAAAAATATTATATGGAGTAACAACTACTGACGATTAGTGAAAAGGGTATTCATTTTTCGTATTCTTTCACCTAATGCTGTGACTGTTGTACATATGGTTAAAACTGTATTTTCTTCGATCTAAAATAATTTTTAAATTTACAAAATTGAATTTTGATAAATTAATTATTAATTATTTTTAAAAATAAAAATTTATATAATTAGATAGAGTAACTTAAAATCTTTATAATATAAAATTGAAAATTAAATATTTATACCGACGTGTAGTAAATTGATTATTTTGAATTTGAAAAAGTAATACTTAGGAAATGAGCACGAGAAACACGTGTTGCCAATTCAGGAAGCAAAGAAAGACTATTTCAAAGAATAACAAAGGCACGTGCCAAAACCGAAGGATATCGTTTGCTAATTGACAGCAGTTGCACTTCTATTACAGGTTGTTGCCTGGGTATTCGACGAACATGAAAAATTCTAATAATTCGAGAGAATAAAACACCGAATAATTAGATTCGATGTTTAATCGAAGGCCATGAAATATTAATATTATCTTTCGATTGATTTTGAAACTTAAGAATTAGATCAATTCGAAAATTATTAACATAATTATTAAATTGTAAATCTCTCTATAAAATAATATGTTGGAACACTCAATGTACATTACATATTAATGTACATTAATGTCATTGACAGTAATGTATTAACAAATGAAAATTTGAATTTTATTAATCAAAAATGCTCAAATTAAGTTGACATATAATGGAACTCGAGAAAGGTTCGACTCCACTCGACAATTTTGATCTGATACTCGGCGAAGACTTAATTTAAAATAAAATTCATCGAAGCTTCATTTCCATTTCGATAATTGCTCGAATAGCGAGACATAGCGAGATTAGGCTGGAAGCTGGATTCAAAGACCTAGTTGCCTATAAATCAAGTTGCCCCAATTGGATTATTAGGCATAAGTGCAAATCACATATTTTATTTCTAAAAGTCCAATTTGATATACCATAACGATAATATATTCGTAATTACTACTTCTTCTTAATACCTTCATTAGTAAAAGATTGCTCAATTTGTTTTGTCAAAGATTAAATTAATTTTTTTTTGCTTGTCTAGTTGACATACATAACCTTAATTTTAAATAAAAATTATCATGTTAATATTAATGTATTTTGAAAATATTACGGAGTATTAGGTATAACATTTTCGTCTTTTTTATTTATTGCTAACCGATTCAATAAAAACCCCTTGTCTAATCAGTGAAATTAGAAAACGATCTATAGACTTTTCATTTGCGTGACTATGTGGCACACAACGATTTTTATATGTATAATAATGCATATAATAGATAGTTTAAATAACAAATTATAAAACGTTATAGGCATTTTAATCAATCTCACGCACCCCTCCATCTCTTTTTTTCAGCAAAACAATCCCGCAAACAAATAGTTTAAATGTGTGTAATCAATTCATTGTTGATATATAGTATATGTCATTATTATACATTTGATGAATTGGAAATATGATGAAACCGTAGTCTTTCTAATACTCGGAGATTTTTATATGCGTGGATCGGTGGATGCGTGGTCCATCTTATAATTAGTTTATATATATCACAAAATTTAATATATACTCCATATATATAATAATATTTGGATCACGCATTGATCCATGAGTGATGAGACTATATTCGTAAAAGCTTGAAGAATTTTTTTTTAATAAATGTTAAATCTGCAATGTCACATTTTTGAATAATTTATATATACCACAACCTGTATATCTTTTAAAATTTAGAGATACTTCAGTAAAATTCATATATTATTGAAATCTCTTTCGTAGTAAGATAAAATTATGACGAACCATGTTTTAATATAGTTTTATCTCATAAATTCGTCATTTCTTCATTTAGTTTCGTCAACAATGAGCGATATCTTCTAGGCTCCAAGCAATTTTCACATTATTCACGTCTAAATCATAAATCTAATTATGGGAGTTCAAAAACATCTAAATGTCGTCTTACTCGATCGTAGGCTTTGTAGGTTTTGAGTACTTCTTAACATCCCTATTATTTAATTGTTTTTAGTAACTAGATGACCAATAAAACAAATGAAGTGAGAAGAACAAAATTCACTACGGCGTTCTGCATGAACCAATGGATCAGATCGAGTTGAAAAATGAGAAGATTTATTTTTTCTAGGGTGTACTCAGCTTTTACGGGTTACAATGTTGTTATAGAATTGATATTCTATGCTTCAATATGCATTGAATGTGAATGCATTTGGTCCAAATTATAGAACGAGCCCACAATTGAACATATATACATGTAGTGTAGTCGGATAAGCATACAATAATAATAGAACATAGCATTTGCATTGGATGATACCATATCATATCATATTTTTAAAGAGCCTAGTTAGGTGTGAGCCAAATGATAATATTTTAGCGGGTACCGGCTAGAATAGGGTGTTAAATTAATAATTCGTATTTTTCCGTTCATTTTTCGTTTTTATTGCAGTGCTCAGCTACGTAGAAATTTCGATAAATTAATCTTTGATTATTTAATAAGCTACCACAGATAATATTTTTGGCTTTTGTCTCGACTAGGGATAGGGTGCTAAATAGATAATTCGTGTTTTTCCGTTCATTTTTTATTTACATGTTATCAACTGCGTAAGCTCGATAAATTAATACTCGATGCTGATAAGCTACAGATAATATTTTAGGCGGTCAGGCACAAGGGGAATAGGAGTGCGTGGTATTTTTTTGTTCCTTTTTTCCAATTATCAGCTTCGTAAAAATCGATAAATTAATTACTTGATTTTTTAATAAACTATAATATAATATTTTGCGATATCGACTCGGGAATAGGGTGCTTGGAGTTTTTTTTTTTTGCAATTATCATCTCTGATAGAAGCTCGATAAATTAATAGTCGAGTATTTATCACTTCTCTAATATATTTTGGCCGGTGGAGCTTCGAGATAAGTACTTGAGTTTTTTTACAGTATAATCTACAATAGAAGCTTGATAAGAGTGTAGTCGATTATTTAATAAACCTACAGATAATATTTTTTGGGCGTGCAGAATAGGGTACTAAATTAATAATTAGTATTTTTTCGTATATTTTTCATTTTTATTTAGGTATCAAGCTAACGCTTAGAAGCTTGATAAACTAATCGATCTTTTAATAAACTTTTAAGATAATATTTTGGTGAGTCGGAAAGCTTCGAGAATAGGGTGATTGGGCTTTTTACAATTATCATCTGATAGAAGCTCCGTAAATTAATAGGCAGTATTTAATAAACTCTCTAATATAATAAACTTCTACAATATAATATTTTTAGAATAAGGCTTTCAGAGATAGGGTGCTAAATTAATAATTCGTGTTTCTTTCCATTCCTTTTTCATTTTTTTATTTATTTAAATTATCAAAGAAACTTCGATAGCGAATACTCAAATATTTAATAAACTCTCTAAGATAATATTTTTGTGGTCATATGTGCTAATATAATATTTTAGAGAGTTTATTATCTTAATATATTAGAGAGTTTATCTTAGAGAGTTTATTCGAGTTGGAGATAGGGTACTAAATTGATAATTGACCGTAACGACTTGAGTATTAATTTATCGAGTATTAAACTGGAAGTATTTTATTCACTTAGTATTAATTTATACTGCCAGGTAGAATTCGATATTTTGGCCGGGCTGTAACGACTTGGAGATAGGGTCTTCAAATTGATAATTCGTCTTTTTTAAGTTTCCTTTTCGTTTTTCTTACTTGTATTTGTTAAATGCGACTATGCCTTTTTCATTCTTGTTAATGTTTTTCTGATTATCATTACAGTAGAAATTCGATAAATTAATGCTCGAGATAGAGTGCTAAATTAATAATTGGTTAAAAATATGAGATAGTACATTTTTGATAATCCAAATACCCTATATAAAATATAAATTAATAATTATTTATATACTACTCCATATTAAGTTTTTTTGCTTTTTTGGGTTTTTTTTTTTTTTTTTTTGAAATGGTCATTTTTGCAATTATCAACTGCAGTAGGAACTCGATAAATTAATACTCGATTATTTAATAAACACTCTAAGATATATTTTGGCTCAAATCCCGATTCGAAAATAAGGTCATTAAATTAATAATTTGTATTTTTTCGTTTCTTTTTCATTTATTTTTTTTACCATTTTTAATATAATATATTTTTTATAATTTCTATAGACCTCATATAAAATATATAAATTAATAATTCTCATATATTACATAATACATAAGAAAGATTTATGAAGGTTTCTTGACAAATGACTTCGGTGTCTTTGTTATTTATTGAAATCAATTTAAGCGCTTAAATGTAAATCTCTAATTTTCACTTATCGTCGTAAGAACTTACGGTATTTGCATTAATAAGGTAGAGATTGAATGATTAACTCCATTGGCTGCCCGTTTGATATACGTAAATGTGTTGTACAATAATTAAGGGAAAGTTTGAAATGTGTTTGTAGAATTGAGTATTTCAAGCATAACTTAATAAATATTAATTATTAATTATTAATGTAATATTATTTAAAACTAATTTTTGGTAGTAGTGATCTTTTGATGATATAATAACGGTTAGTCCGTATTAGTTAGTCCCGTAATTGGCTAGTAGGGTATATGGGGATGTTCACATGAGTTATATCGTTGATGCTACATATTGTTCAATTTTACTTTTAATAATAAAAAAATAATGAATGCGTTTTGAAATTAGTCTTAACAAATACGTATATATGTATAAATTTAATTTGAATAAAATTATAATAATAAAAATATATTAAAACAAAAGCATCGTTTAATATATTTTTCATCAAAAATTATTTACAAAAACTCTTGAATTTAAAAATATCAAACGTCACAATTCAAAGAGAGTTTTTTTTTTATTATGCAAGCGTACGTAAAATATGTTATTTGAGGTGTAAGTGGGCCCCTTGTGCAAAGAGAGTATTTAGAATCTGACACTGTTATTTTAATAGATTTTATATAATGGAGAGATTACATAATTATTGGTCTCCGATCCGTTAAAGTAGCCCAAGCTACGGAATGTTAATATTTATAATGCACAACACTTTAATTTGTAGGATACCAGTATTTTTGTTAACAATTATTATAAACACATTCATTGAATATATTATTGATACTCCCTCTGATTGTAGACTGACTTCATCCGTTGCCCGCCTTTATAGAAGTGCTAAGCTTAGATCGCGTCTTTCGATTTATAATTAACACCACAATCAAGGACTTTTGACATAGATGAAAAAAAAATTAAGTTTCCTTAAAAAATATATAAGAATAATCTTAACACAATTATCTCAACTTTAATTTTTATCTGAGGAGTATTATTATTATTATTATATTTATATATATTTCTAATATCCTTTGGCTAAAACCCATTACATAGTAATCATCGTTAATTTACAGGAAGAAAAAAAAACCACTACATAGTGTTATTTTAATTTATTTGCGTTTTTTATTAGTTATATATATACTTTAATTAGTTACATACTTACAAGCATGAACTTTTATTCCTTATAAAAACTAAAGAAATGATCCATTATATCAAATAAATCATATCAAGTCTTACATAGGGCTATAGTCAACGATCCTGCTATTCACTACAACCATTTTCGAGAACCACTTGGGACTTCTGATGAAGATACTTCTATATAAAACATGTTTGGAGAGAAAAAAATCCAAGTCTGTGAGTATTTGGCAGAGTCTTATTAAAGTTGGATTTATGTAATTCATTAAAAAGAAAAAATTAAATGAAACAACCCTATGGAGGCAACCTTTCAACCCCCTATCTCCCACGTCAATATTTCCCCTTGTGGAATAGTTGAGACATTTAAGATCTTGGTCACAATGACAGTTAACCAATAATAATCGACTAATATACTTTCATGACTTAGCTCCTAACCACGTTTTTAATATGCATATATGCTTTCCATAAGTAACCGAGATATGCGCACATGTTTTCCGTAAATAACCAGAGACACACATATGTGTTACCATTATTATTACACCCTTAGAAGACAAGAGAAATACGCTCCTTTTGAGTTTGTTAAGGTTGTGTAATTTATTGTCTTACCTGTAGAAGATGTCCGCATCTATAGCGTGGATTAAAGGGACTTTAGAAAAAGTTTCATTTTCCGTATTAAATAGATTGCATTTCATTTCGTATATACGGAGTAAATTTTAACATTGGGAAATTATAAACATCTCGAATAGAACGCAAATAATAAATTCATCTGAACGAACCCCTAATAAACTCGAAGTACATATATATAATCCCCTCATTTACGATCCAATCATCATATCATTAGTGTTAGTATCCATGATTGATGTATGTCCCAAAAATCAATGTTTATAAGAAATAGAGAATTATTTCCGTAAATGTGGATTCAAATAAATAACAGTATCGCGAGGAAACATTTTATTATTTATATGTGCATCGAAAATAATAAAAAAATTTTGAGAAAATCTTCACAGTACAAAGAGAATTTATGCTACGAATTAGGAGTTCGTATCCAGTCCTAATTATCTCTACGATATCTTGGCGTCTACAATATGGCTTGACTTGATATGGACTCGATTTGGTTGGAGGCTTTAGTGCTATTTGGATATGTGTCTGGGCGAGGCACAGGGCGAGGATTCGGTCTTTTGACTTTGGATATAGTCCGAACCGGGAGTGCGTTTGCATTGTGATAAAGTGTGGTTGTATGGACTTGATATTTGTGAACTTTGATCGGCTTGAGATGTGGAAATTTGGATGGTGGGAGCAGCCACCATTTAATTTGGATATGTAGGTTGGTTGGGCGTTTGACCTGCTTTGAGAGAGAGCATTATGTGTAAATTTGGTTGAATGACTTATACTCTTTCGGCTTGATATGTGGGTTCTTTGGGCCATGATCCTTCTTGGATATATGCTTGTGGCGGTACTTTGATATGATGACTTGGATATGTGCGTCGTTTAAGGATACTTTAGCATCTTTGTTTCACGTGTTTGCAGGCCCAGTTCGGGAAGCTGGCGGCGTAGTTTTGAACTTGATGAACCGTGTAGCCTCAGGGCTGGGTTCGCTTGACGGTGGTATCCAGCTTGTGTGCGTGTTGGATGTAGAGTAGGGGTTTCGTGACTTGATCACCCTTGATTTGATTTGTTATAGGTGCTTTAATAGCGTATTTTCTACGGCAGTTTGGATGTTGGATGGAAACACATTCCTCCGAGTCTTCGGAGTGCTTAGTGGCTTGCACCTTTGAATCTTCAAGTGGTGGGTGCTTCCTGCCTTTGTATTTTCAAGTTTTGGGAGTTGTGCTCCTATTATATTTTCAAGTTTGGGGTTGTGCTTCCTTTATATCTTCAAGCTTGGAGGTTGTGCTCCCTTTATATCTTCAAAATTGGACGTGTTTTGGAATTAAACTGGTGTTTTACTGTCTTGGCTTTCTCTGACTTTTTCTCACGCTTTTCATGTTGGATTTTCGGATATGAATGAACACCCCATTTTCATGGTGTAAAAGGGGGGAGGGTATTATAGGCTTTAGACTGTACGATTGGTCAATATTTTTTAAGGCGGATCACGATCTGAGCCATTAATGAATTAAAATTGTTGAGGCATGATCTGAACCGTCGGTTTGAATTAAATATTAAAATAATAATATTATAATTCCCACCGCCTTTGGAGGATGTACTGCTGCCATTTCATTATTAGGGTAGTTTTATCCTATTTTTATCGGATTGCCTTTTTAAGTCCGTTTGTCCAGAAAATTTGATTTTTATTTCGATTTTCTCCTCCAATTTATTATTAAAATCCGTAAATTTAGAAAATCTTATTTTAATGCCACTTCGTAAATGTCTGAGTATAAAGTGGGATTAATTTAATAATAAACCCAAAATTTACCCTAATAATTAATTTCAGGTGGCTAAAATATCGGGAAAGCTTAATTTACACATGTCTGGTTTTTATTGGAAGCTCGCTCGAAATCCTAATCAACACATGTGATTGTGTGATTGGTTGTAAATTAATTTAACTAATAAATTCAAATAAATTAAATTTTATTAATTTGAATTAATTAATTTTTCACTGTCTACACTCTATAGTATAAATGGTACATGCTAGTCTATAATGTTAGACCATCTCGGTAAGAATTCAAATTGCGCTTTTCTCGCTTTTGTATTGATTTTTTATCTTTCTGCTTTAAATACAATAATACGCCGATTATACACCCGTTGTCGCTAGTTAGTCATTCATATAGATTTTTCGCATTATTTAAATGTCGCTCAATTTCGATTCTTTTTTGTATCCAAAAATACAAACTACGACTTTATTTATAGATGCTTGAAAAATAAAAATATGGAATTGAAAAAAAATTAATTTTGAATAATTATTTGGCCAAAAATCATTTTAAAAATAGAATAACTTTTTATGATGGATAGGGATTATCGTAGAGAAGATCTATTTATCATGAAATGCATAAGACATTTAATAACTTGAAAAAATTGGCCAAATAAGTACAACATGAAATATCTTTCTGCTCTATGAAATAACTTGATCAATGTTGATATTATTGTTGCATGGTTCCGCGCTTAACTGGTCCTTTCAAAGATGTCGGCCTCAAAATGTGCAGTACACACAGATTGAGATATATCATACACAGGTGTATCGATAATATTACTGTTTTGCGACCTTTTTTTTTTGTTTGGTAGTACTCATCATCTCGATCATCACACACCATTGTTAACCCATGAAGAAATCAAGTGTTCACACTTCCAAAAAGAAAAGAAAAAAAGAAAGTGTTCACACTTCAAAATCTTTAGTTGGGGCAAGATTTGATTAGCATATATACTTTTGATGAGTTTCAGACATCAAATGGGTTCACAGTAAAAGGTACTCCTATCATCCCAAAATATTAGGTCTATTTATTTCTGACATAATATTTAAGAAAAATTTAAATTTGTATTTATATTTCAATTTGTTCTCCACTAAAATTTACTATTTTCGATAAAACAATAATTTATTTTGGAATTTCTATAAATGATAAAAACTCTTTTATAATTTGGGACGGAGGATTAAGAACAAGTAGTAGTGGAGTGGTACGGTTATCACAAAACATGCATGAAAGTTTTTTTTTTAAACAAGGAGGTTTAATTCTCTTTGGACAATACGACAATAGCATGCAAACAACCGAATCCATATAAACCGGCATTTTAAGTCAGCCGACATGCTCATCCAACCCTGGTCCAGTGTCCCAGCCTTCAGTTCCTCTGAATTACGAGATCCTTCATTGAACAAATGACATTATTTTTGTTACTGTTGTGGATTGAATCCACACGATTTTCTTGAATATACCTAGTTCTCGGTCCGTGAATCAACTGGAACCATACTTAGCCGTTATGCATGAAAGTTGAGATTATTATTGCTGGAGACGTACATTTAAGGCATGCTATTATTACATATATGTGTTAAAAGATATGGGAAGAGTAGAAGACAATAATGCAACTCATTATTTCTATGATAGCACTATATAACTCATGAGTGCATTCATAAAGTTTAAAAATAACATTCAACTCCTTAATATAGTCATTTATGTCTACTTAAGTATTGAGTATGCATAATTGGCTCTCCTGCCTCTCCACCATCATATTAAAAATTTAATTCAAAGAGATCACTACAGAAAGATATAGTGATATTTAATTTATTAACTTCTTGTTGAAAATTCTTGTTTTGTTTAACGATAGCGTTGATTTGAGGAGAGAATGTATCTAAAACCTTGCTTGTTCTTTTAAGGACAAGATAGGAAAATTAAGAAAAAATATGTAGTGGAATTACAGTAACGATTAAAATGAACAAGAAATTTAAGCAAGCAAGAATGATAAGAAAACAAAATTATGGGGACAAATACGACAAAATGCACCATTTATTAGTACTTATTTATGTTGTCCCATTGTCATAATTTGATCACTTATATACTAAAATATCTCATTAATCAATTATACATTTAATACATATTAGCTAATACCCCGAGGTCACGAGCAAGTAATGTGTTTTTCCCTAGATAATACGGAGTATAACTTTAAAATATCTATCTGGCTAGACTACTAGATCCCCTCTGTCCCAAATGATATTCTTTACTTTCGATATACTAATCATGTTATGATTTGAGTTTGAGACAAGGATTGATGCAAGTAATCTTTTGACCTATCTGATCACTTGGCGTTTAATTTTGGACTTTAAAAAAACTGTTTTCTGTTTTCTAATAAGTTTGGAGAATTGGAGCCTTGGGCGGCTTGGAGGAATGGGAGATTGGGAGCCTGGGAAGTGGGAGGTATTGCCATATTGGGTTCCATCAATAGGAGTATAGGACTGTGGGATAGTTTTCATCATAAATGGAAGGCCCATAATTAATTATAATTTATAAGATTCCCAAATATAATGGGATGATCAGCCCATAAAAATTTGTATTTTTTCAACTCTCCTAAACTTAAACTAAGTTGTTCTTTCTATAAAATTATCCACTCATCCTCTAAATTTATATTATCCCTATTATTTTTTCAATATCGAAATGAATAATAAAATATATATTAAAGATCATATATATAAATCAATTCCTAAAAATAATAAAAATAGTGACTAAAATACATTTTAAAGAAATTTTAGAGAAGCTAATGTACAGTCTAAGTCTAAAATTGCCCAATATCATCAAATTCCAAAAATTAAAGACTTAATTTCTTCTTATCCCCTGAACTATATCTAAAATTTCATTTAGCAACTAAACTTTTTAATCTTTTACTAAATAGAGTAAGAGGCAAAATCCGAGGGGTGAATATCCAAATATGAGAACTCTAAGACGCCTGATGCAAATTATTAAAGGATGAGTTGATGATCCAATGGTTTTTATCAAACTAGGGCATCCATGACTTGTATATAAAGAAAGCAAGTAAAGTTGCAGGCAGTAGCCTCAGTTTGAGAACATGGAACGGGAGCAATTAGTTATCGGGAGCTATAGGAATGGGTGTTTTGGGAAGAAAAGTACCTAGCTACATGTCTTTCCGATACCGCCCATTCCTATGGTTTCCCATTACTACTCCCTTTCCTACCTTTCTCTTGTCATAATGGAGGATGCCAACTTTAATCTCGAATAGTTCATACGAATCCGTATAGTCGTAATACTTTATTATAATTCTCGTTTCCTGTCCCGTTGGTGCGTCTTACACAGGTGGGAAAAGATTAAATTTCCTTAAAAAAAATTAAATCTTTCACACTTCTGAATATTACCAAATTAATTACACTTTAGTAAATTTTGTTAAGAAAACATCATTAGATTCTGTTTAAAGCTTCTATTATCAAGTGAAAATAAATATGAAACGCAACCACATTCTATGAGTTCATGCTAGAATGAGTTAAGAGGCACATGTTGCAATTAATTCTTCCGTGGTATTCCAGACAGAAATTTTGAGGGGCCTAAGGTGACGGTGTCACACTTTATCCTAGAATGAGTAAAATATAATGACATATAACTTGAAAATGCAGATGCGGATGCGGATCAGTGAAAATTAGTAGCATTACACAGAAAGGACGTTAAGAGCTATTGGACTCCTTACTTTATGGATTCCATCAATCCATGTTAAAGAACCAAAGACATAGCTTCCATTAGTTGTTTCATAAGCCTCAAAGTGTACCGTGAACCTCTTTTTCTGTCCTGTTTTAGAAAACTTTAATTTAATTGGAGTGACGGATAGTCTTACGCCTTTTGGTTTGTCGATTTTCGCGATAAATAGATTTGAGCCTTTGCCGTGATATGTAACTGTTCTATGTACTGATACATTTTCATGGACGTGGGAGACACCGATGGATGGATAGTTGAAATCGTAAGATGGGTTTGGAGAGGTCTTGCAGTGTTCAATCTGACCTGTGAGATTCTTTAGTTGATCGGGGATTGCCCCGGTGCTGCAGAGGAGATTAATAATGTCATTGGTATTGTAATCATAGATCAAACCCGGGTCTATTGCTGCCACGGGATTTATATGTCCGGATCCATAGTCAAAAGGCGATGCTTGAGTGTCGTTAGGATTGCTTCGAATGTTAGTCCTCTCATTGTCAAGAAACGTTGCTATTCAAGTAAGTTGTGTAATGCATTCGTATAACGTATGAATATAGTTGAGGATAGATGTTCTAAAAGGCGGTATATATGTATCTCATTGATAGCTACCTGTAGTCATTATTGCAGATTTGATGGCAGCGGGGCTCCAAGAAGGGTGATAAGATTTTACAATTGCAGCCACTGCAGAAACATGCGGACATGACATTGAGGTACCAGAAATTATGTTGTAGTCTAGTGATCTTCCAGCAGTACCCTGAGTTCCTACTGGAGACCATGCTGCCAGAATGTTTACACCGGGTGCTGTGATATCAGGCTGGATCAAGAATGTAAAATTAGATAGGTGCAGAGAGAGCTATTGATTGCTTTAAAAGTTGAACTTACTTTGATTATATCAGGAGTGACAATGTTTGGTCCCCTGGAAGAGAACGATGCGATTTTTGGCGCTGGTTTAGTCGATAGAACGGTCACTGTTTGTTGTATTCTTGCCACCGGTTGCCTGTTAAAATCGAACATTTCCACTGTTGAGCTGATTTCCCTCCCTTAATGGAGTGATAATTGTTTGGGCGCGGTGATTTATTATTCAGATGCATTTCTTGCTAAACATAGATATTGAATCTATGGAACTTACTTATTGGAAGATATATATTCTTGAACCTCTTCTGCTTCTTTTGGAGCAATTGCTGCAACCTTGATGCCATGCTGGAGCAAGTTCTCTACTGTAAGTGGATCGACTAGAATCATCCCAACTCCACCCTCTTCTTGAATGGCGGAACCTTTTTCTCTTCGATCATCATCAAGTGCCTCAATTTTGCACAACACGATCTTCCCCTTTATTAACAAAGGATCGAGTGTGTTGTTCTTGCAAAAGCTGAAAAAGCAGGGAATCAAATCAAGAAAGATCTTTAATTTGATTCAAGTGGTTAGGAAAATATAAAAAATGTTAAAATTTCACATTTTTCTGCTTCACTCTCTTTGGTTTGGAGATAAACTTAGAAATGTACTCATGTAGGGATGGGGATTTTGATACCTAGCATTCATTGCTGGAACGCCTGGAGCAGCCGCGTCACGGCCAAAGATCAATTCAAAGAAACCATTGTTTAGTTCAGTTGGATTTATACCATAGCCCTGAAAAGACCAACAGAAAAAGAAAAAATAGTGTTCGAAAGTTATTGCTTTCTTTATAATACTACATAATAGAATTGGAAAAGGTTGCAGTGCGTGGGAGACCGCTGTTACCAACTGCTGCAGAGAAGACGATACCTTTCTGAAATGCATGGAAGCTCCCGATTGAGATTGTATCCTGGAAGTAGCTAGTTTGTGGAGGTAATGAGCCAATGGAACTAGATATAACATCAACGCCATCACTAATTGCATCGTCTATTGCAGAGAGCAAATCAGCATCACTACAAGAGCCAAACCAGCAAACTTTATAGATGGCGAGTCTAGCACTTGGTGCGCCTCCTCTTGCTGTCCCATTGGCTTGTCCAAGCACACTGACATTAGGAACAAGGGAGCCTGCCACCGTGGAAGCTGTATGGGTACCATGCCCTCCACTATCTCTAGCTGACAGGTAAAATGTACTATTATATGATTCAAGAGATCCCTTATCTTGTTCAAATCCTTTTGAATAGTATCGAGCTCCAATAATTTTTCTGCAAAGTTTGTTGAGCCATTCATGACTTTGTGCACATCCACTGATGTTTTCGGGATGTGATTATGTTTTCTGATAGTCCAATGAGATTCAAGCTTATATAAATTCTCACCTGTTGCAATTAGATAGAGTAAAGTTATCTCCAGTTACACATTCCCCTTTAAATTTCAGGGGAACATCGCTTAGTCCATGATCATTGAAACTTATTGATTCAGGCCGGATTCCTGCAAGAAATGGATATCAAAATTGTAGTTCTTGATAGCAACCAATGGAAATCGGAGTGATAGATATGTCCAGATGAAACTTGATAATGAAGCAATACCAGAGTCAATCATGCCAACAATAACATCATATTTTGTATCCAATGGCAATCTACTTGATCCGTGATACGTTTCTGCTCCCAGGAATTCCCAAGAATGTGTTGTGTGAATCTTCTTTAATTTGCTTTCAAACACAGAAACCACTGAATCACTTTCTGCGGAGGATTGAAAATGATCAACTCAGATGAAATGTTTTACTAACTGACCAGGCTGATTATGGTATCATTACATTGAACGTGAATCAATTTAGAGGTTCCTATTTCTGGAGGAAGAAAGAGGCAACTAGATACAAAGGATAGGTAAGAAACTAGTTTTCTTGCATTACTTGTTCATTCTGCGCAATTAGATAAAAGGGGTTTTGCGTTGTATGTTTCCGTTGCAGTATTTTTCGAAGGAGAAACATGGACGAATTTGCAATCATCAAACAAACCTGCCAGTTTTTCAGCTTGATCTGGTTTTAGCATAGCAGAAAAGCCTCTGAAGCTTTTGTGTAGTGGTTGATAGCTGCATTTTGTGCTCCATCATAGCTGAAAAATTGTAAAAAGGCCAAAACACAGTATGTTAGTAATACCAACTGATTAACTGCTACCTTGAACATTTATCCTTTAAGCATAAGTTCTACAACCTGAGCAAGGTATGATTTAGCTGTTTCACAACTTCAGTGATTGAATAATTGATGTCCATGTCTTTAATCATGGTGCCTCTGTCAGAAAAAACAATAATTACTTCTTTTAGTAACCTATGTCTACTCCTGCATGTTTAACCATGCAATTAGATAGGAATGCATAGTAATCGAGTCGAGTCACGTCTTTATAAAGCTCCTGCCCTATTAGGCTATTCGAGTAACTCGATTGCCGGCTTACCTTAATATTGGAGGTGGCTTCATGGGATACAACAAAGCTAAAGAATATGAAGAAAGCAAAAAATGAAGCTTCCTCCATTTTCTTGATAAAATGAAACATGGATTGGTATAAGATTTAGTCTATGCATCTTAAACTTCATGTATACACTATTAGTCTAGATATTGGAATTAATAAACAATTATGGTGTGAAAAGAATGTGTGCTTACAATAATTTCAATTTTAGTGAGTATTTCATTGAAAGCTCAGAAGTCAGCTTATGTATCATTTGTCCTGGAGAGCCTAGGATCATTCATATGGAGAATAATAAAGCTCCCTCAGGCCTCAAGGTGTTCCAACAAGAACTTGAGATACTTATGAAATCAATCTTCTTCAATTACTATGTACACATGCATATGATTGACAAGTGACAACAATATTTTATTGGAGGACACTCCAATGATACAGTCTACTTTAGAGCGTCTAGCAACATGAGTAATCTGCTTTTTGGCCCAGTTCAAAGGCCCATCTCTTAACTTTTACTGTACATCTTTGAAGGATCAGATAAGCCCAGCAACGATTGTCGTGCTTGTTGAATTTGCTTTAAATTGGATAGATGGGCTGGGCTGTCTCATAACTTGGGCCTATACAAAGTACTCATTTTTCCTTTCTTTAATTTCTTGTATTTCATTTAACAGCAATCTACAAGTAAGAATTGATTTATACTCCACTCCACATTTTATGAAGATACATAAATTGTATTTGATTTTAAAAAATAGAGATGATATTTTTAATGACAGTTAAAAGAATGGTTACTACAAAGTTTATCTAAACACTAGTCAACTAGGACAAATTGAAAGAAAAAATATATATAGTTGACCATCTTCACGTGATGGCGGCGTTATAAAAACGTTAGATAGCATTATAAAAACGCGCAATATAAACCCTAATAAATGAAATCTGTATTAGGTAGTCCTATATATATCCTAGCTGGTAGGTAGAGGAGATAGGCAAAATAAAATCTTACAGTATTATTATGGTACCGTAGAATATGTAGCCAAAGAAACAACTACTGTATGTAATACAAGTGTAGTTCATGAAACGTCGTCTTCCTTAAAACATGCAAACACAAGTGTTGAGAACCAAGGTCCTCTGTTGGCTATAATGAATCTATTTTTCAATAGGACCGTTGGTTATAAGCCGAATTGCATGATGGCATATGCATGTAGCAGATATCATAGTGTATTACAGAGTTGTACTTATTGAGATGGAATCTGCATACGCTTATCTCTTCCAAAATTAATTACAAAAGCTAAGACTTGTTGGGAAGCATGTGTATATATATATATATATATATATATTATTCTGAAATAATTTAGAATAAAATACATTGATGAGATCTTTATGTATATAACTTTGGAGGCTTGTATTATATCTGAAAGTTATTGTTTCCTATATATTTTTTATTTCATTATTATTTTAAAATACGATGTGCGGTTGTGAATCTATATTTCATAAGCCTTGACTTTGCATTCGTCTCTTTCGGATTTTGAAACACTTGATGCCTTAGCTTGGCTTCATAAAATATTTGCTAATTGATCCTTGGGTTACCTTGATGTCGCGATTCCATAATCTTATTTGTTTTACATTCTCGAATGAAATGATATTTAATGTTTATATGCTACTTTCAGGCTAACGATCTTTGGATTAACTGTAAGTGATATACTTTATTATCAACATATATACCTAACGGTTCTTCCCTTTTGAATAATATAAACTCACTTTCAAAATATACTTGACGTATTGCAGCAGCATTTACGTCAAAACATACATATATTATATTCTAACTTCGCATCATTGAGAAGCTGTTGTTATAATGAAAATCTGATGGCAAATATGAAATGGAGTAACTTTTTCCGTAAATCAATCGCCTATTAATCAACATAGGTAATAAACTAACTTTGAATCTTAGCAGAATGTTATAAGATAAGCCGTATTCAAGGAGATATTACGCTTTGATATATTTAAAATTCTTTTTATTTCTGATGATGATCTTCTTTGAGTTTTGAAATGTACTACTTAATCGCTACACCAATATATCTGGAAGGTGAAAGTTAGATAGCTGAACTTCCAACTAGACTCTTGAATAATCTTCAGTTCATGACTCTTTTATTGAGTTAGTTACTACCAACTCATTCTATTATTCTACTTGGTGTATTTCCAGGCATCTTTCATTCTAAAAACTTACTTAGTATTTCTCTGCTGTTTGTTTGTGTCACTTGGCAGTCCGTTTTTGTTTTGTTTGACTTGACACACCAAAAGTAAGACATTTGACCAATATCGTCATTTCAAATTCATGATCGTTACTTTCTTAACTCAGAACTACCGGCCTTTCTTTCTACATCATTTTCTATTGGAAGTAGTTCTCTGTAATTACTTTTTGGGGACATACGTCTTTACGCGTCAACCGGGTGTTTCTAATTTATTCTTGATAAGACTCGCTACACGAGGCTTTGGTATGGTAAGATCCCACCATTATTGATTACTTTAAAGTTTTTGGATGTAAATGCTTTATTCTAAACTACCAAAAAGGAATGTACAGATTGGAATTAAATTTGGCTAAATCTAATGAGGCAATCTTTGCTGGTTATTCTAAAACAGTGGGGGCATGTAGTCTACAATGGGATCGATGTGCAGAATCTATTCATGTTCCTTTGATGAATCAATCATTTGTTGAGAAAGATTGTATTAGATACGGATGATTAGAACTGAATGATATATGTGGGATGGGAATTTCTAAAATTGATGAGCCTCAGCAACATCAAGCGAGGAAGCGTGATTATGGGGGAGCAAACTAATAATCATCGTGACAGCGAGATATGGATGATTCTCTCATTGAAGATAACTCCCTAGGGAGGCGAGAATGCGTCAAAGAATCATCCCCGGATCTAAATTCTTGTATTGATATCTCAAAGGGGTAACACTCGATCCTCTAATAATGTTTGTCTCCATGGAGTGCTTTTGTCTGGATAGGTGCCTCTTAATATTAAACAAACTCTAGAGATCACGGATGGTTTTATCAATGCAAAGAACTTTGAACTAATTTATGAAAGATGCAAAGTTTGGCATTTAGTTTGAAAAACCTAGATAAAACCGACTGTTAGGTTAAATGGGTTTTAAGAAATAAACTTAGCCAAACGATTGTTGTTTGTTAAATAAAAAGTCGTCTTGTTGTTCGAGGTTATAATCCTAAATTGAAGATTAAATTTTTGATGAAACTTTATCGGTATGACTCTTGGGTTGGAATCATTCTATTATACAGCCCATTAGTCACATGGTTCAAACCTCACATATAATGGATCATTGGCGTTTAAATGGTTTCTTAGATGAGGAAGTTTTTTGTAAAACAACCTCCGAGGGTTTTTGAGATCTAATTATCCTAATCCGTTTTCAAACTAGATAAAACTTTTCAGGTTTAAAACAAATACCTAGAACTTTGCAGTATGAAGTGCGAATGAGTTCGAAGGAAAGCTTGATTCCAGCTTTTCCTTAAAACCAGAGGCAACCTCTAAGTAATGATGATATTTTTCGGTTCTACTAATGATTTGTTGTGTGTGAAAGATTGCCTAAGACTTGGTGATTCAGAGATGAGCATGATGGGGAGGAATTGAATTTCTTCCTCAGGACTCCAAGTAAAGCCAATGGTGGACGGGATATTCATAAGCCAAAACAGAGATTCCAGAGGAGCTCTATGAGAATTGGGATGGAAGGTCACGCGTGGGTACGGAACTCCGTATGGGCATCATGAGAGCTGAGCAAGGGCCGAATACTAGTGTCGATGAGACAAAATATCGAGGTATGATTTGATAGTCTTCATACATCTTACACATGTGACCGATATTATGTTTAGTGTGTTTGTGTGCTTTCCAGTTTTCAAAGCATCCGAGTCTCATCTTAAAGCGGTTAAAAAGGATCCTTGATGCATTAATGAAAGGACAAATTGGTATGGGCTTTGGTATCCAAGATGAGCGAAAGGCTTTGTTTTTGTGGGATACTCGGATATAGAGATTTTAACGGGATCATAACTTGTTAGGAAGAGTACAAAGTGGGACATGTAAACTTCTTAGGACACATAGCTTTCACTTTTCGTGAATCTAACTTAAGAAACTAAAATAGTGTTGGAATTCATCGGCCAGGCGGAGAATATGTAGCAGTGGGGTGTTTCTTTCAGTACTTTGGATAAAATAACCTTGGGAGGATTTCGGGGATCAAAATATAAGTTCCGGTGTGAGCAACCTTGAAGTGCCATAAATATTACTTGATCGGTCTGTGCTCGAGGATGATTACGTCATGCCCCGTCGGGACCATTGTGCAAAAGGAAACATTGATCTCTCGAGTTAGAGTGAGGGACAAATGGTCAACAGGACATCTTGCTTGGTAGCTGGGAGGATCAATTTAGCTTGTATTAGGGCGTATTTAAAAGGATGCTTGATCTTTCTAGTAAGTATTTTTATCTCCCATCGTGCCATGTACCTTTGTAGCATGTTGTGTTGCGTCTTCTATAGGTGATAACAAAATTATGTCTATATTGTTATATGGGATGATAGGCGAATGATGTTGAAATTGTCCAAAAATAGTTTGTGGATTCTGGATTGGTTGGTGCTTTCTAAGTGGATGACAAGGATTACTGATTAACGTGTCATTGGTATTGGTGATTTGGGATGTTGGTTGTTTGCTTTGATTGTTATTAGCAGTTGTTTGAGAATCCTATTTGTGATTTCTTGATGGGTGATTTGTGTGGAAGTGGTGGATATGAATGAATCTTTTTGTATGTGGGATGAGGCACCAAATGCTGTTGACTCTTAGTCGATGAAGTCCCCCGTCTGAAATGATTGAGGGGCTTACGATGCACAGCCGCCGAGACCCAGCCGAGACCCCCGTATATAGATGAGGTCTCGATCAAAAGCTTTCGATGCGATCGGACCCCGTGAGACCCCCTCTCTGAATGGGTCCAGTGGGTGTTATTAAAGAGCTTGCCTATATTATCTTCAGGGGCCAATGCAGAGGACCCCCATTACTTTCTGATGGGAACCTGAAAGATTCCCAGTCGATCGGATGGCCAGAGACCCCCACTGCCGAATTCGATGTTGATTATAATAACATTAAGCGCATCGAGACACAAAGTAGGGACCACTGGGCTCGAATGGAGTCTCGATAATTTCGATCTATATATACCATTTATTGGATTTTTAACTTCATTTACCCCGACCCATTCAAAATTTCAACCTGAAGTGTCTGAATCCATGCCATTCAGCCATTTCCTTACTTGATCTAAAAATTCACAAATTCTGCAATTAAAATTGCCTACTTTTAACTACAACTCCATTCTACTCAAATTTCATGAAAAATGACTTCCTTGCAAACAACCCAAAATCTTAGAACTGAGTATGCAAAGGGTGGAAGTTCCTCAAAATCCACAGGCTTATGAAAATGTAGCGGTGATAAATTACCTACAGGAGGAAAAGTGGAAGACTTGGCAAACCCGATATAACGGTAAGCTCTCATGATGGGAGATTTAGGTACTTCAGGAATTGAAGGTGAAATTTGAAATGGGAAGTTATTTTTTATGAATCCACTCGATATCTTCCAGTTGGGTTTATTTCTTTTATAGGAAACATGTTGTTATTCACTTTAAGTAGTAACAATTTGAACATTAAGTTGGAGTTTGGTGAGTAGAATGCTTTTAGTTGAAGAAAATTTTTAGAGATGATTTCGGGTTGTATAAATGGATTTAAGTTCTTTGTGGATATGTATGGCCTCAGATTGAGGAGATTAGTCGTGGAAGAATGCTTAGAATATAGAGTGGTTGAATAATGGTGGGGGTTTAGAAATGGTTATGGAAAGAAGGGTGGTTGTATCTGAGGTGAAGGCAGGTTTTGTGAACACCTTTTTGTTGTCTGGTGGTTAAAATTGGGTTCTGGATAGAGATCAGAATTCGGTTGGTGAGCTTCTGAATTCTTGCGTCGCCCAGCGGATAAATCTACCGCTCTTGTTTACTTCCATATGCGGCATTAGATAGAAGCGATGAAGGCGTGACCCTTCCTTACGGGATCTTTATGCGCGTGGGGAGGAGATGGCTGGGGTATTCCAGGGGTATATAGATTGCGGGGGGGCATCGAGATCACCAAGGACTACTTTCGGACTTGCGCTTGGCATGCTCCTTGATAATGCGACTTTGGTGGAAGTGGGAAGCCTAAGATCACATGAGCTTAGTGAAGATAGAAAGACAAATCAAACACTTATGGGAGGAAATGAGTTCGGGGAGGTAGATGACTTGGAGGATCCGGATGATGGCAAGTGATGGCGGCGAGGACTTCGGATAGCGAGGATGATGATGATGATGTAGAGGGAGATAGTGAACTGTGATTGTGATGGGAAGTAGGGAGTAAAACATTTCAAGACCACGAGGCCGTGTAAAATGACATTGTTGAAGCCAGCCAATTGAGGAGAATCAGGGATTATCATCGAGAAAACTAGAAGCTTAAAGATTATGTGAGTGTACAAATTCCTCTGCTTGTTTTAGCGATGGTAATGAAAAATTTAACGAAAGGCCATATAGTATTTGGCTCTACTTGGATGATGCTGAGGGCAAAGTGGGCGATAGGACCGGCGTTTAGATTGCCCTCTGGGATTGGGATCGAAAGGCTACATCTTCTTGATGATGATGAGGGCGCGGATGGTACATGGGATCACTTCTTTGACAAACCAAGCGGAGGTCAAAGATCAATTGAAGAGGACTAATTAGCTGGACTGATTGTCTTTGGCATGATTATTATGACTTGTTTTAGACTTGTTTTTCTACTTACTGATGATCTGAGGGGAGAATGTTTAGACTTATGCTTTGTTGGTTTACTGTTTCAGTGTTTAGTTACTGCTTTATGCACCTTTGTTGGATTTTTTTTTGTAATATGACAAGCATTGTTTTGTCTATAGGTATTATGCTATGTTATTCTTGACCCCCGTTGCTATACTCATAGTCCGTGGATGTTTTGTTCATAAGAAAACATTGGGAATCTTATATTGAGGGGCGTCGCTTTATATAGGCTACATTTTCTCTTGGCATAAGTCAATTTCGTTATCGTCAAAAGGGGAGGGTTTGTTGAATAATGGGATTACCATTCAGGCTTTTATTTTGAAGATAACAAATTGTTTAATCCAATTAATCCGTTTCAGTGAGCATGTATTCCAGGTTTATTATAAATAAGTTCAAATTTAAAATTGTTGATTATGGGAAGTTCGGAGGCTGAATTGGTAGTCAAAGCAAGCATGAAGCAAAGGCTCGTGTTCTTAACTTTTTTATAGGCGTTTGTAAAAGGAAACTCTTTTTAGAAATGTATTTTGTCTCGTTTAAATTTGGCAATTATAGACTTTTTGCCTATTTTAAACTTAATTGTATTTGAAAACGAAGGTCAAATGGTTTTGAAATCTCTTAGCGTATAGATTATTCATAGTTAAGTCGTCTGTGAATAAAAACTGGCATTCGTTTCGAGAATTATTAACCCCAAGCGATAGATTGTTTTTAGAATAAACCTTGCGGGCAAAGGCATTTTGAGGGTCAGATCAGATGAGGGACGCCAGAGACCCCAGCGGATTCTCGATAGGGTCCCGATGATCGAGACCACGGACCTGGGTAGGTCTGCAGGCGGGCTTATAGCGGGTTGCTGGTCCGTCGAGGCTCGCTGGGAACCCACAGAATACCATCTGGTCTGATCTTAAATTTTGTGCACTATATAAGCCCCCTCTTTTTCTAAACCTAAACAACTTTGCGACTATTGAAACCTAATTTACGGCGTTTATTTCTTTGATAAGCAAAAGGCGAAATTCATAGCTTCTCGCGTTTATTGCCATAATCTTTGTTATGAGTTTCTAGTTGTGTGACAATACCATTCCTTCTCGGAAACATTTATTGTTTTGAGTCGAATCCTTGTGTGGGAGGCGTAGGGTTACTATTAAGGTTGAGTAGTACTTTGAAATCCTAAGGTATGTTCTTGGGTTCCCAATCTAGGTTGATTGGGAGTTGAAATCCTTGGGGTAAGCAGATTCATTTTAATTGTAGGCTAAGTGTTTGATAATAGGCTTGAGAGTTGCTTGTGTGTAATCAAACATTTATATTGGTGTCTTTTTGCCAAGAAATCCAGGGTTGGAAGCCGTGAATTCGAGCGATCAGGGGAACGAGAGCTCGCTTTAATATATCTCTTGTGTATTGTGTTCTTCTTCTACGCCTCTTTACTTTAAATCCATCATTATATTATTACTAATCATCTTTGTTTTATTGTTGACTAAATCATTCTCGAGCTTAGGTTATGGTTTATCCACGTTAGACATATTCTTATTATTTTATGATCCGTTATTAAATTAAAACTCAAAAGGGAATAATTTAGTAAAAGAATATATTCACCCCCTACAGGTTGAATCTGTTTAACAATTGGTATCGGAGCTACTGGTGTTCTCTGCGTAATTATAAGCTTAAAATCTTGCTGAAAGATGTACTGGTGAAATAACGGGAATATTGGTGGCTAAAGGAACTTTTGTGTTGAGGGGTAGGTCGAGAGTCTGGGGCCACGCTGGCAGCGGATCAAACTATGATTATTAGTGCAGCCAGCGTTCAAGTATCATGTGCAAGCATCGACTACAAATTATGGAGAATAATCATCAAGGGTCGCTTCGTTTCCAGCTGAAGTATCAAATTTCTTGAGCCGAGACTCGCAATTATTAAAGTGGAAGGGCCAGCAATAGAAGAATTGGGCGCCCATGGCAGTAGAAGTTCGATGGGAGGATGTGGATTAAAGAAGAGGATGGAGTAGTGAGGAACTCCACTAAAAGGTGAGTTAAATTCAGGCCATCCATATTGCCTGATGCGTGTGTATGGAAGAATAACCGAGTTAAGGGATGCGAGTAAAGCCTTAAGAAATATATGGGACTTATTACGAAACCGCTCGCGTTAGTTACAGTGGTAAGCCAATTCCGACTTTGACAAGGGAATATCGAACCTTGATAATGTCAGGGAGGTCCATTAAAAGATATGCATCAAGGTTCGATACCATTATAACTAACTTGGATTCTACTGGAAGACTTTCTCTCTTGGAAGAAGTATGGAAAGATATCATGGCGAAGTCTCTAATCCCGAATTCGGCCAAAGGTTTGTCGCAAATCAATGAAGCCAAAGATATCGAGGGTCTTCCCGCTCGAGAGCTCATTGGTTCCTTGAAAGCCGAAGAGGAGATCATCGCAAAAACGAGGCTCGAAATAAGGAGACGAGAAAGAAAGTGACTTCTTAATGACAGTAAAAATTCATGAAAGCGAAAGTGAAGATGATAGAGATATGGCCATCTTTGCTAGAGGAAGCACAAAAGGTTTCTCAAGTTCAAAAAAACAGCTGTAATGATCTGTGTCATAAAAGCTTCAAGAGATATGATAATCACGAAAGGGAAATACGAAGGCAAGGCAAAGGGGAAAATCAAAGGGAGATCACGTGCCTGCTTTGAATGTAGCAAGCACAGGACATTTCAAAGCCAGGATTGCCCCTTGTCACAGCCAGAGGTCCTGACCAAATAAAACTTGCAACAAGGCCACTTGGGATGACTGGTCTTATGACGAGTCCGACTCTAAGTGGAAACTTGCAAACAAGATTGTGTCTGCCATGTAGCCTGAGGGCTTCCGTGGGAGGTACCTGCGCTTATTTCTCCTGCGGATGATGACCCTTTAGTGATGATGAGAAATCAATGATGATTTTGGCAGAAGCTAAGCACTCATTCTCATAGAAGCTTTGAAAAGGCCCTTAAAAAGAATAAAAGGAGCTTTCAAAACTATGTAAAGGCTTTGCTCGCCCAAACAATATCTCTTGAGAATGAAGTTACTTTGTTAAAGAAGCTTGATTCCAATTTGAGAAAATGGCGGTTTTCTTGAAAGATTGGGCTTAAACAAAATCTTAAAAGATTGAGTTGGAAAATGTTGAACTCAAAGAAATCTACTCGGCTTCTTTTAGTGAGAACATGATTAAATAAAGTCTTGAGGTAGCGTTGTGAATATATGAGGGTTGGCTATTAAGCGACTGCTCTATCTCTAATGTAAGCTTCATCATCCATTATTAATTAAGACATGTTTCACTTGCACTTATTGAAAAAAGGAAATCATAAGTCATGAAATGTCATTACAAAGGTTAAAGGCAAGGAATATGACATATAAAATTACAGGGCTTCATGGATATTAAGAAAATCCATCCTCTTACTAACCTGAGGACCCCAAGAAATCATTTGGGTACCTCGAATGAAAGTGAAATTTGTATTTGTAGGGCATTGCGTCAGAAAAGAAAACATTTGGATGGTGGATAAGCGGATGTTAGCGTATGAGCGGGAGATGCTACTTCTTTTAAAAGCTTGGGAAACAAGAGGCGGTTGGAAACGTAAAGTTAGCAAATAGCAAACACCAAAATCCTAGGTACCAAAGGTTGTATTGGTAAGAAAGGTTGTTTCTAAATTAAAAATACTTTGTGATGAAAGTGAAGTTTAATTTGCTAAGTGTGAGCGGTGTGAAAATGATTATGAAGTTAAGTTTTCAAAACATAAGTGTATTATTTCAAATTAGCTTCTGCTCTTCAATTTTGTTGTACATAGTTATCGTCGAATAATGTATATTATGTTAATTTTGATTCGGTTGAAGCCCGAGTAATATTTTGCATGAATGGTACATGATGGCGTGAGTTTGTGGCATCGGCAGTTGGGCCACGTCTTAGTATTGAAATGTTATCTAAATTACTGCAAAAACTCACATGTTGAGGCCTACCTAATCTCTCATATATAAAGGTTAAACTGCCGATGCATGTCAACTCGGTAAATGTCCATAAATCGTCTGGTTTTAAACGCTTTAAATCTTGTTTCGTCGAGCCATTATTAGCGGTTTGCTACGTATGGACTTGTTTGGTGAGATGGATGTGCTTAGGTGGCTCTAAACTCTGTTTTTTTGTTATTGTGGGCGTTAGAGTTTACTTGGGTAATTGTGCCCCTTTAATAAAAGTGATCACGTTCCAAAGTTTACTAGATTTAGTGCTTAGAGGTCATGACGAAAAAGGATTCAAAATCCAAAAGGCCGTAAGGAAGGCGATCACGGGTGAGTTAAATAGGGAGTTAGATGTGTGTTTTTGTAGAGTCCAACACAGCTTTTGACAGAACACCTCGACAAAGGAAATATAGATGATGGAGGCGAAAGAATATGGACTGATGTCTGTAGAAATGGGTCAGCGCTCAGTGTGTTGAATGGTACTGGCTGCCAAAAGTACTTTTTGAGGGACATGCCGTGGACACCGCGTGCTACACCATCAACACAAGACTATTAAGACTACTTCTGACTTGGTATGGTAAGATCTCATTGATTACTTTAAGTTTTTGGATGTAAATCTTTGATACGCCAAGATAGATTATGATGATTGTCATCCCAATAGAGCGATCTTTTCTTGGTTATTCTAAAGCAGTAAGGCATATATCGTCTACAATAAAAGGATCAATGTGTGCAGAATCTGATAAGTATTCTTTGATGGGCTAATCCGTTTGTGAAAGTTGTATTAGATGAGGATGATTAGATTTAGGTGTTAATGTGGATGGGAATTCTCAAAAGAATTGATGAGCCTCAAAACCCGAAGCATCAAGCATCAATTGTAAGAACAAACTAATAATCATGTGACATAGGTATAGATTATCTCCATGGGCGGACACAGATCTTTCTGGGGAGGCTGAGAATCGTCAAGAGAATCGTCCCCGGTCCTCGTTCTTGTATTGATATCTCAAAGGGGTAACTACTAAATCCTACAAATATTGGTAACATCTCCATAGTGCTTTTGTATCTCGAAGTAGTGCCTCTTAATAATAAAAGCAACTCTAGAGAAGATCGGATTGGATTTTATCGATAAAAAAAGAACTTGAACAATTTGAAGATCTCTGAAGTTTGGCATTTTAGTTGAAAACCTTTCGAACAAACCATTATTAGGACTAAATGGGTTTTTAGAAATAACAGCAGCTTAGGTATTGTTTGAAAGCCAAATAAAAAGTCGTCTTGTTGTTAAGGTTATAATCAGAGTAAGTCGATTTTGATGAAGCTTTTTGCTCGTTAATTCAGGTTGGAATCCGTTCGTATTATTACAGCCTTATTTGGTGGCGTGGATTTCAAACTATCACGAAATGGATCTTCAGCGGCGTTTCTAAATGGTTTCTTAGATGAGGAAGTTTTTTATGCTAAATATACTCCGGGTTTAGAAAATCTAAACCCAACTCATAAATGCGTTTTGAAGCCCAGATAAACTTTACGGTTTAAAGCGAGCACCTAGAAGCTTGGTATGAGAGGGTTAAGCACACGTTTAGTTGCGGGTGTGGGTTGAAGGGAAAGCTTGATTCAGCTTTTCCTTAAAAACAAGGCAAACATCTCATGGTGGGTTCAATTTATGTCGTGTGGCTTCGGTTCTCTAATGATTTGTTGTGTGTGAAGAATTTGCTAAAATATTAATAGTGGTGGATGGAATGAGCATGATGGGAGAATTGAATTTCTTCCTCGGACTCAGTAAAAGCGAAATGGGTGGAGCCCAGCGTATTCATAAGCCAAAAGCGAGTTCGAAAAGAACTTCATAAGAAAATTCCCCAGGATGGAAAATCAAAAGTGATGATAGAGCTCCCATTATCGAGCATCAACAAAGCTATAGACAAGAATGACATGAGTACTAGTGTCAATGAGACAAAATATCAGTATGATTAGTAATCCTTAACTTTATCTTTACGACTTAGACCGATATTAGCATGTTTGCCGTGTGTTTGTGTGCTTTCGTTTTTCAAGCGTAATCCCAAAGTCTCATCTTAAAAGCGGTTAAAAGGATCGCTTTAGAGTCGTGAAAAGGGACAATTATTTATATATGAACTTTGATGAGCTTGAGCTTTGAGCTTGTAGTTCTTTCGGATCGCAGTTTTGGGATCAAGCGATGAGGAAGAGTACAAGTGGGACCTGTAGTTCTTGATTTCGCTGTGGTGAAGCGAAATAGTGTGCCGGTATCCCTAATGAGGCGAATATGTAGTCGGGGAATTGTGTTCTTCAGTACTTTGGATGAAACAAACCTTGGAGGATTTGGCGGATCAAATATGAGCAAGGTTCGGTGTTGTCGATATGATGCCATAAACATGCCGAGAATCTGGCCTTTCCAGGACAACGTTGAAATTCGTAAATCGCCGTGTCCGGGACCGTAATGCGAAAGGAAAGCGACTGATCACCAGTGGGGACAAATGGTCAACTTGCGGACATCTTCGCTGAGCCTTTACCGGAGGATCTAATTTACTTTAGTATTAGGCGTGACCCCAAGGATGTAATCTTTCAGTAAGTATTTTATCTTATAAATTACATTATCTTAGCCATATTTGGTGTTGTGCGTACTCTCGTGCTTAAAATTATGTCTATATTGTTATATTTGGGATGATGAGCCAAATGATGAAATTGTCCAAAAATGGTTGTGGATTTAGGATTGGTTGATTCTTAAGAGTGGATATGAGTTGATTCTGCGTGTCGTTGTTGAAGATATTGGTGATTTGGGATGTTGGTTGTTTGCTTTGATTGGATGTGCTTCGGTTGTTTGAGTCTGGAGATTTGCTTAGTGTTGATTTATTGTGTGAATGGTCTTTTATGTGTATGGGATCGAGACACCATGCGGCCACATGAGGTCTAGATGAGGTCGATCGAGGCTCTGGATGAGGACTTCGATACAGCCATCGAGACCCCATGAGACCGAAATGTGATGGGGTCGTCAAGCTACCTGATCACGGTCAGACCACATTGAGACCCCCACTGCCGAGATGGGTCAGATGGGAGTGTTAAAACATATTGTCCTTAGAGACCCGAGGCAAGGACCCCGAGTACTCTCGTGGGGTCTCTGAACAAGAACCCACATCGATCCAGACCCGTGAGACCCCACCATATAGAATGGTGCAAATGGCGATTATAATACCTGGGCTAAAGCGCGTCGAGGACACCGGCGGGACCCTGGGTCTCGAATGGGTCTCGATGAACTCTAGTCACATATATACCGTTTTAAATAGTTTTATTACGTTTGACATGATTCCAAAAATTTCAACCACAATTCACGAATCCATAACCGTTTCCTTCTAAATTCATCAAAAATTCACAAATTCTACAATTAAAATTACTACTTTTAACCTAAACTCATTCCTATAGAATTTCTACTTAAAAATGACTTATTTTGCAATGACGAAACCCAATCTTCCAGGCAGGTAAATGCCTTCAGTGGAAGAGTTCTCGAATCCACGGGCTTATGAAAATGTGAAGATGATTACCACTACAGGGAGAGGGAAAAGTGGAGGAACTTGTAAAACCCACAGTATATGATGGCTTTACTACTATGATGGAGGAATTTGGAGGGTACTCAGATGGGGTGGGCAGGGGCCGAGAAATGGGAGAAGTTCTTTTATGAGATCCTCAGGTATCTCCCGGATTGGGTTTTACATTTTATTTTATGAACATGATGTTACATTACCTTACAGCAGTAGTAACAATTTGAACAATTAGTTGGAGTTTGAGTGGTAGATCTTTGAGGCTATAAGTTAAAATTTTAGAGATGATTTAAGTTCTTGGAAATGGGTTTGCTAGTTATGTTGTGGATATGTGGCCTCCGAGAGAGGAGATTGAGTCGGAGAGAATGTGACAGTAGTTGAATATGGTCGAGGGTTTAGAAATATGTTTATATAGGAAGAAAGGGTGGTTGGTATCTTCGTGCTTTACTTGGCTGTATCACAGGTGAAATTGGGTTTGTAGAAGACACACTTTTACGTATTAGTCGGAATTTGGTTCCGTGGGTTACCAAGGGATAGGAATCCGAGGTCGGGTTGGTGAACTCTGACTTCCACAAATTCTTTGCGTCATAGCGGATAAATCTACCACTGCTTCGTTGCCTTCCGTATCACGGCGTTCGATACTGTCTAGAAGCGGCAACATTTCACTACCCAGGATCTTCCTTGCCTCATGGAATCTTGGGGAGATAGGGTGTTTCCAAGAGGTATGCCAGAGGTGGGGAGCGTCGAATCACAGGGACTGCCTCGGGACTTTGCACATGATAATGACTTTGGTGGGAGGACATCAGCGAACGTGAGATAGAAAGACCATCCAAACACTTATGGGGGGAGGAAATGGTTCAGGGAGGGTAGGCGAGCTTGGAGGATCGGTGTGTTTTTCGGATGATGGGGATGATGGCGAGGACTTCGAGGATAGCGAGGACAGTGATGATGATGTAGGGGAGATGATGATAGCGGTGGCAATGAGGCTCTGGAGTGAGGAGTAAAACATTTCAGAGACCACGAGGGCAAGACTAAATGACATTGTTAGAGGCAACAAAGTCATTTGAGGAGAATGTGAGGATTATCATCAAAGAAAAACAAACTTAAGGTATATGAAAGAAAATTATGAAATTCCTCTCTTTGTTTTAGCGATAGTAATGAAAAGTTGAGAGGCCACATAAAGTATTTAGCTCGCCGGATGATGGGGAGAGGCCGAAGGGTGGGGCGATAGGACCCGGCGTTGGGGTCAGTACACCACGGTGGTGCCTCTCGGGGATGGGATACGAGACTGCATTGATGATGAGGACGCGGATGGTATGGGATCACTTCTTTGGCAAACGGCGGAGGTCGAATCAATGAAGAGGGACTATGATGGCTTGGACCAATTCCAATGTGACATCTTATTTTGCCAGTGACTTGTTTTAGACTTGTTTTCTACCCGCATGATGTCTGAAAGGGAGAAATGTTAGACTTATCTTTTTGTTGGTTTTGTTTTTGAGTGTTTGGACTTCTGCTTATGCATTAGTTTTTTATATGACAACTGTATTGGTGTTTGGCTTATCTATCGTGTGCCATGCTATATTGTGTATACTAAGCCGTTGCCTATATAGTCATGGATGTTTTTGTTAACTGAAAACATTGGGAGAATCTTATGATGGTATTGAGGGAAAACCATTTTATGTTTTACATTTTTCTTCCCACCAGCATAAGTCAATTTGTTATCATCAAAAGGGGAGTTTGTTGAATAATGGGATTCCATTCAAGGCCTATTTGAAGAATATGAATTGTTTGTCAGGCTAATCCCGTTTTCGGTGAACATGTATTCGAGGTTCCTAAATAAGTTCAAGTCTAAAATTGTTGATGGCGGGAAGTTGAAAGCGAGGAGCTCCGTTGATATGAGTCAAACAAAGCGCCCAAGCCTTACTGAGCTCGTGTTCTTCTTTTTTTTTATAGGCGTTGTATGGGAAACTCTTTTTAAAGTCTTTGTCGTTTTAGATTTGTGAGTATAGACTTTTTTGCCATTTTAAACTTAATTATGAAAAACGAGGTCAAGTAGTTTCAAATCTTTAAAATATGGATTGATTCGTAGTTAAGTCGTCACGAATAGGCGTGTGGCGTTCGTTTCGAGAATTAGCTTGAAAGCGATCGTTATTTTGGAGATTGACACTATGAACCATCGAGACCCGAGGAGGGTCACCATGGTCCACGATCGAGACCCCTTCCGGGTATTGGTCTCACCGATAGGGGTCCCGATGATGAGAGACCACGGACTCTCGATAAAGATGCAGCGAGGCGGAGCTTATGGCCGTTGCCACAGTCCGAGGAGGCTCGGCCGAGACCCAGGTACCGATAGGGTCACGTCTGCGAGGCCTACCTCTTAAGCTCAAATTTGTGCACCATAAGCCCCTACTTTTCAAAACCTAAACAACTTTTGCAACTATTTGAAACCTAATTTACGAGCATTTATTTTTCTTTGATAAGCAAAAGGCAAAGAAGTCGCAACTACCATTTATTCTTACATAATCTTTATTGAGGAAGTTTCTAGTTGTCAATGACTCAGCCATTTCACTTCTCAAACATTTACGTGACTTTTGAGTCAAATCCTTGTGTGGGGAAGCATAGGGTTACTATTCTAGGTTGAGTAGTACTTTGAAATCCTAAGAGTGTGTGTTCTTGGGTTTGATCTAGGTTGATTGGAGTTGAATCCTTAATGGGTAGCTTGGGTCATTTAATTATGACTAAGTGTTTTACGATAATAGGCTTGAGGGAAGTTGCTTGTAATCAAACATTTCTTCAAGAAAAGCTGATTCTCTTTAAAATCCGAGGGTTGGAAAGCCGACTGATTGAAGCGATCTGGGGAACCGAAGGCATAATATCTTAATCCAATAATTATCATTTAACTTCTTCACTTACTCTTTTACTTTAAGTCATCATTATATTATTACTAATCATCTTTGTTGTTTTATTGTTATTAATCGTTCTGAAACTTGGGTTAGCGGGTTATCACGCATTAGAACATATTCTTATTATTTTGTAATTCGCATTTGTTGGAGACTAAGAAGCATAAAAAAGGGAATAACAATTTAACGTAAACTATTCGCCCCCTACAAGGTTGAATCTAGGCTAACAAGCGATTCATTAAATAAAAGCGCACATAAGATGGCTTCGGCCCAAAAGGTTCATGTGTTTTCTTTTCATCTCCTTGCCCATGTCAAGAATAGATGCGATTCTTTCTTTACCCACGGTACCGTGCATTTGTGGGTATGGCGTTGTCGGTGATGATTGATTCACGTGTGTTACCATGAAAACTGACAAGTTTGAAAAGTATGCTCTCTCCTCGTCGATCGTATCTTTAATGTTATTAAAAACTTTTTTTTTACCATTTCATCTTTTGAACTCCTTGAATTTATCAAGTGCCTCTGGCACTTTGCTTTCAAAATATATACTTGACTTTTTACTGCTTTGAAATCATCGATAATGTTATATAATACAATTTCCCTTTAAAATGATGCGATGTCGAGCGGACCGGCTATGTCCGTATGAACAATTCTAAGTCGTCTTGCTATAAAAGTTGCAACAAAGAGAAACTTTGCAGCTATATTTTCCTTTAACCGTGATTCCATGATTGGTTTGTTCATTTATTTAGAAACTTAAGCCAGTAAAAGCCATCTTTGTTTTTTATAAATAATTTCAAGCCAATAAATCAAGGTGACAAATCTCATAGCCATAACCGAGTCATTTTTGTGATTATTCTTCAAGAAAAATGTTGTATCGATCTTATTATCCATGGCGTGAAAATTCGATTCTTGGTACTTCGACTTTTGTAATTAATTCGAGTTTGATTTCTTAATGCGGCCCAGAGTTCTCCTTACGTATTTATGGTATACCTTTTGTCGAAGGCTGTGATGTTTGCTCTTCAATGCGGGTATATAATAAACATCATTTATAAATTTCTTTTCTCCATTGGCCCAAGATATAATGTCGTTATCTTGTGTTTTTCTTTTATTGGAACGCCCGATGAATACTTAAAAAGTAACTCCGTTGATGGTTTCGTAAACTACGTGAATAGATCCTTTGCGACCACACATGTGATTACTTGCTCCGATTGTCGAGATACAGGCATATTTTGCGGCACTATTCATTTCCATTATATGTTAGAGAAATATAAAATGATCAACTTCTTTTTATTGGTGTTGTAAAAATTCTTTCCATTTCTTTCACACTTCTTTTTCCATTCATTTAAAAATTGATTTATCATATTGTTGATATCTCTTTCTTCCCAACCTACGTAATTTTGACCACGACAACGATTTGATAACATTTCTATTTTATTGAAGAAAATTTGTCTTTTAAAGCGTCCTCTTCGGTAACCGATGGCCAGCCTCTGAAGCCTACTATAAATATATAACTATTACTTTGCTTTTACGATTTTCATTAATGTGGACACTTTGCTGCAACGCCTTTTTAAATGATTTATGCGTCGCTCTTGGTTCATCCGTTGTTCATGAGCTTGGAAGACCCACAAGCTCGTCGAAATTTTTTGACAAGTGCTGATTCTTGATAAGAGTACTTAACTAATCAAACTTCTTGTTAATGGCGAAGAGCTTCTCCATGTAGCTTGTTCTCGTTCTTTTTGCATCTAGATTTTGTCTGAGTTTTCAAGCAGTGACTTATTCCTAAATATTCTCGAGAACTTTCATTTTTAAATTTTTGAATTCGTCTCGAAATACCTGAAGTCGTGTGTCATATGGAACCATTCTTTGTAAAATCTCTAATTGCTTCCAGCCCAGGATGTTTTGTTTTCAAGGTGTTCTTTTTCATCTAATTGTCCACGAGTTTTTCAAGCAGTGACATGTTACAATATTCCCAGGGCTTTTCGTTTTAAATTTTCAAAGAATTCTTTCAGATTTTGGTATTACCCATCTTGTTTTTCCAGCTTTCTTGGAATGTTCTTTATAAATCTCCGTTTCTTGGTTTTCCTTTGATATTTTTTGAAGTTGATTCTGATCAACACCTGTGAAAATTAAATAAATTCTTGTACTTACTGCGAGAATCTCTTAGCGATGTTCTTTCGGCATTGAGAAAGGAGGCTGCTTGACATTTGGATTTTGGGGCTCTGGGTATGCCCATTTTTCAACTATGCCCAGGATATCTTGAGAATCTAGTAGAACGCTTCATTTGTATCTAATTCCCACTTAAGTGGCCGTCCAATTTTTACTGATTTTGGCTGGTTGAATCATATTCGCCACAATTTTTATTACATATTTTCAGATGTTGGAACCTTGGCTCACGATGTACTTATTGAGCATGTAAATATATATATATATATTATTACAAATAATTTAAGACAAATCTATTAATGAGTTAACATTCTCTACTGGAGACTTGTATGTGAAGAGTTACAGGTTCGTTAAAGAACTTTTGTTCGTTAATGATAAAAAAAATACAACTTCTATCATTTTATAATGATTTCTTCTTCTTTAATTTGGGTATCCGTACTATTTTTTCAAAAAATAATTCTTAATATCAATTATGAACATTTTTTTAACTTTAGAGTGAAAATCTGTATGCAGGATTTGTTCAACAAATTTTGATACACATTTTATTCTAATTAAGTGCGCTTGAAATAATTTGATATGACTTTTTTTTTTGAATTTTTTGACAAGGATCATCTTAACATGGTACATTTAAGTAATGTATGCGGAGATTTTACGATTGAAATTTTGATACGTATGGAGTTAATGAGCGTTAATATATAGTATCGTTAATGAATCATCAACTGTCTAGAACTTGTGATATACAAGAAAGTTGTGTGTTTCTATATATATTTTATTTCATTGGTATTTTATAAGCATGCAATGTGCGGTTGTAATTCTAAAGAATAGCTATTTAGTTGGATAGTACTACTTCAGCTACACAGATTCAACGTGCCATGAATTGGAAATGATCCCTATTTTGGTGTACAACATCTTTCTTCTCTTAAACACCTGCTGGGAAGAGTAGAAACTAAGCTGTTAATTGATCCACACTTCATAGTAGGTGAACTACCCACCATCTATAGCTTGTTAGTCTAGCAATATTAAGGGTGATAATAGGGGATAAATAAGCAGAGATTATATTTCTCCAAATAATAGGGAGTATAATAGGAATATAAGCGGAATACTTTTATGAAATGTTGTATGTGATTTTAAAACTTTGAGTAAATGTTAAAATAAAGGTAGTATTTAAATTTGATAAAGTGATATAATAAATTTATTTTAGATAAAATTTATAAAAAATCTGATGTGAATGTCCTGACCTTATGACTAATAACACCTTCTATGGAATTACCAAACCATCAGAGGCTTAAGCTTGACCACATTCGACAGGAAATTCTAACTTTACTTAGTGAAACCATATGCTCTTTTGAGAACTTTCTGCGTACACCGCATACAAATAAACCTCTCTCCTTCCAGGCTTTTGTATGGGATCTAGATAATTCAACGCTAAAAAGGAGCATTTCAGCTTAGGTTTTACCTATAAATGCTAACAAAAACTTGGTCAACCAAAGCTTTCAGCCGCTTAGGACACTGATGATTTGATCTTTGTGTTCCGTACGCTGCCATTTACAGTTCAGAAATTCAACTTTGTGTTGATGTGATGCTACAAGTACCATTTACCTTGCTCCTGTTTTTACTATTAATAATGCTTTAACAAGATTGAAACTTCCACTATTTTCGGTATTATCTGTTTATATGGCTCTAGATAAAATGGAAGATGTTAAACAGTAAAGTTGCTTTCAAATTGAAATGTTTAGCAGTTTGCAGTGTAGTACTACTCTTATGTAGACCATTATTGCAGTTCTTGTGTTCAGATATGCAGACATATACAAACATTTTAATGGCCGCCGGAAATTGTAAAATTTCAGGGAGTGAATATCCCCATCACTATTTCTCCGTATTTAACCTTGAATATGTGTGTACCAATTGGTACATTTGTACAATAATATCGACCTTTTAACTTGTACATCCCCAGCAATAACTATAAATGACAAACAAACATACTCCAAGAGCATATCTTAAAAGTTTTTTTTTTTATAGTTAAAAATGCTCCTGAAAGTACATGGGGAATTGTAAGTTAACATAATTAGGTCGAGCCAGACACTGGTGAATTATTATTAAGTGTATTCTGGATCCCTTCACTTTAATTGGGCTTTTTATATAATAAAATAACCCAGTTCAAACTTATTTATGTTGTTTGGACAGATTTGGCTCAATTCCATACTTCTTTTATAGTCTGCAATTCGTTATAATTGGCATATGTTTATTTTTTGTGTTAGAACTTTCTCTATATAATATAAGTATTCAAAATAGGGCCTTGATTTAGTAATTAAATTTGTTTCTTAAATTATATTCTATAATGTCCTATCTTGCTTCATATTATAATCAAAAGGTTAATTTTAGTTAAATAATAACCTTGAAAAATATATATTAAAATATTTATTAAAATAAATTGGAAGGAGAAGGAAATAAAAGTAGAATTAACTTACTTTACCACCAATTTTAGTAGAATTACATTATTTTATTATTTCATTATTGCTAGACCAATAGTCCCACCCGACCCATGCATACATACCACCAATTTTGAATTAAAAAAAGGTACTTTAATTTCAATTTTAAGATAATATACTAAAGATCAAATTAACTTTCAATGAATATATGTTACTTATGAAAAAGGATCAAAATATGAGCATCTACACGGTTATTATAAGTTTTTTACCAAATCTTTCTTATATAATTTATCCATAGATTCCTTTTTAACTTTACTGAAATTGATTTTAAATTTTATTTACTTTAACTCACATTAATTAATTTTAAGAAAAAAGTGATTTGGAAAATAGCAATGAATATGAGGCATTCCCTAAAATATTTGAATTGTTTTTTAGGATAGTGAATTCGATGTTATAGTATTTTTTTTTTCATCTCTTTATTTTGGATATGAAATAAAAAAATTTTTTGAGTATGGTGTATGAATTCTCTACTTTCACTTGCCTGGAACTACAAATGATTCCTTATCTTCATATTTGAGGGGAAAAGTGAAAAAATTGAAAAAAACCAGATTCTCTAAATGACTCCGCACCCTAACCCACTCCCTAGATTTCTCTCGCCCAGTGAAGATACTATAAATAGTGCGATTCGATTCGGTTTTTAAATCCTTGTATTTTTCGGTTTCTTCGATCTCGGTACAGAAGGCCGATTTCGATTTTGTTAGGTGGGTGCAGTGATTGTCGGTGATGGTTCGGTGCTAATCGATTTTTTCATATAAAATATAATTTTCCAAAAATGGTAAGTAATAAAATAAATAAGTTTAAGGTATGAACTTAATTTGACATTCAATTAAAAAAATGAAGAATGTCCATAACATGTATGAAGTTAATAATAATGAATCAATGTAATATGAAATATTTCTAAAATTCAATTTTCTGTAAAGTTATATTACAGTAAATACGCCAAAATGCTCTGAAATAATAAAATATCGGTTCGGTTCGATTTTAGGTGGTAAAACCACAAACTGAAAAAGTTTGATTTTAAATTTTTTACGTAATCGGTTATTAGACACACAAAAATCTAATGCGGCCGGTTAAAATTCGATACGGTTAAATTAACGTTTAGTTCGGTTTTCCAATCTTCATACCAAATCAGATGGCATCCCTATATCCACTTTCTCAATAAAACCTCTAATTACTCTTTCTTGTTCATCTCTCAAAAAACATTTTTCTCTCTCATCTACTTTTATGTCTCCGCTGTGAACGAACAAAGCATTCTTTTTCAAATTGGATTGCTCTTCACTCTTTCTGTTAAATTCTGAAATACGATGTAGATTCTTTTGGTTAATGTGTTGATTTTTCTGAATTTTGTTTAATATGGAGTAGATCCTTCCTTCAAGGTAGTTTCAAATTTTTTATCTGTCTATGGTTCTTTTTGTGATTCATAGTTTGACATATTTATATATACATTGATTTTGAAGAAATAGAGGCTGCAAATCATTTTCATCTATTAGTGATGATTTCGTTGAATAAATGTAATCTTAGTTTCATAATATAGCAAGCATTAATTTAAAAATATATTTTGTTTCACGTTTCCATTATACTTTTAATATTAGAGGGTGTAATTTAGGAAATTTGATTTTATGAAGTTAAAAAAATATAATCTTTAATTTTGGAAAATGAGGAAATGAAAGATGTTTTGGGGAGCACAATTGATATTATTATACAAGTGGATGCAGTGAATTTTATACAGTGACATACTAGTTCACTGACTTATTCAAGTACTCTAAACACATACATACACATGCATTAGTTAAATACATTGACTAATACTCCCGTACAAGCAGAACATACAAATAGTAAACTTTTGATTCTGATGAGTAGGGAATTTTTGGGCATAACAATAAGAAACATATCATCATCATGATGATGGATCAATCAACGCCTTCTTGCAGCAGTTTCCCTCTGGCAATTGTAGAAGACAGCGGCAACAGGGTGACCAAGTTCATTCTCGTCAGCAAATTTCTTGGTGTTGAAACGATCCCTTGAAAGTGGTGAAATTACTGAGCCTCCTTTCTGCCAGAGCACAAAAACATACCTATGGATACCTATGTTGGCCTAGGCATTTCTTAACACACTATCTGCTTTTTCCTGCATGTGTTATTACATATATACCAAGATCATCTAATTAAAATAAGGGAAAAAAACAGATTTGATGGATATAATTTTGAATTGAAACGTGTTTTGGCTTAATGATGAGTTACTAAAATGGGGTTATAGCTTCATTAATGATACGATGTTAAATTGAGGATTATGTTTTTGCACTGACTGAAAGTCAAATTATTGGGAGTGAGGGCACATAAAATATCCCTTCATGCCATTCGTTCAATCTCTCGAAAGTCAAATAAATAACGCCACAAATAGAACCCACCATGTGGGTAAGTCTGCATACCCAAATGAGGAATCTGTAGTCCCTAGAATATCAGTAACAATCCTGCGAGACAGTCAAAATCATCATGTCACAACGTGATGATTATATAAAGCTCGTATACTTTTGATGATGAATCATCTTTTTAGCCAACAATCTGATTTCATTTCTGAACTTTATTATGCCTAGTCCTTTGTATTTTTTGCATGAATTTATACCCTACATATTGTTTTATTTGATCGAAACCTTAATCTGTGAGGACTCATTATGTAGACTTTACTTAAGTTTTTTATGAGCATTTAATAATAATATTAATACGATATACAGAGTTACTGATAATGCATCAAATAATCCGAGTATATATTTTGTTCTTCTATCTCTCTATCTTTGACTTGATCATAATTAATTTACTTGAAATTTTAGTCAAACTCTCACTATCTCTTCTCTTGGCATGATGTTAATACTAAATTCAAACAGATTGTTACTTAACTTTACAGTACAGTACACAAGTATAAATTAAATTGACGTATTAAGCAATCTAATATCTTCAATTGGTGCAATAATAATATAATAATAATTAGTTCTGGATTGTTTTCAATCATTTGATATCAAAGTTTATCTAACAAGCTTACCAGTGCAAGTGTTCGTAGGTATGGATCTGCTAGGGCCGAGAGGAAATCTGGATCTGTCATGATGCTGGAAAACAGCGTATTAACCAAATCAACATCAACCAAATTCATAAGGGTAGCCTCACTACAAAGAGGAAGAAAAGTCTTATTATATATAATTTTTTTAGAAAAAATCTGAGAATGTGTAGACATGAACATAGAGAAAATATACCAATATGAAGAAGCTTCTCATATCTCACCATGAACATCAACTTTAGGTTTTGGAGCATGGGAAGGAAAGTTCATGTCCATTTATGAACTGTTTATTTACAATTGTAAATATGACACTCTGACAGAGAGTGAAAAATAATCTACAACACATCTCCAACAACTTCTGAAAATCCAAGAGTCCACTTAGGCTTTTTACTAACCATAGGAGATTATTAGAGTGTTAAATAGAGTACCAAAAATAAACTTACAAAGTAAGTGTTTATCTATCTATTGGATAAGAATAATGCTTTTGTTTGGAGAGATTTTGCTGTATAGATAGATTTGGGTAAACTCTATTTATAGAGAGGCAACAAAACAGTATAAATCTGACTTCCTTGATCTACAAAAAGTCAAAGATTGGGAAAATTGAATTCAAAATAAGGTTTATGTAATGGAAGAAAATTTTTTAATTATTCTATTTAAGGAACAAATAAAAGAATTATTGTAGGGAAAATTACTTGAGTGTCTGAGGTTTTGCTCAATCGAGAGGATCATTGTCAGCCCATAGATCTAAGCATTTGATGTGATTTAATGAATTCTTGAAACTGTGGCGACTTCATTTGATGTGATAGGAGCTTGTTGAAGTTCGACTTGACTTAGAACAGTTTGGAGAAACTAAAACTGACTTTGAACATGATTTGATTTGAGTTAGTTTGGATAAGCTACATGGTGGACGTGAGGCCCAGATGCGGAGGCTGGGTATAAATAGTGAAAGCATACTTGACGTAATATTTTAATATTTTTGTTTGGAGCTCATGGCAGCAAGAATTGCTTAGGCGCCTTTGGCAATTCACTGATAAGATATCTATCAAGCATTGATCGCGGGTTTGAGATCGTTTATTAAGAGAATTCAAATTTATCTCAGTTTTAGCATTCAATTTATTATTAAAATCACGTAAATTAAGGGAACTATTTTGAGTTTAAAATTAGGGTATTAACCTAATTTAACTTCTTCAATTCGGGGACTTAATTTTGAAACCTTATTAGATACAGAGGATTTTCATTAATTACTGAGTTTGATCGGGGCTACTTAACCATGTTTATTTCTTTAATAGTTCGATTATAGTGAATTTGATTCATAATCAACAGGTATATTTTAATAAATTTTCAGTCTAAAGTTCAGGGAAAAAGCGACAAGTAAAAGTTTGTGGTTTCTGATCAGTTTTGCTTGCTTCTAGGTACACTAGGTTTAGACATTGTGTTATGTATGTTTAGCAGCTAGAGAATATATGTTGAAAGTTTTCTTAAAATACGAAAGTGGATGTAAAAGATGATTGTTGACAAGTCTCACTCAAAAAGTTAACTCCTCTTTTTCTCTCATTTTTTTTATAAAATATGATTTGTTAAGAACTAATAAGTAAACCTCATTACTTTTAGAAAAAATTCAAAATGAGGTAATTTGAAATATCCTTCAGCAGACACCCAATTTATATGTACACTTATATTGAGAGCTCTTATGATATTGATTCATCCGCTTTTATGCACATCTCCCCTTAGTCACTTACTGCCTTTTCTTCATTACTCCCACTAATTTTAACATGTGGTTGGAGTCTTACTCTTCCTAGACTTTAAATGTTAATCTTTGTGTAGACAACGATTCGCGAGGTATCTGCTAAATGGTACTCTTATGAAGTTTCTTACTTTGATTGATAAATATTACAAACTAAATGAAGAGAAGTGAACAGAAGGATTATGGTTTGGGTTTGGAGAATTAATAAAATGGCTAGTAGAAGCCTAGATATGAGTGCTCAGAGTTCTTTGGGTTCTTCTGGCGTGATATTCTTGATGAGGAAATAGTTATCATTTTAAAATTGTGAAATGATACAAACCTAATGTTCTTATAGACAAATGGAAGAGTGACACTAGAACTTCTGTGCTAAGTTATTTAAGCTGGGCTCATGTGTTACAACTAACAGAGTGAGGCAAAGAAAGTTAAAGCGTATCATTTTGCGAGGATACTGTTGTGGGCACTGTCATAACTATTTAAAAAAGTCTAGGCCTTTCACAATTCTAGAGGTTCAAACACATAAACTATTCATTTTACATATTTATGGTCAGAATTTAATAGTGATGATGTTTCAAATGAGGTGTAGCATGTACGCGTATTTTCAATGAGGTAGAGAAAAGATTTGATTATTCGAATCATTTGTTTGTTAAATGATTTACTTAAAGGAGGAATAGATTATGTTGTTGCTTGATCCGTTGTTATATGTATGTCATCTTTGAGCATGTTCACTCTCTTATGTCATTGTTTTTTGTGAAATTGCAGATGAGGGCCGTGTTGAATCAAAATGCATATATTATAAAGTTTTTGAGTAAATTTTCAATCTTTCATGTTATATGCGTGAATATACATCTTGTTGACTTCTTAAAACATGCCTCGTTGGAATCGCTCAATAATACCAATGGTAATGTTTTGAGGGGCTTTATTAATGCAATTTTTTTGTTTAGTCATTTTGTGTGATCTATTATGCGGGTGTTTATTAAATCGTGATGTGGTATGTGTTTCTATTTGTGTTGTTTGTTGAACTCGAGGACCCTTTTGTGGTAGGGTTTCTTGCTTTATTCATGCTTAGTGTTTTTCTTTGTTTGGTGAACTCGGACGCTGTGGTAGGTTACGTCTTTCATGGACTTGACATGTTTAGTGTTAGATACATGTTCTTGTAGTCCGAGGCGGCTTTGTGGTAGGGGTTAAAACCCTTTGTGGACTTGAGCATACTTAGTGTTCGTGTCAGTTGTGAACTAGATTGTTATTATGGTGGGGATTATTTAATGGACTTGACATCGTTCGAGTGTTCGTGCTTTGTTTGTCGGGCTTTCGAGGGACTTTGTAGGTTGGCAGATTCTTCGATGTCCTGTTGTCGAACTCGAGAACCTTTGTGATAGAGTTTTTGTCTAAGGCTTTATTGAACAGCATCTTTGTGATCATGTTTACGTCTTGTGACTTGGCGTCTTTATCATTCTTGTTAAGTTTTTGTGATATGAGTGTATTTTCTTTCATTGGACATTTCTTGATAGATTTGTGTGATACGCTTTGAAATCGATAACTTAATTCTTTTTACATATTGTTTTGTGGCTGCGGGTAATAGTTTGGCGATGATGAGTTCTGCGATTTAAATGATTAGATATCGTCACGCTTGGAGAAATTGGAGATTGTTGGATATGTTGGTCATCTGTCCATTGGCTTTAACCTATTTGCAATCAATCCGCTAATATTTAACCTAATCACATATGTCTTAGGTTGTTAGTGTGTTGTTTGAATCTCTTGACTTTTGTCTTTTCTTTGTGAAGTTCTGATCTTAGCTTAGTGTTTTTTGAAACCGTGAGAAACCTCTCTGCCTCGTTCTGCTGCCAGACTCGCCTTCAAATTTCTTATTTTTCAAAATATACTAGGATAAGTGGTTGTGGAAAGTAAAGGGTTACCGGGGTGTACACAGTTTAAATTGTGGCGCAGTCTGGGTAGGAAATCTTAAATGAATAGAAAGGTGAGTCACGGGCAGCCAAAACAACTCAGGCCGCAACAAGAATAAAAGAAAGTTAAAAGCATGCATCATTTTAAGATACTGTTGGGACATTGTCATGACTACTTAAAAGAGTCTAGGCCTTTTACAATTGGAGAAAAGCAGGTGATGAGTCGTCCCATCGAGGTGTGATATTTTTCAAATTTCTAATAATATACTCCGTCCTTTCCATTAATAAGAATGTCTACTTTCATTATTTTTTTCTTCATAATTTATTTTATTTTAATATTTATATATATATTTACAAAAATAAATCAACTTTATTCGTTTTTTACAACATTTCCTTTAGAGGCGCGATTAAGGTGGTAATTAAGGAGAAATATTTAATAATTTACATCGAACTTTGATAGAAATAATATTTCTTAGATATATTTTCTTATTAACTAATTTACTTGTAACATGCTGTTTTAAGGGCACATATTAAAAGCTGTTAGTAATATATTTACTTCTCTGTTTTTTTGGAAAAATCGATATTAAACCATCTTTATAGGAAGGTGGAAGTATAATTTTCCTTATTCATTCATATCAAAATTATGACGATAATTAACAGGAGGCTAATATTAAAATAATTCTCTTTTGTTTTTGTAAAAATCCGAAACTAAACAATTTTAATTTTATAGAAAGATTGGAAGTATAATTTTCCTTATTTGTTCATATAAAATTGGCTGGCACGATAATTCTATGTATGGGCATAAAAGTAACTCCACCACAATGGAACAAACAATTATTTTAGAATTTTGTGATGTCCTTTAACTAAAGAGATTCCATAAACGTTTTCAACTATTTAATTACTTCTATTAAATTGGAAATAGGTTTATTTGCTAGAAGGTCGAAAATTTCTTTTGTCCGTGCTTGACTTTAATTTCTTCCTTTTCAAATTTCTAATCGAGAAGCTAAGTTCCTTACTATTTTTGGTATTGAAATTTGAAACACCTCACTTAATTTTTCACCATTATTCGTGATGCATTAATAATGTTTTTTGCCTCCTTGCATCCATGAAGCAAGATTTGCTCTACTGATTGAGGGATTGATTTATGAGTACCTAAAGTCACTTTAATAGTAGTATTTGTCTTTTTTGTTTATCACTTAGGCTCCAGAAGAAGTATATTGAAGCTATAAATGATATGCTTCAGAAAGGAAATGGGGTACCATGGAGGTCTCCAGGCAGCATAATCTTAACTGGGTACCCATAGTAACACATACGTTCATTTCTCAGGCTTTTCTATTCTAATAATGTTAATGTATAACGGTATGTGTTACATTCTTCAACATTTCATATGGTTATAAGATCATGAGTTAGCATTTTAATTTTATAGCTAACACAATTATTGATTTTTTCATCGAAAAAATGGGAGAAAAAACTTAGTAATTCTGTTTCTTTTATAAAAAAACTAATGTTTTCTCCACAGTCATAAATAAAATATGGACAAAAGCCAAGCATGGCTAGATTAGCTGATCATGAATGGCGCATGTAACAACTTGTCCTTACTCTTTGCTTATTAAAAGACATGGGGAATTTTCAGAGCCTTATATACCTTCTCCATACTGTGTGTTCTTTAATAAGGGAAAAGAATGCTGCCATTTTTTTTTCCTGTTTAGTCTATTGGATGACGGCACACTGCTCCGCATAATGAAGTTGTTGTCCTTCGTTATTATAATTTGAAATAATCAGTTCATCCACCCATCCTAATAATGACTGAGTTTCGAGTAGATATAGTATTGGTACAATCCGATAATTCCTGATAATTATGTTACGGTATTAGCGGCCTTGGAATTCGGTTCCAGCAAATTGTTTAAACCAATACTACGATAAATACCTCGTTCGATGAAATTGCCTACTCAATTAAGCGATCACGATATCCATTAAAATAATGAAAAATATTAGTTTATAATGGGTTGACAGGTCTAAATCAATATTTAGATTCTCTGACATTTCCCAATAATAGAAAGGTGGAGTGCTGTAAATTTTTATCCAAAACATGAGCCCAAACAGTAATTGTTATTTGATTTCATTTCTTGAGAAAACATTGCACCAATTCATTGTCCAACAAACCAATCTATTTACAGGATCATTCATATCTAATGAATCACAAGACAAATATTGGTTTCAAGGACAACTTTGGCCTATATAATGGAGGATCTTCCAAGCAAAAGACACCAACACTGCTTCACACACTGCACTATCATACACTATAAATGCCCATATCCAGGAAAACATTAACTAATCCAGAGGATAACTTTTTGGCTATAAATCTCTATCCTCACAAGAGCTAGCTCTGTCCTCACAACCTTGCCATATATGAACACAGTTTCCTTTTCCTCGCAAGGGATTCTGGGCTCAATGGATCAATCCCCACTTACCAAAAGCCACAATGAAGTCAAATGAAGGTATTGGCTTTCTTCTATTTTGTTTCTGTCAGAGAAAATCACTTTTATCATTCGACAAAATACAAAGGCGGCTGGAGGCTTAATGCCACTCAACGAATTTTGTATGTTATAGACTAGCTATTAACTTACCTTGCTAAATAATTGATATCAGGTGTATTTTCAGGTGCCTCCATATCCTTTGGGCTGAAAAAACTTGGGGTTCAGTCAAAGACAGTCATTGAAGATAAATTCTGAGGAGTGACCACCTATGCAGGGCCTGGGTATGAGCTACAAAGAGCATCCACCGGGAGGCGGCTTTTAGGTATGTCATCCTTGATTAGATGTCTGAAGAGGGGCCATTTGTAGTTGATGTAAGGCACTATTAGAGCTGCACCTGCTACCTGGACTTAAAAGATGTTCACAAGTATGATGTCCATTACCGGCGCTACTCTAACGTTAATGCCCAGGCTGGCCAAGCTAAAAGGTTTAAGTACACAACATTTCAGCATGTATATGAGGTAAGACGTATTGTTCACTTTATTTTGTACTGAAAAAAACTACACTACTAGAAGGGCATTCTCATCCTTATGGAAGACAGGTTATATTCTACAATAGTTAAAGAAGAATATCCCACCGGAGGTACAAAAAAGTACAGGACAAACTTGAAATTGTACCACTGGCACATGGATCAGGTTAGTGTTTTTTAGAATCTTTGAGCATATGATACAACAAACAAGTATTGTGATCCTCACTCGATCTATATGTGAACTATCTTCATTATTCGTATGGCAAAAGAAAATAGAACAGTTTAAAGGTTACTGTTGAATGTTTGAGGCAAGTCCAGGTTGGATAGCATCTCCAGAACTAAATAACATAAAATTTGGATCTAATTTGAAGCTGATCAATAATTCCTCAATGTCCGATGCTTCCACTTTCGAAGCGGCTTTGGATTAGGATCACTTTCTCCCTGTAACTGATCAAATAGAACAATAGACACCTAAATTCGTCAATAATTCCTGGGGTAACTAGTGAACTTAAAGGTTTTGATCCCCTTATATAGCTCATGCTTAAAATTCATAGTAAATATATCTATTTTACAAGTTGAAATGAAAACTATTTTATCAAAAATATAGCACAATAAAGCATAGCTGGGAGCTTCTGCTATGAGTTTCTCATGGGAGGATTTCCAAACATACACTCGCTGTTTTTAGAGTTTCAAAATAACTCCTTTGCAACAAGAATTCAGAGGATTAATTAAGAAGGAAAGTATAATCTTATTTAATTCATTTATAATGACAAAATGACTAAATGAGACAGAAAAAGCTGAAAGGTTTTAACATAAATTACTTGGATATAACTCCTGTTTTTCTTACTTTAGGCTTCCCAAATCCATGAACAATAATGATTCTGTAATTGGACTTGTTTTTTGGGACACCTCTTTCCTCTATGCTGAAGCCAATGTTCTTCCATCACCAAGCTTGATCTTAAGCTGATCATCAAACAATGGTCTCATCTCCCAATTTGGACTCCTCATTATCAGCATCTCTGAGAGGGTTGTGGGTTGGTTTGCTGGGAAATCCCAAACCAACAAATTGGGCTGTTTTTGGGACACTCCATCCTGTTATAAGGTTTTCTTCCATCACTTCACACTTTCATGAGCTTTTTAAGTCAACTTATCCCTCTTTCTTGGAATCATCTTTAACCCCCTTTGGATTAGCAAGAGAGAGTCTAGGCTGTGGTCAGACAGGCTAATCCTAAACCCCACCCATCAGTGCTTACTACTACTCTTTTATAAACCATTGATGTCTAATTCTATGAGGAATGAGAATGGAACCAGATTCAAGATTAATAAAGTTTTGGACAATTAATTTGAAACACTCCAATAGACAGAGTCAAGCGAAACAGTTAATAGCTTCATAGATTCTTTGTTTCAGTTGCAATAGAGATTAAATATTGTATTGGATTTGTAATGGAATATTTTGAAACATATTGCCAGAGCTTGAATAGACTGAACCAGAAAGACTAACATAGTAACTTTTATGTTGTCTATATTTGGAAATATAATTCGAGGTTAGTTTATGACCATGATATTTAGCGTTATCATAAACAGTTCCGATATGCTTTTTGAGCTATTTCAGTTTCAGAACAACATTGGTGGATCAAGCCAATTATGTTAAACTAAGATGTAGGGGGTATATATAATTTACCCATTAAACAAAAAAATCTAGACTGATGACAGTGGTGATAAGCGGCCTTAAGTATAAAATATATTATGGAGTTACAAGTTCTAGCAATAACAAGAAAACAGGGGAACGGTTTAAAGAGCTGGGTGCCAATAGCAGTTTAGCTATTGAGTTATGTTATTTGATTGAGCCATCTTAAATTGTTTGAGGCGCATCGGCA
>JADFUC010000851.1:0-113134 GCA_019722365.1 Lithospermum erythrorhizon
TGAAGTTACGTATTGCTTAAATGAGACGAGAATTAAGCCGAAAAACTCAAACGGTAGCGAGGAATTTTGAGATATTTTGGGCAATGGACCTTTACCGGACCTTTTTATCCTTATATTTCATCATTTTCCACCAACTTCATTTTTCTTTCTTTCTTCTCTTAGGGGCCGAATGGTCTCCCTCAAATTTTTTCTTCCATTTCTCTCACGATTGTCGCCAAAATCAAGAACAAACTGTGAATCATCTTCTCGCTATCCTCATCACATCTAGGTAAGAAAGATCGAATCTCTTGGGATATTTCTTGAGTTTTAAAGAGTTGATTCTCTTGATTTGGTTGACTTTAGATCTTCAATTTATTATGGTATAGAAATGTTATCCGTACGCAGGATTAGGGGCAATGATTTTGAGTAGTTATCAAGTTGTAAAGTAAAGGTGGGTGTTTATGTTTGACTTTATTGACTTTTCTTAAATTGACACAAATGGTAATATGAGGTTAAAGGACTTTTAATATAGTTGTTTCGTATGTAATTATTGGTTCGATAAGGATAGTAGAATTTTAGTTTGAGAAAGTTGGGAAAAGTTCAGATAGCTGCGATTGAATTGGAGGTTGTATTTAATGGATTAATTAGTTGTCAATTGATTGTTGGATTGATTAGAATGTGCTGGAAGTGTCAGTTTGTCAGGGTAATAAATGTGAATGACTTAATATTGAAATGAAGTTATGTTGGAACGCAAGGGCATATCAATCTGGGGGATGTGATGACGTTGTAGTTGTAAATTGAATCGTGAGACGCGGGGTATGGACTCGGGATATATAGATGTTAAGAGAGGTTATTCTACCAGATGTATTATAATGTATAAATTTTCGAATGTGAGTCGAGCCCTCGGATCTAAAGCATGAGGATCAATGGTGAGTCATGATTACTACTTTTGGGCTCGAAAGTAGTACAAATCTCACGATGTAAATCTTCATATGTATTATGTCAGATATTGTACGTGTTATCTTGGGACTATTCTGATATGTGTATTGTGTGACTGTGATTGATATTATGTGGAAATGGTGATTTATGAGTCGTGGTTACTAAATACCTGAGTTTGATCGACATTATGACATAATTATGATTATGAGTTATATTATGAGATTATGATTCATATGATGAAATAATTGAGATTCTGAGTTATATTATGAGATAATCAGACCATGATTCATATCACGAGATATTAGTGTTTATGATTTATATCATTGATGTTTGGGGAATACGATCTACGTTATGAATCAGATGTGGCCGTGGTCGCGGTGGCTATGTGCCGATGTGTCGATTGGATTTATGTGTTACTTACGGGAGCGGTGACTCGACCGGGAGGCTCAAAGGTGTGCATATTATGGGCTGCCCCGTGGATTCGGGAGGCTCAAAGCGACATGCACATCGTAGGGGCGTAGCCTCGGTCGCGATTGAGCGGAGGCCTCATCTGATTATGTGGAGGTGGATTCCTCATATGTGTATTCGAGGCGGATTCTCATGTGTGTATTATTTGAGGCGGATTCTCATGTGTGTATTATTTGAGGTGGATTCTCATTTGATGCCTCAGCACAAATCAAGTTTCCTCGAATGAATATGCGTTATTTATGACGATAAGCTCATGTGTATAGTATTATAACATCGTATAAAGAGGATTCTACATGAAGGTGGATCATATTCATCGTGTGGTCTGGGCTTGATGCAAGCGACATATTATTTATATGTGTATGAATATGTATACGCGGGGACCAAATCTGGTGGTATTTGTATTCACTCGCCTAATGAATACTCTTTTCTGGTGGGCGGGCGTTTTTATGCCTAGGTTCTAAGAGAGAGGCTGATCGCCGAGGTCAGTTGAGAAGTTGCATTGATAGGCTGGGCTGCATCAAGATCGTATTTGTGCGGCATATGATTTTATAAGGCATTTGATTCCAAATCGATTATAAACATCTTTGCTTTAACAACCGAGAACTCTGCCAGAATTTTGTGTTAACTTGTTCATGATAACTTAGTCATTGATAACTCTTCTAGAGTCTCTATAGTATAATCGATCTCGTGAGTATCATGATTATTTATGTCACCATTAATGATAAATAAATCAAATCATCAATAAAAATATGAAATATCAATATCAATCCATTATTATTAATAATTCAAATGTCTCATAGCACATAATAAGTAAATAAATAGATCACAATCACATTAGTACACATAAAGTTAAACATACGACATATTATCGATAAACTTTATGTTCACGCTGATATCAAATAAATGAATGCAACCATGTCTAATAATGTGCAAGCCGAATCCTTGCAATCCATCTTTCCTCGATGACTTTAAATATTCAAATATTTTATATTAACTCAACTGAGTTAAGTCCTCGGGAATATAGATATGTGCTTTATGCATCTTTAATCCTTCTACATGTTTTCATGTATACGTATTTCAAGGTATACGCTATATTATAAGTCACGCACGTAAATCAAGAGGCGGTCTTTGTTGCTACCAAACATTTTTAATTTTATACCTCTATCAAAAGGGCGTCACCTTATAACTTATGTAGCGCTCAGGGTACAAATATTATATGACAAATCTTAGGTCATTTATTCTAATAGGTACCCAAGACGTAATGCACTAGTCTTCAAGTCTAAATTGCTCACTTATATAGTGTGTTTCATTAGACTGCACTAGTGTATACTTCACGAGTATCATATTTCATTAGTCTAAATTTCTCATTTATATAGTGAGTTTTGTTTACTCTTGATTGCGTCTTTTCTCTTTGGTCATTCATAAGTATAAACATCTACTCACTTAAGGAGATAGATTTTACGCTTCATGATATAGAGCTCTTCATTGTATGTACATTTATTGCTCTTATTAACTTTAATTTTGTTCCACTATATGATGGGAATCAGATCTCATTATAGTCATGAATTTCCTATATGTAAATGTCTTCTAGATGATTGGGAAAGCCATTGTCCATGATATATTCACGCACTAATTGTGGGAAGTCATATTCTCCCAGACCTATCTTCACGTCATATCTTCGGCGGTGGAACTATATCATTTACAAATCTGCTTCTAGAACCTCCACTCTTTATTTGAGCAAGCATAACCGTATAAGACTTCATTGCTTTCTTTGAGGTCGAATTGTTTCCGTAGTGAACTTCCAGCTCATATCATCTCTTTATTCGTATTTTCTTGAACTTCAAGTCTATATTTATTCATTTTTGAGGATCAGCCTAATATAGGGATATTTCAATTCAAGATAGTCTATTATTTTTTTTCATTGTATACTTATTCTTCCCCCCCTCAATGTTGAAAATATTGATATATCACAATGAAAAAGTACTTGATAAGTTAATTTCAATTTCGTATTTCTAAGTATATAGATGTACATACCTTCTAGGTATAATAATCATTTAAAAAAAATCATCATTTGTGTATAGTATCAAAGAATATATGATGCAATCTATAACTGGAGGGTAAAATATGTGGTTTCTGACCAAACCAACTATATCGGGGAGTTTTATAATAATTTGGCATAATGCGAACAAGTGTTACTACATAGTGTAACATTTCCCAATGATCAATTGGGGTATTGCATGTAATTCAACGTGCCCCACAACAGTCAACTGAGAGTTTACACTATGAAGCTCACATAAATTCTTCAAACTTAATAGTTTATTGGTTTTCAACGAAGCTCAATTAAATATTTAATTATTCTTTCGCATCGTGAATTCAACCCGGGATGGTTTAACCGACATGCCAAATAATAAATTTCTACAATTCTCAAACTTCGTGTCGGCAAAGTGTATTTCTGATATACAAACATGTTTCTTACTTCGTATAAAAAATATATTAGCTCTTTCCGACTTGTGAGTTCTTTTAATTCTGATTTTACTACACTTTTGAGAAATATTAGCTCTTCCTCGAGCCTTCAATGCTTGTTCAATGCGTAGATAATTTGGATATGTTTTCAAACTGCTTAGACTCTTTCTAATTTAGAATAATATGGTGCATCTAATACATATTTTTGCACCGACCGTTATCTCTTCCGTAGCATTCAATCAATTTCAGACAACTCGATATCAATAACACTCTCTTGTGTTATTAGATAAGAAAACATTTCTATCTTTTAGAATGTTATGAGTTGTTGCACTATCTCGCAAGATCTATTTCTCCTTTATCCATGTTGTTAAAGTAACTTATTGGAAATTGAAAATCATACACCATAAGTTCTCGTGAAAGACAGCGCCACAAGGACTCCGGCTTAAATACCAAATCTTTCTAGCCGTAATCTTTAAGCCTAGACATGTATAATCACAATACCAACTATGATTAGGAAATTCATTGTTCTCTTTCTATTATGATATGTTGCTCTATTAGAGCATTCAATTAATTTCTTTTTACACTACCTTGGCATTTGATAACATTTTCCCTCATATCAAGTAATAATTTTTTTTCTCTTCACTTCAACATATGAGTTGAATTATACAGCATGTAAACAAAGTTGCACACTTATAAATAATATATATTTAACTTCAAGGGTATAATCATTTGCTTCAAGGATTAACCACTTCAAGGGTATATATTATTGTATATTAACATGTATTCCTGCGTTATGTATTTCAAAGGAGTCAAATAATGTTGGTATATTCCACCATTTTCTTGCTGTCTTCAAGACTAACAATACTATGCAATTAAAACTTGCGGTTATTAGATTATTCATGCACCAAGATTCCTCGATCTTGAACTCAAGAGTAGATACATATTTAAATCAATCATAGTTTAATGCCTACGCACTTGTTTAATTTCATTCGTTAGTAATTTCCTCGAACCTGTGTTAAAATGATAGGCGTGAATCAATTCAGAAAACCATTCCATGTAATTGAATATGTATTCTTTATATATCATGAGTCTGTGTCTCATAATTCGAATTCATATGATTTCATATTATTGTCAAAACAATTGGGACATCGAGATAAATTCTTCTAAATATTCAAAAGTCCTTTAATTTATATGGTCGTCATAGTAGCATGCACTTGATATATAACTAATGATTTTGAATTAATAACTCTTCGAGACTTAAGTATTAAATGATTTTCTAGACTGACAATGTTTAATCATATCATATATCAAATAACATGTGAATCAATAACGAAATCAAAACATACAATCAAGAGTATTAACAAGTAAATTCAATAAATTTGCATAAACACACTAACTGATGACTTACAATATTAATAATAGAAATATACACCAAAACCAATTAAAATGTACATACTCATATTTTATAAAAATATATATATGTTACTATTCAAACCTCTAATAATAATAATAATAAAAACAAGTTTTATCAGATAAATGTTTTTACAAACCCCTATATGTTTAATAACGGGTTTGTTCGATTAGAACCTTTCTTTACATGAAAATTGCTTATCTTACTTAAAATTTATTTTGCCTTTTTAATTTAATTTTAGAATGAACATTAACTTAGAAATATGATATAATATACTATGTATAATATTTTGCTACTAAAATTCAACCTAAGTCACTAATGATTTATCATCATGTTAATAATTGTATTTTATTTATTCATCTCTTACTAATTTCATGAAAATAAAACCTAGTTAAGTAGTATTACCTTAGTTGGAGAGCATCATCGCATATTTATTAACGTGTTATAAATATAACGAAGAAAAAGTAAATGCAGAGAATAATAAACAATGAGAATGATATCTTTTATTTCTTTGTTGATATCTAATACAGTCACAACGAAGACTCATTTACAGGCTTCCAATATATATCACACAATATAATTATTTGCAAATAAGTAACTTGGTAAAGGGGCAACTTAATAACTTCCTAATCAATTCATCTCATTTCTGAATTTGACAAGACATACAATATTTCCATAACAATTTTCATATATATTTTGAATAAATATTACTATTCCAAGCAAATGATTATGTTTTATTTATAATAAAAAAAAAAAATCAAACTTAGTCAGTTTCGATTCACAAAGACACATTTTATTTGATGAAAATATCATGAATAGACAAAACATGTCGAACTACTATATTTTGATATATATATATTTTACAAAATATTATATATTTGTTGACAACAAACAAATTTTAAAAAATAATCAATTTTTTAATACAACTCATCAAAATTCAAACCGGATGACTGCTTAATCTGTATAAGATATTAAGATTACAAAATATAAACATTTGCCTTTAACTCCCTCCATCCCTATCATTTATTTTAAATTTTGACAAACATACAAATTGTTTTGAATATTTTGGGTATAATTTGTTGTAAAAAGTACGAGTATTATATATATATAGTTTACAGGTGATAATTTTGTTAATTCATCAATTTGTTCTCAAATAGTGAACTGTTGCATTTTGTTAGCGCTTTTTTCCTAATGTTCAAAAATTTTGGATTTATCCAAAAGGCACAGGAGTGCTATCAGTCCAAAACTTCAACGAAATCGTGAAATTCTTAAATTATTTATTATACCAAATGGGACTAAATCGCATCTAAGACTATTTTCAGGGATTAAATCCCAATGTTTGATCTATCGGGGACAAAATGCAATTTGAATCCTACTTTTAGATTAAATTCGCAATTACCCGTACAATTAGGGTGATAAAGTTACTTAATCATGATTTTTTAAAAAAGTAAAATTGATCAATTTTTAGGTATGAGTTGTAAAATTGAAATGTGTACAATGTTTTTGAGATGTTGGGCAGACAAAACATAGGTGGGGACATTATGTATAAATTGTACTTAGATGTCATATCATATGATATCTTGTTGGGATGGTGGTGCCTCCCAAGTCCGCCATAATCGCCTGACTCTACGACAGAGACAAAATAGAAATAACCAAAAAATCAGGAGAGAGAGAGAGAGACTGTGTGTTCTACGTGAAAGAGAAAGAGACAGATTATTACAATCCATCAAAAAGCTTCCATCCATTTTGGCACATGCTATATAAGTATCTGTGTATCGGTCCCAAATTTGTCGTCCCTTTCCTTCTTCATCTTCTCCTCATACTCTTCTGCAACTATGTATGTGTTTCTTGTAATCATTTTGCATTTGGGTTTTCTTGGTTTTATTTAGTGCGGATTCACCATTTTAAATTTTGAAGTCAAAGAATATTTTTTTTACTTCCCTTTGTCAAATATATCGTACAAATTGGTAATTTTGATAATTTATTCAATCTTTTGGATGGAGGGAGTATTTGAAATTCTGTATGCCATAATTTGGGTTTTCTTGAGAGGTGACGTTTGAACTCTGAGACTAAGATTTTAAGCATTCATTAGTCCTATTTTGCTTGGAGTTTTGCTAAAATGTGGGGAATTTTGAGCTACTTTTGAAGTAATTTGTTTAAACGTCACCTTGCTAGCTTTTTATTTTTATTTTTGAAAGAAACATTAATACATTGGTCCATCTCTAATTTTTTTTTTCTCGGAATATGATTACGTTTGGTTATTTTAATGATGTTTTGGTTTATATTCGTACTCGGGCTCGGAAACCCACATTCCGAAATTTTTCAGTTAATTCAATTAACATTTTGACGATTTTATGTTGGAGGACCGTTGTAGTTGGGAATTTTAAAATATGCTGAAGGTTTTACTAGTTTTAGGTTAAAAATACTATGGAAATGGAAAGGGAATATATATGGGTTTAAACAGATATTAATAGTATTTTTGAGGACCTTGAGCAATATTTATGAAGCATTAGTGAATTAAATAGTCTTTTTGTCTTCATTTTCTGGTTAGTGAATGAATGTTTTATAATATGAGATCATATCACATTTCGTTATGTACTCGAGCGGATTTAGTACATTAAGACATTAAGAGTATATTAAGAAAGTAGAGAATATGTTGCAAACAAGATTTGCACCCAAGACCTGTTGGGTCAGATGCCACCAGGCTATCGGCATAGAATATATAATTAAGATGTCATTTTTCCATTTCTTAAAATCTAGACGAACACCCTTGAACAAGACTAATCTGCTACTGTTGATGTATTTTGATGCTGGTTACCCATGGTGAAGATTTTCACCTTGGTCTTTTATGTTTCTGTAAATTCACTTGCTCATGTGAAGTACATATAATTTGCAGTAACAACAAACAAGAAGTTTGAACATTATTATTCTGGAAGATGAATAGTAATCACCACATGGAGGCTCATTACACGGACACAGGATATCCGTACGTGGAGGACGGGTTTACGGGCTTCTTCCAAGATATGTCGCAAGCACCTCAACCACATTATGCTCATGATGGACAGGCTCATGATCAAGTCCGTTTCTTTTCTTTTTAGCTCTTTGTTCACCTCTTGATCTGCTATTTTTACTGTTTATCACTTTTATAAATATGTCTAATGGCAATCTAATCTTGGTCAATGAACATGTTTATTTTTTAAAATCGATATAATCCGTGATGCTTTAGACTCAATTCTCATTTGACAGAACGGTCTATTAAATTTTTCCAATTTATTTAGAAAATCAACTCTTTTACCTTTGTTGATATTATATATGCTCCAGATTTTCAGTGCTCAAAATGAGATCTAGTTCATCATAGTAGATTTTGGACTTAATTTACTGGTTAGTGATCTTTTGAATAAACATATCTAAGAATTTATGAAGTTTAAGGTTTATGAAAGAATAATTCATGTTTCCTCAGGGTGCTGCCTATTGGTTAATGAATATGGATTCATACAGATATGGATTATCTGGTCAAGCAAGCACTTCTTATTATGGGCATTATGAAGTTGGCCATCCTTTTCCACATATAGGTCAAGGTGTAAGGGCTTGGGAGTACCCACCGATGATGACAATCGAAGAGCCTACAACAATCGATGATCCCTCTGGAGAAAACAGAATCAGTATCATGAATGATATTCCTGAAGAACGTGAGTTCCATTTTGTTTTATTTTGTACTTATAAGTTTACCTGAAATCCATTAACATAAAGTGTATATTTCAATAGTCTTTTTTAACTTGTCCTTGTATTTTCCATGCTGTTATGTATGATCAGTGAGATGCTTAATATGGATCTTTTCTTCTTGACAATTCACCTTCGTCATTCAATATGTTGGGACAGTTTCTTGTGTGTCTCCTCTTAATCGAAAAGTCTCATGCCTGCATACTAAATAAAATCATTAGATGGGCTTGCAAGATATTGCCAGAAATGTAATTTTATGCTGCTTCGTAATGCTCCACAACTGCAGGTTCGCCAAACCATCAAGACGAAGATAACTCTGAGGTAAGGTGCCTTTGAATATAAACCTGACGATAGAATAGAGATTAACCATAAGGTACAGTCTTAGATTTTCTCTGTCCTCAGTAGTTTCCATTTTCTTTCAAGGCAACATGTTTTGGGGACTTGATACATCTGGTCTTATCTCATTTGTACTTCTGTTTTATTATACTACCACTTGTTTATGAAATGTTATATGATCACAGATCAGATATGTTCTCCTGAAACATTTCTCTTACATAACGAAAGTATGTGACAACAAACCGGGTTTGCCATAAGGTATGATCAGACTACACAAAAGTAGATGAACTGAGTGAGGTGGGGATCAACTATGAATTGTGAGGTGTACTTTTTCGAAAACTTATACTAGGTCCTACACCCTTTTTCACTGTTAAGACTCAAGAACTTCAATATATAGGTTAGTTGTAATCATCATTTCTTAAATCATGATATTTTTTCTAAGAAAGAAAACAAAATCCATTATTGTTGAATCACTTTAAGACCTCAAAGCAGGTGACTGGAGAGATCAGTGATGCCACTAAAAGTAGGTGTCTTCTATTTTATCAATCAAGAGGACTCAAGAAAAATCTAGAAAGTAGTTTGATGGATGTATTGTTCTTGCCTTTGGAAAATGAAAATTTCTCATTTATGTGGTTTTTGTTACAGGTTGCATGGGAAGACAATATTAACCCTGATAACATGACTTACGAGGTTAAATATTTTATCTTCATTCTTTATGCTTGTGATCACTGCCTCTACTTGGTCAGTAGAATATTTTGGATATGGTGGAAGGGGTAAAATGGTGGTTCACTGACCTTTGTTTGCTCATTTTATGAGAGAAGAGTATAACAAAGAACTTTATTGTGAGCTTTGTTTCCAGGATCTTGCATATATAAGCCATATGTAGCATTTTCCAAACCAGAAAAAAAGATTTCCTCACCTTTCTATACGGATCTGGTGTATCCCACTCCTAAAACTTTAGTAACTATACACACTCAGTAATCAATATTTGAACGTCCTCTTTCTATTTGACTATCCGAAAACACTTTCTAAGAGTGTTCTTCATCTATTTAGTAGCAAAGTTAGAAAGTGGAGGCCTCATTTAACAAACCATGCATCATCTAGAACTGCAGTTTGACTGAAATCTTTATCTTTTAGGAATTACTTGACTTGGGTGAAGCAATTGGAACAGAAAATCGAGGTCTTTCTGAAGAACTTATTAGTTTGTTGCCAACCTCGAAATATAAATCTGGTGGGCTTTTCTCCAGAAAAAGATCAGAAGAGAGGTATGATCCTGTTTTGCTGGCTGTTAAAACCTTTATGCCGGAAAAGTATCCATATTTTTTTCTTTGTATTTTTCGGATTTTATCATTCATTGATGAGCCCCTTATCAGATACGAGAAAGTGATGAGTGATAACTCACAATACACAACAATTAATATTGAATGGTGGTACGATGTTGATGACATTTTCAACTTACCTTTTGGCCATAGCCACAAAGAATTATCCTTACAAGTTACCACAACCTATGTAATTAAATATATACCTATTGTGAAAGCACACTGAAACAGTGTTTAAAAGATATTAAATGACTATTTTGCCCCTAATGAAACTTCATCAAACACTACACTTACAAATAGGGGGAGGGGCTGAAATAGTAATTTCATCTTTGTTATGGACACTGTTTGGAGTGTGCTTATAGCACCAGTGTATTGTGACACCATAGTCATTGATCTATTTTCAGTTGATGAAGATCAATATTCTACTAAATCAATTACGAAAGTGATGACAAAATACTGCTAATATCTTAGATGATACTTCCTCTATTTCATGAAGATTGTTTAGTTTTGACTTTTTCAAAAATTTAAGAAAGTACATTTTAATACTTGTTAAAGTTGTCTAGTTCCTTAAATACATTTAGAAATTGGTCAAATGAAAGAAGCTATGAGAAATAAAAAAAGAGTGGAATTAGACAATCTTCATGGGATGGTGGGAGTACTTCTTAAGAATCCTTAATTACGTGCATACAAAACTTTTTTGTGGTAGTAGGTAAAATTTAATGTACTATAAAAATTACACTTATTAGTGAGTCTTTTTAAAAAAGCAAGATATTATGTTTATTTAAAATCATAAATCTAACTGAGTTATTGTTCACATTTTTGTTACATTGATCTTTCCATCCTCAGTTGATTAGTAGTTTCTTGTGTTAATATCTACTTCATTCTTATTTATTGTTTGGTTGTAACTACTTATGTGTGAAACTAACTTGCTTTCTATATGCCATCAGATGTGTCATCTGCCAAATGAGATATAAAAGAGGGGATCGCCAAGTAAGCTTGCCGTGTAAGCATGTGTACCATATCGATTGTGGCTCAAAGTGGTTAAGCATCAACAAGGTGAACTTATGATCATTTTGTTAGATGAGATTCTATTTTTCTTATAATCTGTCCTGTTTGTCGTCACCGAGTTTCATCTCTTTGTCAGACATGTCCGGTTTGTAGCGCAGAAGTATTTGGCGATGAATCAAAGCAATAAAGATACTGATAGCCGGAAGTATAGATCAAATACAGTCAACTCCTCCCACATCTTTTCTCTTGTTTTCTTCTTTTTCTTTTTGTGTTATCTGTAATTGGCATAGGTGTAGCTAGAGTTGGTCCAGAATGCCATTCCATTTTGATATCCTTGGGGAATTTTATCTTACCAGGTAGATTGACTTGCTTAGCTTTAGTGGTTGTGCAATGAGAGGAAAATGACATGATATCATACATGATTCTGCAATGAGAGGCTTGAAACTATGTACTTTTAAGCTCCAAGTCCTGAGGCAACCGGGGACCTAATTATTCATCATACTGTTTAGATGAGTTATCTTTTAAGCATGCATAATTGCGTAGACTAACTAGAGTACTAGTCTACAACTATCATATTGTTTGAAATTCATGAAGTGTTAAGAAAAGTGTTTTACGTGAACTAATAATCTAATTGACTTACAGGCTATCGTATTTTCTTTGTCAAACTAACATTATGATCAAACGATGTAGAGATCCTCTTACAATCATAATAATAGAACTTCTTTGACATTTTTTCTACATAATGTGGCTGATTCATTGTTACTCATTCTTAGACAACGTAATCTGATACCCAAGGTCACTTCCGTCACACTCATGAATTTTGTGAAAACCTCGTGGACAAAATGTTCTCGTTTCCTCCACTTCATTCATTTCACATAATTAGAAATTTTATGAGAACGCAAATATAGAAATCCCGGATGTAGTGATCTCATAGTATATCTACTTTAAGTAAACTCATAGCAATTACATCAGTCTTTACAAGACATGATTCAGCCATTTCTAAACTCATTCTTAAATATTGAGTTTACTTTAGATAATTTCTCAAGGGCAAAAGTAAAAAACACCCATCAACCCTTTTCGTGGTATGCATTCCACCTATTATGTGTCACTTTTTGCCATTCCACCCATCAGACATAGCTTAACCCTGTCAATCAAGTCACTTCGTTCGTTTGACCGTTATCTTGAATTTTTAAAGGCTGAAATATAATTTTTATTAAATTTAAGCCCAATTCGGGATCTACTTATAAATTGTCAAAAATTGAGACCCGCCCCTTAAATAAAAAACCGTTATATACCCGCCCCCACTATGCGCGGGTCAAACTGTGACCCGCGAGTAGAAATAGGTCGCCTGGGTATTGTTTTGATATGTGGTCTTTGCTTCGCTTGAGTAAGATAGGGAACTGGCTCGGTAGTAATTTGTCTTTATTCGTTATTCGCGACAGTCCTCCAAATCGATCGGTTCCCACCGGAGCCGTGGCACCTAAAAAATGTGGTCGGTTTATGACCATGTACATTCGACGCTTAAAGTCAAGCAGGAGAATAAGTGTCAGACAAGCACTTTAAAGAATAATACACAGTTTATGGGAGTGTTGAGTATTTATAGAACGTATGTCAAGTAAACAACCTCAACCTCGTAGTGGGAGAAACTTGTGCCCGCCGAATAATAAGCTAAACAACGACCAAGAACGCAGTACGAGGAAAAATAATAACGCACTTATACCGTAGTATAAGACAACATCGATAGTAAAACTCAACATACATCAACAACCCATAAAACAACCTATCCAATGTAATTCAAATCCAACAAAAAACATCCTAAACCCCAATATGATCAAAACAGCCTCGAAAATCAACTCATCCCAACTCGACTCAATCTAACCTCAAAACGCATATACATCCCACAAAAACACCACACTCAACACAACTACTCAACCAACTAATCATACACAAACAATCAACACAACATATATAGATAAACATGCTCACAATTATCACCAAATTCAACACATTCACGAGAAAGTAAATCAATCTACACCCGTGAGTTAAATACTCACCTCAGCTAGCAATAATAAACGCCTCGTCTAGCTAATCCAAGTGCCGTTTCCCACGCTCCATGCCTAATCACAAACATCCGCAAAAATACAATTACTACTTACTACAATCAACCCCATTTTAGTATTCACTTTCTTAACAATTCCATTTTAGAGGTTTAGGTCATCAACTACTCAACTTGCTCAACTTAACCCTTAACACACATTTTAGTTTTTAACTATCTACTTTTAACAACATTTAAGTTATCAACTTAACAACTCTAGGTGGAAAAGATTACTACGCGCTTTTAAACGACTAAACTTCGACCATGCAACTCTCAACAATTTCGGCCAACTCCCCTACCCCAACTCTAACACATTAAACAATTTTTAACAACCTTAAATTTAAAAACCCAAATACTACTCAACTTGCAACAACTTAACTCAATAATATTCTCTTCCAATCAACATCAAAATCAACACTCTACCACCAAACAACTATATTAAGGTCCCATAACATCATAACAGTTGAAGAAATTTGGAAAAATTCAACAAAAATCAAGTCTCAAAATCTTGGAAATATTACAAAATTTCAAACTTCTTTTACCTTTGTAGGATGACGTAGGGAAGATGATAACCAACGCTTGTATCTTGAGCCACAAAGGAAGAGAAGAAAATGGAAGAAAAATTTTCGGGGGCACGAGCTCACCAAAATGGGGAAAAGGGGTTGGTTTTGTTTGGATTTAAGATAAGAATGATGAAAGCGCGATATTTAGATGGTAAGGTCCCATTTGGTGAAATGCAAGGTTATTTCTCCACTTTTTGGCATAAAACTTTAATGGAACGATTTCAAATGTATTATTTTCCTTGACATAAAATACTACTAATTACTCCTACTCTAGATATCGATTTTTATTCAAAGTATTTATATCTATTCGGATCCACCTACCAAACGATATATATATAATATAATTTAATCGCTTAAGAATAACGGGTTACTTCAATAGTAGCTCAAGTTTGATTTTATTTTGTTGAAGTTTATTGAGAATGGTTTCTCATCAAGTCATTAATACATTTCCATTTGTTTATGGAGAGCAACGACATCAACTTCGGCGTCCAATTGAAGACGGACGAGTATATGTAGTCACGCCTCGCTTAAATAGACGCTTATCAGGAACGCAATGGCGAAAACTTTTAAATTTACATGGTAACTTTGAAACTATTTCTGATACTCATTTGACTGATAAGTTCCTTCAAACTTCTTGGATAGTTGATACGGGGGCTTCAAATCATGCGATCGGGTATTTATCGTTTTAACTCATATTATTGATTTACCGGTCGTCTAATCGGGTTCTCCGGATGAAAACTTGATAATGCCACCAAACATGGTAGAGTCCAGTTGTCTTCTGGTTTAATATTATATGATGTTTTATATGTTCCTCAATTTACCCGCACTTGATTTCCGTGGGACTCCAAATTGCCTTTTGGCTAATACGAATTGCAGAGCCTGGGCTTTACTAAGAATGGTTGTTTTATACGGGACCCCACTACGAGTATTTTGATTGGAGTAGGTGAAAGACGACATGGACTCTATTATTTTTGTAATATTCCTGAGGCTCGGATGTTGCATGTAGATGGGAAGGTTTCTCCGATTTGGGCGGCATCAGAGATTCAAGTATTCTCGATAGCTGTTCGATTTTTTACCTTATCTCTAATTTTCTCATTTGTTGTAAATCGTTAGCTTGTGTGTGATCGCTAAGCAAATCCAGATTCCTTTGTTACTAGCATAAGGCTACTATTTCAAATTAATTTTTGTGATTGTAGTCTGACACACTTTGTCTTCATAAGCGCATGTTATTTTTACTATTGTGGATGATTATTTTCGTGTTGTTTGGTTGTTTTTTTTGCTTGACAAAAAACAGAAATGTCAAGTATTTATGCAATTCTTGCTTTGGCCGATAGGCAATTTAAGCGGTAAAAGTAAGACGCTGTCAGAGGTGATAACGGGACCGAGTTTCCGTGTTTTCAGACTATTTCTCCACCAAAATGGCATAGTGTTTCGTACTTTTATGTAGACCCTCACAGAATGGGGAGGGTGAGCTTGTGGCATCGCCACATTCGAATGTTGGTCAAGCATTGGCGTTCCAAAGGATTCTTACCTATTAACTTTTGGGATGAATGTATTTTGACTACTTCCTATCTGATCAATCGTACTCCATCTAGATCTTGATTTTAAGATCCCGTATGAGTTACTTTATGCTCAACCCCTCCTTTCTTTCAACTTCGTATTTTTGGTTGCTTATGTTTTGCTCGTGATCAGAAAGCTAAGTTCGATAAGTTCAGTAGTCGTAGTCGAAGATGTGTTTTCGTGGGTTATCCTTATGAAAAAAGGGGTGGAGCTTGCCATGATTTAGAGTCTCATACAGTTTTGTTTCACGTGATGCTATTTTTTTATGAACAAGAATTTCTTATCTTACCTCCACTACTACTTCTAGTATTACCGTTACACTCCGGTGGATTATTGCGAATGATCAGGCTCGGTATACCGAGACAAAGACCTGAGGATTTACGGGATATTGCCATATTCGAGAACCGTACAAGGCCGAACATGCGATTGAACAACCACTTGAGGAGCAACCAACAAAGGGATCTCGTCAAGCTGGGAAGTCCACAAGTACCCAACCTACGGGGGTCACGGTTTGACGTCGATAGCTGACGGTGCTAGGTGCCCGAGTTTGAGATGGGTATTAAAGTTTCATCCGCTGACAGTGTGACTATGTTATTAATAATCAGGCAAAGTTGAGTCTATCCTCACGACACCTTCCTCCCGTCTGTCAAGTACTCTTATCCTATTTCTCATTCAAGAATCAGAATCACTTTTCTATCAAGTACGTAAATTTTCTTGTAGCCTATAACCTTGTGTAGCGAACCAAAGTCCTTCAAAGAAACATCTCAAAGGGAGAGAGATGTAATGAGAAGGAGATCTCCGCATTGGGAGATAATGGTACTTAGAGTTTGGGTGTGGTAGTTGCTTGAAGGTAAGCGCACCGGGTACGCCAGTGAATCTGTAAGATTAAACATAACTCGACGGGAGCCACAGAGGTTCAAAGCAAGATTGTTGTATTTGCAATCATTAGTGAGGGTATCGATTATAATGGTACTTTCACCCAAGAGCTGCAAATGATCACAACGGGCTTTCTTTGCAGCAGCCGCAAGCACCTGAGGCCGCATCAATGCCTTCTACGCACCCTCTCTGAAGAGGTTTATATTAGGATACCGCAGGGTTTTCAAAAGGGTCTCCCCGGGTTGTTCAGAACTTCGTAAGCACTCCTAGATGGACTTAAACAAGCACCTCGTTGTTGATTTTCCAAGTTGGCAACAACTTTGAAAAAGTATGGATTCTCTCAATCATACTCTGATTACTCTTTGTTCACTTTGTGTAAGGGTCATATACGTATTCATGTTCTAGTATGCGACGACACTGATTATCTCTCGCACGATTCCGCCGTTATCTAGGTTTAAACAATATCTAGCTCCTCGCTCACATGAAAGAGATTCCTGTATTCTCAAGTATTTTCTATCAAGTTTTCCGTGAGCTGGCATGAATATTTACTACCAAAGGAAATGTGTCCTGATATTATCTCCGAGGCAGACTATTGGGTGCTAGACCGGTGCATTTTTCCTTGAGCGTAACCACCATTTGAGTAGTTCGACGAGTGCCTTATTGTAGGACGTGGGAGCATTATAGGCGGTCAGTCGGGTAGACTATATTTGTTCTTTTTTACTTGTCCTACTTATCTTATGCACATATACTTTCATTTTACACGAGCCACGCCAAGATCATTGGTTTATCAAGCTAAAGTAGTGAAATATCTTAAAGGCCCGTCAAGGTATTCTTTTTGAGACATAATGTGACTTACATATCTCAAAGTTGGTGTGATTGATTGCCGCTTGCCCACTTACTTGTCGCTCGCTTTCTAGTTGGATCAGGTTTCTTGGTGATTCTCCTATTTCTAGAAGACGAAGAAACATACGATTGTTTTCGCTCTTCAACCAAGCCGAATAAAGTCCATGGCTGCTGACTTGTGAATTAAAGTGGTTAAAGGCTTGCTACATCGCTTGGGGCGCATCATCCTCAACCGATGAAATCAAGGATATCAACTGCTGCTGTATCTTTGCACAAAATTCAAGAGCCTAAGAACGCACAGAACATATAGAGATTGACTGTCATTTTCTAAGAGATGCTATCTTGGAAGGAACTATTTCTACTAATCATGTGTCTACTACTCATCAATTGGCGGATATTTTCTACCAAGGCATTGTGTCACAATTTGAATTTTTATTTTTCGTCAGATCTATGATCTTCATGCTCCAACTTGAGGGGTGGTATTAAGTGATATCATGTATTATTATAATTATTGTGTTGACACATTGTACGGGCCCATAAATATTAGCCCATTAGGTTATATTATGACACTATATATTGTACACATTGTTCATAAATAATAATTGAGAGATTGTCATATTTTACATCTTCGATCCTTCAAGATTAATTTTTGAACCTCCTTCTCAACTTCCAAAGGTATGTGGGTTTTCAAGTTTCTAATCTTATCTCATGAGTGTGACCATGATTTGCTTCTCAAACTTAGCAGACAAGATCTTTTTTCATTTTAACTCAAGGTAGTGTTAAGATTTTCTAGTTTTGTAATCTTTTTTGGGAATATTTGAGATTTGTCTCCAGATGTGTTGTCCAATTTTCTCAAGGTTTTGGGGTTATAAAGTCCCAAAAGGTTGTCCAATTTGGTTCTTCTAAAACTCTTCCCATTTTCCAGATTTGTTTGTGTTCTATGGTTTTTGTGTGACTGCTCATAATCACGCAACTATTCATATTCTTGCTTGTTTTGTTTTTAAGAGTCAGATGACTTTTTGTCTTCTTTAGAGAACTTAAAGAGATAATGCATTAGTAGACATAGCACATCGAATAAAAGGAATCCCTTAGTCTAAGGCTTCACACAAACGAAAAAGTAATAGCTTGCTTCATAGACGCAACAACGCTCACTCGTCCTCACAGTAACTCCTATCAATCGATCCAGATAGCTTATACACTATAAGATTGTTCACTTGAATTGGTGCGGAGGTTACTTATAAAGATCTAGTGTTTACTAAAGATTATGACCCCTTTTACACAAGTAATTTTCCAGATCCGGCACCTTAATTCAACAAGACGGTAACGTGAAGATCTTTATATGTGAGCTTGTGAACCATTCCCTTCTCCTACCAAAATGCTTCTACCTCGGTCTTAAAGAAGAAGACTAAAAGGAAAATCTCCCAAGGTTAAGTCACTCATTCCGTTGAAGAGACCTATTCCTCTTCGGTTGCTAAAGATGTCGACCAAGATACTAAGAATCCTGGTGATAATCCCGCGTAGACCCCTACTGCATAAGTATGGTCGTGATGTATCATTTACTGACGAAAACCTATGAAGATTTAAACATTATTTTTCTATTCCTTCTTCGGTTGACATGCACCTTCTTTTAGAGGGCGAGTTGGTGTATCAATCGGACCTATCACCACGAGTTCATTACCCACTCTGTATAGATCATGATATATTTAGAGTCTCTCACCATGAGTCAGAGATTTCTTTGGCCTTTCGTAAACTCCTTATTAGAAGCTATAAACCACCCTCTAGGTCAACTTTATCCCATTGCCTAGTTGAATATAAATATCTTTCAAGTAGCTTGTAAGGTAGCAAATATCGAGCCTACCCTTCCCTTTTTTCATAGTATGTACACTGTATCGCATCAAGAATATATGAATTCCATCAGTGCGCAGGTGAAGTGTAAGTTTTTATCAACTCCGCGAGAGAAAAAAAGTGTCTAATCATAGATGACATAAAAAGTGGTGTTACATCCGCTGCTGTTACGCGATAAAATTTCACTTGTATGGACCTCCAAATAGGACATGAAGAACTTAGATGGAGTGGAAACCTACTTTATAGAAGCAGATCATGTTTCTCTTATCTGTTCAATTTTAAGAGGAATGGTTTACCTTCTAATGCAGTTTTAATAATGGCAAGCCTGATCCATGCATGAGATCGACCCATAGTTCGATCGTCCATCCCTAATTCATAGAGACATATTTTTCATTTTATAAAAATCTCTTAATTGATTCATATTTAGTTCAAAATCGGGGCCGAAAACTTTGGGATTACAAAGGATAAATTTAAATTTTCCAAATATATGTGTAAAATTAAATAATTCCCTAACAAAACGGATGAGTATTTGTTTTGATTTCGATTATTGGCGACTAACACTTGATTTTCTTGTTTTTACAGCTGAGGTTTTGAAAGCAGTGATAGGGGCTGGAGACCCTTCGAAAATCGATTTCAATACAATGATCAACGAGAAGAAACCTATGTTCTCTCGCATACCAGTAATCGTGATGAAGTCTTCATCTCCCACTCCTCTTTCCATGATCCGTTCTCCACAGGCAGCCCTCCTCTGCCATCTTCGGTTCAAGCAGCGATGAAGAGGAAAGCCGACCGCATCTTATCAAAGAAGCTTCCTCCAAAGAAGCCCAAGCTCACAATCATTGAGAAGAACCTTATCAAAGAAGCTTGCCCCCTCAGTTGAAGCGTCTATCCCTTAGGGGGTGCTAATTTCGAGTGTACCAGATTCTCCACCGCATGCAGTGGAATCAAGTGGGCAAAGAGAGGGATATTCTCAAAGTCAAATCTGAGACTTCATCCGCTCTTTGAACTGGTCGTTGTAAAGACTAAGCTCTCCGACGAAAGGTGTAAGGTTGCCATTCTCGCGCGAGGACGCGAACAAGTCCACTTGTGAGTGGATCGCCAAGCATGACTCCGTTGGTTGAGCATGAGAAATTTCTAGGGGAAAAAGACAAGTGGGAACGAATCAGTGAGAGGGCGGTTGCTAGAGCTACCAAGGTTGAAGAGGCGCTGAAGAAGGCCAAAGCCGAATCTGAGGCTTTGGTTTAATCAAGGGATCCAAGCCTTCATTGATAGTCCAACCTTTGCTCTTTGCATGGGGAAGAATGTTTTGAGTTGTCTTACTAAATTTGTCCAATATTATCAGGATGACTCCCACAACCTTCCGAATCAGTTTGAAGAGTTAAGGGTCTTAAGGAGTTTCCCGCGAATGGTACATTCCAGAGGAGGGAAGTGGCGCTGAAGAAACCGATGAAGCTCAAAATGATGGAGGGGCCTCTTAGATGTTCTTCTTTAGCTCATGTTCGTTTTATTAGATCGTCATCCAAGTTTCTTATTGGGCGGTTCATTAAATCCGCTAGCCGTAGCTTTTCTTTTTCTTTTTCTTTTCCACGATTGTTGTCAATCGCAGTTTAAGTTAGGGGATTCATTGTGTATTATTACTTGGATATTTGATATATCCGAAGTTGGATCCCTCTAGCGATTTGAGTAGGCCGCGTATCAGAGGTAACCCTTGAGGACAAATGAGTGATCTATTCATTTTTAGGATCCGCTCCTAATTGTATTTGATGAATCCCTACATACTGAAAAATAAACTTCACTCATGATATCAATAGAAAGATCTTTCTTCTAAGGGATTATTCAAACATATTTGCACTAATTGGACGCGTGTCATGTTCTTTGGACTGATTCTTCATCCATTTTCTCCAGCATATGTGTCCAGTCCAAGTATGCGAATGACGCAATAAGGACCTTCCCATTTAATGCTCAACTTACTTTTACATTGAAAGTCACCCGCTGAGTACAATTTCATGACCAAGTAAACCACCAAGAACTTTTTGTTCTTCACTCAGCCCTTGTATACTCGAGCCATGAGATGTTTGTATTTCTGCATTTTGAACAATGCTTTATCCTTGACTTTATAAGTGAAATAGAATTCCCTTAAACTGTTGTCATTTTTTTTTGTTGAAGACCTAATTGACTCAAAACTGGTAAGTCAACTTCTACGGGCAACACCTCTTCGATGCCGTATACCAAACTGAAAGGGGTTTCTCCAGTGGCTTGTGAAACAGTGGTGTGAAGAGACTATAAAATAATTAGAAATTCATCTATCCAAGTACTTCCTTTTGCTCCACTTTAAATAATATTTTATTTGATTCCATTAAAGATGGTATGGTTTTTCATTTTAACCTGGCCATTAGACTATGGATAGTAAACTAGGGAAAACTGATGTTCAATATTGAATCGATCACATAATTCCTTTAAGAAGCGCCCTTCAAATTGAGTTCCATTATCTGATACTAAAATTTTGGATAATCCAAATCTAGTAATGATAATCTTCCTAGGGAAATGAACAATTTTATCTCTTGTAGTTATCTTTAATGGTGCAGGTTTGATCCATTTACTGAAGTAATCCGTTGCTACTACTGCGAACTCTACCTCCCCCTTTTCTTTGGGTAGTTTTCCTAGCAAATCGATTCCCCACATAAAGAGGGTTTATGGGACTTATGACTGAGGTGAGTTCGGTCGCCGGTTGTTGTGGAACTGTGCCTAGTTTCTAACAAGCGTCACATTTCATCACATATTCAGTCTAGTCTTTTAGTAAGGTGGGCCAAAAGAAATCCATTCACATGATTTTGATCGCTAGGGACCTCCCTCCAAGGTGACTACCGCACCATCCCTTATGCACTTCATATAAGGTTTTTGAGATGTTTTCTTCAGAGACACACAACAGTAATAGTCCATCTAAGGATTTGCGATATAGTTCGACTTAATACATGTGGAATTTATAACTCATGCTCCATATCTTTTTGTACTTAGTAAAACTCTCATGCAACTGTCCTGCAGTAAGAAATCGCACAATTGGAGTCCTCCAATTCTTTGGCTCTTTAAGTACTAACCTTTTCACCCTTTCTTCATACTCTGGTGTTTCGTGAATCTCAACATAGACCCCTTGGGGTAGTTCATCATAATATGTGGTCGCGAGTTGAGACAAGCGATTTGCCTCTCTATTATCTTCCCTAGGAATACGTTCAAAGATTACTTGTGTGAATCCTTTGGCTACTGATACTACATTGCCATGATACTTCATTAATGATTCATTTTTCACCCCACATTTCCCCTTTATCTGATCCATAACTAATTTTGAATCTACTCATACCAAAATGAAATCCACCCTTAAGCCTTTTACCAATGATAAACGAATCACCAACGCCTTATATTCGGCTTTATTATTGGTGGCTTCGAAACTGAATATAAGGGCATATTCCATTATGGTCCCTTCAGGACCTCAGATCAAGATTCATGCCCCCGACCATTTGTCGTTTCTAGCCCCATTCACGTAAAACTCACATTTGGGTAGATCACTGTGTTTCCCGATCTTTTTTGTACTACGGGCTCTTATTATGTTTAGAGGTTGAGTTGTACATTCAATGATAAAGTCTGCGAGTGCCTGTGCTTTGATACCCGTTCTAGGTACATAGGTCAGGTCAAAATCGCTTAGCTCAATTGTCCATTTAGTTAAGTGCCCTGATAGTGCCAGATTGGGTATCATCCTTTTAAGCTATTGGTCAACTATTACCTTTTTTGGGTGAGATTCAAAGTAGTATTTCAATTTTCATGTTGATACGATCAAAGCGAATACAAACTTATCAATCATGGGATAATTTTCCTCATCTCCGTGTAAAAAATGGCTTACATAATGACCGCTCCAACAGAGACAATCGAGTACAGTTGAGCTCTTCATCTGGCATGACAATAATTGAGGGGAGCCCATATATTTTTTCAGTTCCTCAAAGGCTTGGTCACATTCCTTATCCCAGTAAAATTTATTTTTTCAAGATGCTCTTATCAAATTTTTAAAGAAAGGTAAGTTGCAATCCCAAATTTTGATATCAATTAGAAATGAAATTAGTTTCTTGTCAAGCCATTTTTTATTTGTTCATTAATATTAATTTATATAGTTGACATCAGTTGTCTAGTAAATGAATATTACTAGCTTTGTGAAGCCAACCATTATTCTATTGTTACATTCTTACTAAGTTTATGAAATTTTTTCTAGACTAGATCGTTCATAGCTATTATTAAGGGATAGTATATGCTTTGTTGGAAAAGATTCATCCATTAAACAACAAAAGGTAAAAGATATGAAAATCCTTGATTATGACAAAGTATTCCATAGTAAGTTGTTACTCTGTTAGAGTCTTAGTGTTGAAGAATTATTTTAGTAGTTTAATAGGTTCTCACAGGATATATTAATGACTACTGAATGAGAGAATGAGAACACACAACACTATTCCAAATAATATTTTATATCAATTATTTAAATGGCACTTAGCAGTTCTACATTAAATATGAAATCTTCGTCTATCTCTATTGTTAGTCCATTTATATCTACTACTGAAGCAATCTTCATAAATAAAATAAAGAAGCACCATCTATCGAAAAAATTGAGGCCGTCTAATACATGATTTCTTATTATCTTGCTTGAAAACAAAGATCACGCCTCTAGAGAATGCATTTCTACTAATCATCACTTCTTCAATTTATCGTTTCATTGAGGCAAAGAACCAATGTTTCTTCGTCAACCTCCACTATATATTTGCCTCTTTGAAACATAGAATGAAAATGGGGCATGATTGAGTGTACACATCAAATAAATTATTAAGATCTGATTAGAAACTCTTGGCTGGATAGGAGAGAAGCATTGGTACTCATAAAAAATAGTTATGAGGCACCATCCTTGCAATTTCCTTAAACATCCCACGAGACAATCACTGGGTGCTGATAAAGTAAATCACACTATGAAATAATGTAAAAACACCTTCAAATTACAATATAGAGTTTTCGATGAAGAAATTAATTACATATGGCACACAATACATAATTGCATATATAGTCTCATGAGATATAATAACAATTCAAACGCTGCATTTGCATACAGAAAATACAAAGAGTCAAAAAGGTAAATTCAAGGATCATTCGGATGGCCCAAATAACTGTTATCCCTTAGAATTGTATGAATTATAGGTGAGTTAATCAACACCTCACCTAGTAAGAAGAAGAAGAAGAAGAAAAAGAAAAAAGTTGTTGATAATAGTGATGAAGGTTACATTTCAATAGAATAACCAGAAAATAAATAAACTTGAGGGTTCTACAAGTTGAAGACATTCAAATTTCTATTAGCAGTGCCAACTACCATAATTGGATACTTTACAGTAAGGGCATAGCGGCACTCTGGAACGGCTTGCACATGAACAAGATTTTGTTGTCTCAGACCAATACTTTTTGGAAAACAAACCATTTCTTAAGAAAATTGACTACCTTAATCTCTCGCATCATTAATATTGTAATAACTCGTCTTGCTAATTTCGAGCAATACACTCAGAAATTTATTTCGTTCTAATTACATTTATAATTTAGTAGTAATAGCCGAGGACACCAGTAAGCTTGGGGATCGCTCACTGCTCAGATACTGACTACAGATTTCTAGCATTACACTCCCCGCTATTTTTTTCACATTTCTAAGAAATTAAGTTATCATCTTCCATCCTTATCATAAAAAACACAAAAAATATCTTTCTCCATCCTAGCTTTGGGTCGAGAGCCCTCAACCCCTCAAACAAGAAATTTTTTCTTCTTCCATTTCTTCACTTTGTCGCATATAAACATCCTCGAGTTGATTGTTAAGGCTTCCCAACATCTTTTCCCTACGATTTTGAGGTAAGAAATTAGAGTTTTCGTGATTATTTGTTGACTTTTACATAATTCACCTTGGTGTTGTTTCTAAGTTCATACGCCATGACGTGATATGTCGATTAATTCAGCGACTTGCAGGTCAAGCTGAGGATGTTATGGCCGGGTTGACTTTCTAGGCTTCGCTGACTTTTTGGGCTGATATTTTTATAAGACTTTAAATGTGTAGGAGGTTAAGTATTGGGACCTTATTGTAGTTAAGTTACATGTTAAATGATGATTTAAAATTACTAAAGCGGAGTTAGTTCAAAAAGTATTTGTGTTGAGTTATAATCGATATTTTGGAGAAGTTGTTAATTATGGACTCGAGGGTTAATTAGAATGACTATAAGTTGATTGAAATGTTAAAATAATAAGGCGCGGGAATTCTAACGGGGGAATCGATTGTCAAGGCCCACCTGGAATTATTAATTCATTGTTTCATCCGTCATTTTAGACCATTTAGAAATAGTTCCAATTAAGAGTCAGAAGCGTGGTTCTAGAACGCAGTGTATCAGAAATGGATTATACCTTTCGCTTGTTTTTGTTAGGCGTGATCGCGTGCGGGCAGCTACCGTGATTGTTCGCTGGTTTGTGGTACGCAACAGAGCGAAAATTATCTCACGGGTGTTACTTTACGCATTTACTTTAAATTGTGAACATGTTATCATGGGTATGATTAGGTGAGAAATGACGTATATGTCATTGTGTTATGATTATACTTATAAAGGATATACAGTAATTGTTGCATGCATTGGCGTGTGATTCATTCAGGCGAGCTACGATATATGACATGTGATTATATTCTCGTGGCGTCAAGCATTGCTTGAGGTATAATAGCTCAACTCCCAACTTATATTTCTCGATTTCTAAGGCCTCATTTACATTCTTTTATGTATTTCGTGGCCTTGTCGGCGGTCATGACATTTATGACTGCGAGATGTTTTAGATGCATGAACTTTGTTTGGGAGGAGTAGTTGGTTATCGGTATAAGGCTTCTGGCTGGAGCATGTGCATGACTTCGAGGCGACTCGAGTATCGTGATTCGACCCTATGTTAGATGATTAGGTTAAAGCGACTCTCCTTGTAGGATATGAGACGCGATTAACTTATACTCGCATGTTGAGCCGAGATCTATCGTCACTACATGCTAAGATTATTATGCTGGGCCTTTATACTCGCATATGTGCATGAGATCTATTATCACTCAAGCTTACAAGATTGTCATGCTGCCTTTATACTTCAGAGATGCTATTTACCAGGAGATCTATTGTCACTTTGCTATGGCATTGTTGGATGCTGCCTTATACTAAGGTATAAGCGCAAATGACAATGATTTATCTATTCCTCAGGTAGACGGATCGGTATATGCTTATTGTAGCGTATATTTCAGGGAGATATGAGAGATGTATAGATGACCAGAGTTATAGTCGCTGCTGAAGTCTCTATGGATTTCATTCGTGTTTGTGTGCCTTATCGAGACTATCTATTATATCTTGACACGCATGCCTGCATCTTTCTTTTGGAATCTTATCAGATGACTTTATTAGTAGAAGCTGATATATATATATATATATGTATTTTATTCATGTTGACTATTATAATATTGTCCGTCTTCGTTTCTATTTGGTGTGTTCACCTCGGTGTTGTTGGTTCACTAAGCCATGCTTATAAATTTTTCGCCATGGGCGGTATTTCATTCAAGGCTGTGTCGACAAGGCATTGAAACAAGAGGTCGTTTGAGAGTTTTGTTCCGGAAAAGGCGAGCACGGTGGCCGAGGATCCTCACAATTTCATTTTGATGCTGTTGTCAACCGCTTTTGATCATTGTATTTTTCTCCTTTCTCTGAATCTTAAATTGTTTAGTCATTATTTTCTATTCTCAATTCAAGATTTACTTCCTTTTGTAGCCTTGCTCAGGCATTATCAAGCTTATTTGGGATATGTTGTATATATATGGTGTCAGTTGGTTGATATCACCCGATGGATTGTAAAATTTTAAACTGTGGATTATTTTGAGAATATTAACGTGAAATCAAATTTTTGGATTTAAAACGAGTAGCCTTTAAAACCGAGTCGCCCATCTGCATGTGATTCCGTGTGTTCCGATTTTAACGACTCTCACTAAAAAGTACGAATTCTACGGCTGCTACAATTCGCATCGTAACTCAAAGCTCGCATTACTGGCTATCTGTGTGGTCATGTCACTTGTTTTTCTTGGAGTCACAGCCGTGTCTTTTTTGTTAAAAATCAGCCTTTTTCTTTGTTGCATAGGATCAGGGAGGATGCCACCCGTAGTTCATGGGTGGGCAGAAGAAGAGGTTCCGTGGTAAAGCCCGCAGGAGCCGAACTGGCAGTGGTATATTGCCGACGAGTACAAATAAAGGACCAAATAGGTCCAGAGGTGCATTCTTTCCGGGAAAGGTGTAGAGGAGGTCAAGTAGACCTCTGGAGTAGGGAGAGGCGTAAATGCTCGTACGAGCAGCCAGGAGGTCGAATTCCGCAGTGTTGCTTGACCGGTTTCAAGCAGGATCCTCCAAGTTTCCGGCTCCGCCAGAGCACTATCGAAGTCTATCCGACATGAAGTCCATTTTTGAAATGGCTGGGATTGCTGGGCGAGATGCAGTGAAGTTTGCTACTTATAGATTCTAATGAGGGTGCCCGTGATCAGCGGGAGAACTCGAAAGCGCTGCCTCTGATCAGCGGTAGGGGAGTTCATGTGTCCCGGGAGCACTCACAGCCTCTTCCTGGAGAATTATCAAGCAGACCCACATGGCGGCCTCGGGAGAGAGAGCCGATTAGCCACTCGTGGTTCAGGTCGGAGGCGCATGAGACGCTTAACATCTGCGTTTAATTACTTCCCCGATGTTTATCCGGTAGAAAGCGGCAAGACACTAGATCGTGGATTTGGTTAATCTCGGGGAGATACGCCACCGTATCTCACTGGGATGTGTTTTTACCGCTTCCATGTTGCAGGAACGCAACTCTCAAGCATTTAAATTCAGCCGCGTACCTGCAGCTGAAATGCATCGGTGGCGAGTCGACCGGTGACTTCAGCCCGGCAGGCCTACTAGCTCGAGTTTAAAGGAGTGACGACCAGCACCGCCCCGGGCAGAAAGTTATTTCGTTGCTCCGGCAATACTGAAAGTTATTCCACCGCTTCTTCGCAGACGGCTGGTGCCTCGCGATATCCGCGGGTCCAGAGTGGTTCGGGGTTCGTGTATCCGTTACCGCCATGTCGAGCAGGCACAGCAAGCAGGATCGCTTATAGGCGGTCATATGTTATCGAGTCTTCCAGCAGAGCGCTAAGATTTCCGCCGCCATTTCACCGCCGTACTCGCTTATCGGAATCACGCGACGATTCAAGGAAGCGAGGCCGGATATGAACTGGAGTGACCTCGTAGAGTGCCACGTGGGTAAAACAGCCGTGAGCCTGGCCGAGGGGCGCATTCATGCCGCTACTCATCGTGAGGCTATGATACCCTGCAGAAATGCTACAGTACATTATTTCTATACGATATCGGCGCAAGTGGCGTTGCTTTTGATTCCGCGATACTTTTGTTTCTAGTTTTATTTCAGATATCTGTGATGTCAAGGCTATCGGCTCGTTCCACTTGAGATTATGACACCGCAGGGAGGCTTGGCCATGGGGTTAGACTCAGAGATCCGCCCTTTGATCAGATGTGGTCATTGTCATTCCGTCGATTTACCTATCTGAGCTTTCTCGATTTTGACCTTATCTTCGTAATCATATTAAACCAGATTAGTTTTGGGAGTTCTGGGAGCACTGTGATATCCGGATTCGGGAGACAGAAAGATTCTCGCCTTCGAAGTTTCACACAAGACTGAGGCCAGTGAGGTCGATTCCTGAAAGTACGCTGGGTTCGGGATACGTGGGTTGATTCTGAGCAGAGAAGAGAATGCCTGTGAGGATGCTGGGTGGTTAGAGAGTTCAAGGATGTCTTCCTTGGTGACTTACCGAGGCCGGCCACGTAGGAGATCGAATTTGCTATCGAGATTATTCCGCATAAAGACTAATTTCTTCTTCCGCCAGACCGGATGGCTCCAGCCGAAGCTACAGGAATCGCGGACTCGCCATGTGAGTCAGTTTTGAGAAAGGATTCATCGCATCGAGCGTATCTCCGCTGGGTGCACCCGCTTTGTTTGCGGAAAGAAGGATGGTTCACGAGGGCTGGCAGATTGATTATGTATAGCTTGAATAAAGTGACCATTAAGAACCGATACCATTGCCCGTAATTGACGATTTGTTGATCACCGAAGACGCAAGGCTGCTGTTTCTCGAAGATTGATTTCAAGGGTCTGCGACATCGGGCCAGGATCAGCAAAGCAGGTATTCCGTAAATTGGCTTTTCCGATCTCAAGTATGGGCGGCTTATGAAGTTTATAGCGATGCCATTTGATTCACTTTAGCACCGCGCCTTTATGGACGATGAACCGGTAAGCTCGAGTATTTGACGTAGCTCAGGCAGATTGCGACGATAGCTCCTGATATATTCCAGATGGGAGTGAGAACAATGCAGAGGCATTGCGTATCATGTTTAGACTGCATAACACCATTGTATGCCAAATTTCTAAATGTGAGCCTGCTGGCGAAAGCAGTAATTCCCTGGTCATGTTATCTCTGGGCCGAGGTATTTGGGCAACATCCACAAAAGTGGAGGCCGTGGAATACCTGGAGTCAGTCCTGCACGAAGGACTGTGTTAGAGTTTTAGGGTTACCTCGGTTATTACAGAGATTCATCAAGGACTTTTTCTTTGGACGCTACCATCGACCTCAGCCGACTTTAAAAAGCGGGTTCCGCTTATTCTGGACGATGATCAGCGAGGCCTACTTCGTGTAGTATTAAAGGGGAAGTTGACTACGGCCCAGCTGGGCTGGGCGATACCGCCCTGCTCCGGTGGCTACGTGATTTATGTGAGACGCCCGCATCGCAGGCTCAAAAGTACATGCAAAATGAAGCGTAGCCATGCCTGAGCACCGAGAATCACGAAAAATTATCCCGACACACGCATTCGAAGCTGGCGATGGGCTTCATATTAAATTGCAGACATCAGAGGGGTTAAAACGCCGATTTGTAATCGATCATAAGAAGCCAAGATTCTTCCACGTAGATTTGAATTTCGGTGCGCGCAGGAGGCGACGGAGTTCATCGCTGATTACGACTCGAATTATTAAGTACCACACCGGGAAGCGCAAACGTAGTAAATTGACGACCGAAAGTAGCGGGAAATCAAAGGACCTGTGTATTTGAACAAATTGAGTCGATTTTGACGCTTCCAGAATGACGGGAGAGATTTCGTCTATACGGTAGCTCCCGACCAGCCAGCCATGGATCGAATCATAGAATCGGCAGCGAAATGGACGTAGACCGCAGTTATCGCAGGGACGCGAGAAATTCGGGTCGTGACGTCAGATTACACAAATACTTAGAATCTGAGCCTCGGCATTTGAACGACATCGTTGTGGTAATCAGATTCAGACGAGCCGAGGCGGAGATTCTCGATTTGTGCCCATAATACCCTTTATAGTGTACAACTGGTAGCACAAAGATATACCCGGATTCGAGGTCAGACGTATCAGCGCCGTGGTTCAGATAGACGTTAGGCTCAGGGCAAAGTCATTGATCGTCAAGAGAGCGGCCGAGCATAGACATCCCGCGGTTTATTGCGCACTCTTCCTATTCCCCGATACGTGAGAATATCACCACGGACTTCGTGGTTTGGGCTTCCTAGGACGCTGAAAGCATACGACGGGATCCTCAAAGGACAAGTGATGTTATCGGCCTGGGCCATTTCCTACCCATCGATCTGGCCACGGGCCCGAGAGACTCAACAAGATCTATGGATCGATCATGAGGTCAGACGGGGTCCGTGTCGATCATTTTGACCGCTGACGCTAGATTTATTTCGAGGTTCTCGAGGGTTTCCGTGAGGCACCGGGGACTGTGAGTGTAGTCAGTACATCTTTTCATCCCTGCATGACGGGCACCAGAGGACGATACGGACATTGGATATGTCTGGCTCGTGGTTCGAACTTCTCCTGAATCGGGACGACGAGTCGCCCAAGATGAGTTCGCCCCACAACAACAGCCTTCCATGCTAGTATCAGACGGCACCTTTGAAGCATCAGACGGGCGAGGCGGCCGCACTCGTACTTGTTGGAACGAGGTATGGGCAGGAAAGTTTACTTGCCCGGAAGTCGTCGAGAGTTCAAGAGCCGACGTCGTATTCAACAAGATCCAGACAAACAGACAGTGTATAAGATGCGCAGATCATCGCAGTAGACTTGTCGCTTGAGGCCTGGCGAATCAGGCGCTCGAGGGTATCCTCGAAGCGGAGCGACGCGTCTGGGGAGAAAAGTGGAAGTCGAGTCCTTGTTATATCGACCATTTGGCATCCTCGAGTAGCTGGCCAAGTTGGCGCTGGCTTCCGAAGTTTGATATGATTCATAATGTTCCATGTATCCTCGCTTGAGGAAGTATATCACCGATTTGAAGTCGCATATTCTAGCTTCACCCGCGGAGCTGGCGAGGACATCACTACAGAAAGCACGCGGAAGTTTTGACCGGAAAGCAGGCTGCTGAGGAGTAGCGTACGCCTTAGTAAAGTCCTCGCTGAGGACCGCCGCAGGTGTGGCGAGGCGACTCGGGAACGTGAGGACGACGAAATCGCTACTCCGCAAATTGAAAGTATTTTTAGTTTATATTGCTTTTATTTTATGTATTTGATTTTGTTATGATATACGTTTTCGTTGTTCGGGTTGTCAAATTTAGCTCTAAATTTTATTAGGGAGGGTAGATTGTAATAAATCTGCTCCTAGTTAATTTCGATAATAATATTAATTCCTAAAATTTATTTGTTTTAATCAATAATTCTATAATTTAATAGTAGTGGTCGATAATTGGAAGTTGCAGCTGTATCGCTACTGCTCAATAACTCCGATTCTGATCTCGGCACAAACTCTCAAGCAAGGGTTTTTCATGACTCCTAAGAGTTAAGTACTATCATTCAACCTTATCATCACAAACACAAAAATCACAAAATATCTCCTCCTTCCTCACCATTTCGTGTCGGCACTCCCTTACATGCTGAAAGCAAAAACCCAACATCTTTCCCTACGATTTGAGGTAAGAAAAATAGAGTTTCAAGTTGGATTTTTGAGGGTTGACTCTTGGTTGACTTTTTACATGACTTAATTTTTATGATGACTCTTAGTTTGTTATCATTTCATGATGATATAAAGTCAGATGAATTCACGATTTAGAGGCTGTTTTGGAGGACAAGTATGGCCGAAGCCGACTTTTTGCGCTTTGGGCTGACTTTCTATGATATTTTTCTAAGACCCTAAATGCAATGAAGTTTAATTTGGGACCTTATCAGAGGTATTGTGGAGGTTAAATTTGTGATTTAGAAATTAATTCATGGAGTTAGCCAAAAAGTACGTATTTGTAAAGTTTCGAAGTTATAATTGATATTTTGGAGTATAAAGTTGTTAATTATGGACTCGAGGGTTAAATATAATGACTTATAATTTGATATGAAATGTTAAAATAATAAGTGGAATTCTAGCTGAAATCGATTGGTTGGCCCGACGGGATTATTAATTCAAGTATTTTATCCATCATTTTGCATCAGTAAATAATTCCACCAAGAGTCAGAAGGTATTCTAGAACGCAAGTATGTGAGTAGTCTTGATTATACTTTCTCGAAGCTATAGGGCGCTGATCGTGGTAAGTACATCGTGCGATTGTGTTTTGAAGGTTTTCATGAAGCAGAAAGTAGCAATTATCTCACGGGTGTTACTTTACGCACTTACTTTAAATCGTGAACATGTTATCGCTGCAAGGATTATGTGAGAAACGATGTACATGTCATTGTGTTATGATTATGTGAGAACGATGTACATGTCGCCAGGTTACGATTACGCGAGAATAATATACATGTAATTGTCAGATGATTACGCGATTCATTCGCGCGAGCCATGATAAGGATTACGTGATTATATCTCCCCGCGGCGCCAAGCTCGCTTCGAGGCAATAGCTTGAACTCCCCAACTTATAATTCTCGATTTTCAGGCCTCACAAGACCGCTTGTGATTTCTCAGCGCCTCGGCTTCAAGACTTTCAGATACCGCGGCCTCATTACGGGTCGTGATTAATTTATTTATCATGGTGACGTTTACCGCTTTTAACTTTATCTGGGGAGTGCAGAGTTGGTTATCGAGGTGTCAAGTTGGAGTGGCGTATGGCTTCAGGTGACTTCAGTATCGTGATTTGACCCTACGTTAGGGACGACAAGCGACTCTCCTTCCTCGGGCAGATGAGATCTATTATCACTTTCGCTTATGTGCATTGCTGGTATCGGGCCTTATACTTAGGTATAAAATGTAGCTGGGAGACGATTATCACTTTGCTATGTGCATTGGTTGTCATGGCTGGCTCTATACTTTCAGAGTGCATTTTATGGCCTAAAGAGGTGTTAACATTGTTATAACAAAGTGACAATGTATAGATCTATTATCACTACATGCGCATCAAGCTGGCGCTCGGCCTTATACTTGCATAAGCGCGATCTATTGTCACTTCACATGCAAGATTGTTGATGCTTCGGGCGTTATACTACAGATAAGCCAAGCAGCTGTTATTAGCGATCGATCCATTCTGCAGCTAGACGGATCGAGTATATGCGCTTGGGAAAAGTGTATACTCAGGAGCATAATGGTATGTGGGCGTGATTTACTCAGAAATGATAGTCGCTGCGAGTCTCTATGATTTCATGTCGGGTGATCGTGGTGCTTTATCAGACCTTCTATTATATCTTAACATGTTATGCCCGAGACCTTCTTGAATCTTATTGTATGACTTTATTAGGTAGTCTCGATATATATATACGTATTTTATTCACGTTAGGCTATTATAATATTGTCTGCCCTGCCTCCATACAGAAGTTCACCCCCTACGTTAAGTGTTCACTGCTCTTCATGGCTACACCCTTTTGCTATGGGCGGCATTTCATTTGTGCTGTGTCGACAGGCAGCTGAGCCAAGAGTACTGTTGGTAGCTTGTTCGAAAGGGTTAAAAGGAAGCATCGTGCCGTCGGTGATCCGCATACCTCATTTTCACGTTGTCAACCGCTTTTATCAGTTGTATTTTCTTCCTTCGAAACTTTAAATTTCGCTTCAGCTTGTCATTTTGTATTCGAATTCGCATTTCTACTATCTTTTGTGCCTTTGCCGGCCTTAATCGCTTTTATTTTGGATATAACAGATATATGGCGTCAGTTGGTTGATATCACCGATGGATTTGTAAAATTTTAACCAGGATTATTTTGAGAATACAATGGAAATCAAATTTTTGGATGAAACGAGTAGTTTTAAACTGAGTCATCCATCGGTATAAGCGATCTCGCGTTCGATTTTAACGACTCACTCAAAGGCCGACTGGGCGGGTCAGTTACATTTAAAATGTTAGAAATGGCGTTGTAGAGTAAATGAAATGGTTAAGTGCAAAGGGTTGTTCGATATCGCTGGGCCGCTTAGTTTATCGCTTGAGCTAACTAGTAATATCGCAATTAAAGTGGCTAATCGGGTACTAAAAGTTGTTAAAAAGAGAATTTATAACGGCTCGTAGTAACTCGCATTTCGCGTTTTTAGACTCTAACGCCGAAAGGCTCATGGATCGATTGAGCTCTCTAGCGCCAGCGTACTAGCCAGTGTGGGGATTTATCACTGGGATATAATATTATTTACGTTGGTCAAGTACTATAAATATATACGCGATTATATAATTTTTTTGCGAATTTATATATGATAGTATAAATTGTGAAGCGTAAATGTCGAGTTGTATGACGGTTGCGTTATGTATATTATGGTAATAAGTTTTATATGATTGTCAGACTATGTATATTATGGGCCATATTGAGACGGTTAAGCGATTGTTCTATCCGGGGTCAGTTGTGAGTCATTGCGATGTTAATTGAGTCGCAGGTGTGGTTATGTCTGGCCATAGTTGGCATATTTGGTGCGTATATCGGGTTGTCGTCATCCTTGGTTTCATATAGAGAACGCACACAGACGCGGTACGCAGAGTCGTATGTGTAGGCCGCCCGTGCGTACGGGGTGCGTGGCGATACGCGCGCGCGATCGCGCGAGCTCGCCGAAAAGGATATGATATTTTTAAGGCGAAATAAGCGGCGAGCTCGCTGAAAAGGATATGCGATGCTATTATGTTACATAGCGAAGCTCGCCTGAAGTGGCAAATCTACATTATATAAAATGTTTCCGTATAGTTATTGTGTGCATTGCCTTGTATCAGGTTGACATTGGTGTATGTCACCTGCCTCGAGATGCTGAATGTCACGGTCTCCTTTCGTAGTTTTGTTATATTGCTATTGCAGAGCAACCGCGGTGCTTGAGAATTTATGATGTTTTTCTCGCTTGATTATGTACATATGCTGATGATGATTATTATTATTTCGATACTATGGATATTTGGTATATTCTCTATTGTACATATATATACTCTATCGTTATTGCCTATATCTTTGGCCAAGGCATTTCATTCGATGCGATAAGCTTACCACCCTGATTCATTTCCACTAAGTTGTCGAAATACCCTTCCAACCTCCGGATCGACAGTGCCTTTGAGAAGTCGGCCGAGTTCGCGGTAGACCGCTGATTTTTTCAAAGCGGCAGATAAAAGCCACAGATCCCCAGCTTATATTTTTTCTCTTTCTACACAATTATTTTTGGTACCAGACCAGATTTGTGTTTGGTGTTGAAATTCATAAACCGCTTTACGGAGTATTTTGACTCGTACTATGAAGTTTGCACTTTGGATTGGATTAGGCGACGCCATCGACGGTTAAACTCCTCGTATGTTTGAACTGAACTATTTCACTTTGCCAAACTATCGTGTTATTGATTTTCGCATCGAGGCGGGTCGCTACGCTTACAAATCATAACTAATTGCTCGCATTTATACCGTTAGTAGTTAATTCATACAAAAGATAACTATTAATATTTTACTTTTTATAGTTACCTACTATATAAAATACAATCCTAATTAAACTCATTTATATATATTACGGAGTATAACAATAATAATAATTATAATAAGAAGAATAAGAAGAAGAACAAATATTACATAGTCTTAATCAAATTCATAATAAAGCCAGTTCTCTCCTAAGCATCATCCTTCATTTTTGAAGCCATAAAATCACAGATCGTGATGATTTGAAATCAATCTCAACATAATTATTCCAACTCAATAGTATTGGAAATATGAGAAGATCTCATAAATATATGTCCTCGAACAATTGTCAGATCAGAAAACCGATTATTACATTTAAATAATAATAAGTTCGAATATATGTTAATTGTCGATAATTAATATATTAGGTAACTCGATTAAGATTAAAAGTTACGCATTTGCCATTGTATTCCACATAATCTATATATTAATATGATGTTCTAAGTTAAAACATAAATTAATATATTTCTAATTTCGACGAGCCAAGAGGTCACACACAACAATGAAATCAACAATAATTTAATTATAACTTCTTCTCTGTGGTTTAAAATATAATTATAAGAATACTGGTGTGAATCTAATTTTTGAAATCACTACTGGGCAAGCAAGTAAACCGAGATAGAACGGAGTTTTAGAATCTTCTTTAGAACAATTCTCGAATGTTCTCAAGGATGCGGAGAGTTTCATCACATCTCTTTCAGTTCTTAAAAGAGTGGGATTAGCCTTATATAAAAGCGTCACTTTTGAAGGCTAAAACTTCGCACTAAATTCTTCTAACTTTCAAGCTCGGCACTCTTCTCCGCCTCTTCATATTTTGGTGCAAGAGTGAAAAATTTCATTGATTTTTCTCGTCAACCTCGCCTACGCTTAATATTTTAAATAACTCTAGTAAAGTTTCACTGAGGTTCGCTCATACGTCATGCTGATTGTTATTAAAGACAACGTGACGCTGGACACCATGATCCTCAGATTTATTCCACTACAAATCCCTGAATAAAGGTACACACTTGTATATTATTGTTTTTATTATATTCGTAGAATCCTAGTTACGACTTTTTCATAATTGTTATTTTAATCCGTAAAATCTAACAAATAGAAGTTCATTGAATTTCAACCATAGAAAGTCATCTTATGTAGTTTGTTTATTGGTAATTTCTCACCAAGTTACTCTATTATTTTATGTTTTATTTTTTAGTTTAAATTTGAATTGTTGTAGTTTGTTCGTTTATTTATGTAATATTTGAATATAAATATTTGACTAAACAATTTGGATTCTGCGTAAACATGTTCTATATGTAGTATGACATGAAAAACATGTTAACTATAAAGAGTTAGTTGATCGTTATGACAAAAATCAATATAGATAATAAAGATGTTATTCAAAGGGGGTAATGATATCCATGTTTCTGAGGCCTTCATGTTAAATGTCAAATTAATGCTTAAACGCCTAATGAGGTTTTAAAAGATGTCTAGAGCTTATGTCATATTTGTTCATCTTAATTCTAAAAGTTGAATTTATTTTTCCATCACATTAAATTTTAACAATAATATTTAAATAGAATTAAATATTAATCAATAAAGAAATTACCTCTTATGTCCCAAACTACTTTTCACATTTTGAGTTTATATTTTTTATAAATTTGTCGATCTTGATTTATCTTTAACATAAAAAATATAATTCTCTTGATAATATTATTGAATATTAGGTTGTATATCATGTAAACTAGTTGATAAATACCTTAATTTGTGTATTATAATTATTGTTGTAAATTTATACTTATTAGAATATTTTTAGTTTTAATAGTTATAGATCGCTTAAGCATGCATGCCTACCGTGAGTTTTTATGAGATATAAATTTCATGGAAGATTTCATTTTATTCATAATAACTAGCAAGTATCGAATATGTTTTCTTCAAAATAATCGTTTCCAAGAAATTAGTTATGTAAGACGACGATCAATTATTAAATGATTATCACGTGACCTTTTTAGAAAGAGATGTTTTTTAGAACAATTACTAATGATTTTATTTTAGCTCATTTTCACAAATGAATGAAATACATAATTTGTAATTTAACTTCTTATTATTATACATTTTTACCGATATATTTGCCAAGGAAACTGCAAAATTAGATTTTGAGAAACAATTAATTTCTATATCCTTTTCTGAAATGTGCAACATACAAAATCCATAATGATTTTTTACATAATCCCATAATTGAAAAAAAATCTTAATGAAATTGATTGATTTTGATTCTTACACATATATAGAACATATATAAAGCTTCAATTTTAAGAAAATCATACAAAAAATGAAGATTTTAGAACCCATTGGTTTAGAATATGTTTATAGCTTCTATTTTAAAATATTTGAAATATTAATGAATGTTTTAAAATTGAAGTTCAAAAAAAGAAAGTGTGTCAAAAGGTCAAGAAAAGAAGAGAAAAATGAAGAAGAAACGAGAATAGAGGTATTTTTGTTTTTTAGAAAAAACAGTTGTATTTTAGCTAAAAACATATGGAAAACAAAATAAGTTCATTATATTTCTTTTTTATTTTTTTATTTTATGTTTTGACAAATGTACAAAAATAAAACCGCCAAACTAAACACAAATGAAAAAGCTTAACATAGACAAATGAAAGAGTATAAAAAACATAAAATGTTCACCACTATCCAAAAAACAAAAAGTATGAATATCTAGGAAAAATGAAAAATGAACTATCAAATACAAATAGAAGTACATCAATACTCTTTTAAAACCAAATCGGTGTTACATTACTATTTCAAAAAACAACCCATATTAATTAAAGCGACCGACTGTTTCGGTGGGGAGAAAAACTGACAATTGCTTTGGCTTTTTTCTAAGATCAAAAACCGATCTAGTTAATCGAAAAACATAAACAAGAGAACAATAAATAATATATTAATTGATTTAACGGGAGTTGACCGATTTCTAAGCTCTAGACCGATTTGACCCCGCATGTCGATTTGATAAATAAATGAAAAAAAAATAATAAAGCTTTTGTAAGTTTTAAGCAGCTTCATAATACATTAATTCTTGGTAGTTGGTATCAAATTCAAATTCATTAAAATTTTATACTCTATGTGCCTAAAATACAAATATAAAAAAACATTAACAAGAGAATAATCAAGCCTTCAAATTTAGAAGCTTATATCAGAAGCCTTCTAAATTTGTAAACAATGGCGTCATTACTAAATAAAAAACATAACTCATTAATTAAGCAAAATATTACAATTAACAAACAAAATGCATACAAATAGTAGAACAATCAAGCAAAATTGAATAAAGCTTAAAACTTAAATTAACTACAGTCAACAATAAACAAAATAAACAAGCAAGTTGGGAAAAATAGAATTGAGATAATAAACTAAAATTAAACATAATAAAATATTAGAAAATAGAAATAAGAAACTAAAATTAAGCATAATCAAATATTAGAAATAATAAACTACAATTACAGGATTTTTTTTAGAGTTCGTGAGTCTCGAGAGTATTACAGGTTTTGAGAATTGGTGTGGCAGGAGAAGTGGTAGGAGTGGGTTTCCGAGATTTCGAATTTCAACCGCTGAGAAAATGCAAGGGGAGCTGAGCGAGAAGACTTAATACCAAAACCGATTCGTCCGGAATTTTTAATCGACCTCGACCGACCGGATCACTTTAATCCGAGTCCAACCGAACCCCTAATATTAATACCAAAAAAATACTATACCGCCAAAACGTAGGGCATTAATGGGTAAAACAAGACTATTAAAAAATACTATTTGGATATATGTATTAAGGTATTTCACCCAAGTAATAACATGATCGGGTCTTAACTTGGGGTTTTATCAGACTACTATTTTTAGTGCATTTTTTATTTTAATAATTGGATGAGTTCTAATATGATGATCGATAATTTATGACTTATTTCTCTATTTTTCCCTCAATTATTGAGTCCTTTTCAATTTCACCCTTAATACTTTATGGTTTTAATTTGCCCTCAAAACTATTATATATTCAAATACCTATGTCCTTTAATTTCTTCCATTAAAGTTAACATGACTTTTTTGCCCCTTTAACTATCTAGTTTAACAAAAAATCTTGATGGTGAAGGTAATCTAATAAGTTAATAGTCATAAAGATAATTTTAAATGATAATTATATTAGAGGGCAAATTAAAAAAGTCTGATAGTTAGGGAGGCAAGTAGAAAATAAGCCTTAATTTAAGGCTAATTCGCCGTTTGCCCTCTATACTATCGCGTAATTTTCTAGTTGGTCCTTGAACTATCAGTCCTTTTCAGGCATCCCCCTAAGCTTTTTATCTTTTCTTGGTTATCCCCTAACCCTATTTTTTACAACAAAACACACATTTTTTACAGCAAATGAGAGGGCAAAGTTAAGTAACTATTTTACCCTTATATTTACCAGATGTGACTTTTGGAGTAATTGACACATAAATATAAACATCCAATTACCAATCCAATTAAATCACTTTCAAAAACTCTTCATCTCCAAAAAAGTAATTGCAAGAACAAACCCTTCCAAATTCATTCAATTCTCTAAACAAACAATTGCAAGAAAGAGGAAGTCAACTAGCCCCAAACAAGAAGAATTACTTGATGAATTCTTCGACTTAGAAGAACTCTAATCATTCTGTAGAGAAAAAGGCATCCCATACTATTTTGTTAGAGATTATGATAAGTTGCGAACACCCTATAAATTAACGTGACTTTACGCTGCTCAATTCTAGCTGATTTTTTTTTAATAACACCATGCATTCTACAGGGAGGACAAATAAGTTTTTTCACTCTAAGATTAGCCAGCTCCAGGTTTCGAGAAGTTCAAAGCCACCGTGATGCTGCCAGGCGGTTAAGCATCTTCTTACCACTTAATGAACGTATCTCCCACACCTAATCCTGATATCGGATTACAGTTTTTTTCATTCCATGAAGATCGATGAAGACACGCACCTTTCTTTCTCTGAATTTAAGGTATAATCAATTTGGGGTTCTTCAATTTAGGGTTCGGTTCTTTAATTTGGGATAGACAAGAATGCAATGTATCCCACTATTTTAATAGTCTAGTTTTCCCTCTAATACATGTAATTACTAATGTGCCATCCATTTAATCATACAAGTATATATCACGTGCCTTAAATGTGATGGTTATAAGTGTTTTGTTATAATAAACGTGTTGTGGTTGAACCAAAAAGATAAAAAGCTTGGCGAAAACATTTACTAAAGTTATAATTGGAGGCTTCAGGAACTAATTAAAAATTATTCAATAATATAGCCAAACGCAAGCAAATTAATTATCTTAGCAGACGAAGCTGTCTGTATTTGGCCAACGGTCGAAAGCTAAGAAATGCAGATCATTAAAAGCCTATCAAATCCAACGGCTCTTTCTCTTAGCTCAACTCCCCATCAAATCCGATAAAAACACCTGAAATAGTTCCATTTCTACACACCCAAAGAAGCAGCAGAAACTTGAAGAAATGGAGGTGGCCATAATTGATTGGAAAAGAATCGATTCAAGGTATGTAAAAGATGAAGTTTTGGAGAGTATCAATGCTCCTCAATGGGTTGATTTTGATGCGCAAGACGACCCTCTTGATGATGAAGCTTGGTTTTGCAGACCTGGTATGTCACTTTCTTTTTCGGCTTTTAAGTATTTTATTGATTTTCCTGGGTTTTGCATTAATCTCTCTTTTCTTGATTACTTGATGGTATTTTTTTTTTGGATATAAACCTCGCGTTGAAATAAATTGGTTTTCAATATCCTCTCGTAGCTGTAACCCGATCTACTTTTACTAGTTTACTGGATTTTCAATATATATTGATGTATATTTTAGTTTCGATAAATGGTATTTTGTGTTTTGATTAGTTTGTTTGTTTGCAGAATGCAATCATCCTAAGACAATTGATGATTTCAAGGAAAGTAGTCCATCGCCAAAGGTTTGTGGTGTTTCTCTGCCTTTTTTACTTCTTATTATGCATACACTTCAGTTCATGTATAATTCGTTATTTGAAATCTACTTTAAATATGTAAGTGGATTCTAGTATAGATGGAAGTGTGTAAACTATATGATTTGCTAGTTTTTCCTCAATTGCTCTTCGAGATCTTATATATTGTGGATAATTTTCAATAAATCGTTTTGGAAATAATTTAGAGAAAGAAAAATTGGAGCTTTATTTGTTTGAATCTACTTCATTGTCTTAATTTATCTGATGAAACATTGAGTTATCATTTTTGAGACAAAAAGATTTGTAATTCTGCTGCAGAGATTGGTTAGTTTGTCGGAAATGCATCCGTTGGGTGAACGAAATATAAGGTAATAATATGAACAATTGAGTTTATAGACTGACATTGTTATTTAATAATGCTCTATGGTCTGTGGAGCTGTGGTAGAAGATGAGTGATCAGTTCTTTTATTATTGCAGAGATACTAATCTGAAGAAGAGAGGTATAGTCCAACCTTCAGTTTTCAAGAATAAATGGTCCAGGTGGGATAAGATTGGTGAGGATAGCGAAAATTTGAATCCAAATTTAGCGACTCTTCCAAGTACAAGCAAAACCAACAAATTCTTGAAGCAGGGAATCAAGTCAAGTGCCAATAAGACGAATGCGGTCGAGGAAAGTAACTTGCATAAGGAGAAGACGCCAAGCCTTCGAAGAACAATGTCAGCAAAAAACCTGTTTGGAGGTGGGGATATACTTACCAAAATATCTGAGTTCTGTAATGAGTTGAAGAAATTGGCATTAAAGGCAAAAGAAAGGGAGACCGATGTGGAAAAGCCCGATGAATTTTCTCATGTCGATAAAGGACGCCTTAATGATATGCTGACTGATCTGGAAATCAAGGAGAGGACACCTTTGCTTGATATGTCGAAAGGGAATAAGACAACTATGCTGAAGAACAAGCTGCAACCGAAGCAGAGAGAAATCTTGTAAGTTCCCACATGTCTTCTATTAATTTATTTTTGCTTTTCCTTTGTCTGTCTGCTATGTAGTCTGTTTATTTTTTAAATCAGCAGTCGGGGGTAATTTAGTGTTTCACCGGTATCGTAATGTTAAATATCCTACAAATTGGGGGTAATGATTCATTGAACTCTCTCATTAATGTTAAATATCCTACAAATTGGGTGTAATGATTCATTGAACTCTCTTTTCCTTTGCTTTTCCACTATTTAGTGTTTCTCTGGTATCGTAATGTTAAATATCCTACAAATTGGGAGTAATGATTAATTGTTACCACCAATAGCAATTTAGTGTTTCACTCATATAATTGTATCAAACATAGGTTGAACAGCAGCCGGAAGCTTGGAGGCTTTCAGTAACAATTTAGTGTTTCACTCGTATAATTGTATCAAACATAGGTTGACCAAACCTCCAAGTTAATTTGAAATGGAGGGAGTATTTATCATAACATCAAATGTCCTCCAATTTAGTATTTCATTGGATCATAATTTTTAAATGTCATACAAAATTACAAATTGTTATCAATGACTGATTGAAGTAATTCTTAATTGTTACCACCAATACCAATTGTGTTACTTAAGCCAGGAGGCCTCATCAGCAGGAAGGGGAGCAAATGATGGATTGAGGGAAAGTGTTTTTTAGTGTTCACCATTATCATAATGTTAAATGTCCTCCAATTGTTGTAATTATTAATCGGAATAATATTGATTGGGGGAAAGTGTTTTTTAGTGTTCACCATTATCATAATGTTAAATGTCCTCCAATTGTCGTAATTATTAATCGTAATAATATTTAGTGTTACCACCATTGCAGAAGATATGATGATGCAGAAAACACCCCAATCTCCATCGATGTGAAGAGCACCAGGAACAAATATGATAATTCAATTCGAACTAATCCACCCACTCCTCAATGTTTTTCAGCTGGCAACGAGCAACCACCCAAGGTTTTCAGGTCTAAGCCACTGCTGGTAAGTTAATTATGCCTTCCATAGTGATTGATCTGCTTGCCATAAAATATGGACCAAACAATTTAATCCAATTTTCATGTCGCAAACAGGATGATTATGGTGTTGCACTCCTTTGTGTATGTACCAACCAATTTCATCGAATTTTCATCTCTCAGTGCACCTATTGATGAGTTGATTCAATCAATAATTATGGGGTTTCGTTATTCCTTCTTTTCTTGATTTTCCACATGGCAGCATAGAGTTGGGCTTCTTTGATTGCATGAATTGTTTTCTCCACATCGTTGTGCTCTGTCTCCAGTCTCCACTAGTCCGATATAGCAAATAACAACGTTTTTCTTCGATTGCCTTCATCACTTCTAATTTATAACTACTTTCTGATAGCAGGAACAAGGCATTCTTAGAGAACTCACGCAGAGAAACAGGGACGAGGAGAAAGAGGTTTATGATGGAATCAAGAGCAATCATCATCATGTTCATGGGAAACAAACTTCTATTATTGCTGAAAAAGAGGCCAAGACCTTAGATGTCTTCTGGTTCTTGAAACCTTGCACACTTTGAAGTTAAGTGGTTCAGAAGTTGAAACAGCAGCATAATTCTTCCATTATTTTATATTGAAGATACATTATTAAATGTACAAGGGCACTTCCATTATTTTTTGTTCATTGTTTATTCATCAGTTTCATATGTAATAAGCTGTGAATAAATTATTCTTTTAAGTTGAATTTTTGTCAAACTAGTAATTTGATATGCTGCTCTTAATATTGGGTTTTTTTTAGGAGCATACTAGTATTCTTTTTTTAAAATTGATTTGAAATTATAACATGATTTTTTAAATATTATTAAAGAAAGATCTTTAAAAGCTTTTATCGACTTTTAAGAATAGACACGTTTATACTTTAATAAAGCCAGATTTTCTTGAATACAAACATTTCAAAGTTTGTACATCACCACATCCAACCACTTAAAGATATATCGCGATAGCTTATTTTTGCCAATGCAGCATTCGGCTGGTATTTTGAAAGCGATGCATTCGAGTTAGAGATTTTACGTACAAACGACCACCCTATGCTTGGAAGCGATACCGGCACTCTAAGCGGTCAATATTCTGTATCTAAACCTTCCTGGAGGCCCTGAACTAGTAGCGAGGGAGGTCCCTTAAATCCTCCTATGGGGTTATCACGATCAGCTGAGACAAAGAGATCGGAAAGAAGACAGTTCTCATTAGCTGCATACTGCAAAAGCCGAAGTCGAAATGAGAGATGCAATTAGACGGGCAAGAAAGGGTGCGGAAAGGCGTCGACTTTGTTCGTATGGAACAAGGAGGAGAAGATAGTTTGGGGATTGGGTTTTTTCGATTTGGGGTGGAGGGACGTCAGTCGTTGGTCAGAATGCTAGGGGTTAGCTGTAGAGCCGTAGTTTGTGGGAAGCGATGTATGAAATAAGCATGATCAAGTGAACTAAATGCCAGTTTCTCCTCAAGCTTTCTATTTGGCCTCGATTCTTCTACACTGTGAGCAAGCCTCGATCCGCGAAGGCAATCGCCGATTTCTAACCCAACCCTGAACGGACTGGAGGGAACCAATGCTGGGGAATGTTCAAGGGCTCACACAGCTACCATTTTGAGTTTCATAACAAGGGGGGCGGGCAACTTTATCTGACAAGGGCCCGGGCACAGTGGTCCATTAATAAAGTTTGCCGCAAATCAAAATCGATTCCCTTTATTATACCCGGCCAAGGACAATCACAGACAATTAATTTGGCCTGCAGTTTGCTAATCAGATTATCGAACTTAGTGTTCACCTTAGTAATTTTATATTACTAGCTGGTTCTCATGATAATTTATGCTTATAAAGTCGATCATGTATCTTACTCATTATCAGCTTATAATACAGTAATTCCACGATTATTACTATTATACAACTTAATATTATCCGAGTTCAGTCACACACATACAAAGGATATTCAATTATATTTCATTTAATGAATTAAACAAGACTCAGAATTGAGAGATCTATTCTACAATATATATATATATATATATATATATATATATATATATATATATTGTCAAATATATATCGATGAACATCAATTGGTTAAACTCGGCAAGTTTAATCAATTAAGCAATCGAAATTGACGAATAACTTTGATAAGTTATTCATCAGAGATTCGTTAGTATTTCTACTGACTTGCTAATTAAACAACAACTTACCAATGACTCATTATTTGATCAGTCATAACGCCCAATTAAGCTTAACGGAAGTTAAACTAATCTCAACGGTCAAGCGAATCCGGTGTGAATTAGCTCGGTATTTAAAGAAAGAGACAAGGCTTTATCATTTCATGAAAATTTTGCCTCCTCCTTCCCTATAGAATTGGAAGAGATTTTCTACCAATTTTGTTCCTCACAACTCTAAGAAGTTCATTTCTGATTCGATTCCCTCCGGTAAAGTATTTCTTAGAGACACGTTTTGTGTTTAATCGAGAGGCTTTTTCAGTATTTGAGAGCATTGCTTTTCCACAGAATGGAAGTTAACTCTTTATTCAGCATTGCAATTTATGTGTTTTAATAAATATTTCATGATCCTGAATGCATGTGGTAATAAATCTGTCTAAAATTAATATTACCTGTAATAGTACGGTAGTCGCCGGTGGATTATTCTCGTGGAGAAATCAAATTTCAAGCTCAATAAATAAAAATACAACTTAATCCTGGCCATGGCTGCATATTTCTAAGAGTTAATTATAAAACAGAATAACCAGAATGAATTAGTCATGGTAATGTTAATTGTGGTAAATGTTACATGTTCAAGCATATATTAAATCACCTAATAAAATTAAACCGTTAAACTCACTTGCAGGTAATAAATCAGATTTATATTATATTTATATATCTCGCTTTGGTGCGTGGAATCTTCTGAGACGGTATAAATACTTTCAAATAAAATTGATATAACAGACAAGTATTAAAATGCAGAGGTATTTATGTCACGAAAATTATACATTCGAAATCGCTTTCTACTAAAGTTTAACGACAAAAAGCTTGGTAAATAACACTCGTGAACTTAAACTTTTAATTCTCTAACCATCATCCTAAATATCCCACCTAACTCACCTACCCTCATCCTCATCCCCAAACCGATTCCCCTTCTCCCCCTCCATTTGACCGCTTTCCATCTAGGAGAAAAAGAGAAAATTTTCCATTTCTTCTATTATACAAAATATACAAATTGGAAGACAATTAACTGATAATCCTATTTTTACTTCGTATAATCAATCGATTCAAATATTTTAATCGATACAAAACTAATTCAAAAATTCAAAAAAAATTTGTAAAATAAAAAAAAATCCGATATAACTATTATTAAAAGCTCACCGAATTTTTATTAATTTAATTAATCATATTTGATCAATTAATTACATATATCATGTATTGAATTAAACAAATATTAAATAGCAATTTTTAACATATAAGACTGATCTCAAAGATATAAACAATTTATAGAATAATTACGTAATTATAAAATAATTAAATTGGCTCTCATACCACTGTTGGGTTTTAATTAAAATAACTATTATTATCTTGCCAATCAGCTGTGTGAACTCTACAAGATTATAAAAATAGTAATTCAATTGAGATTGCGTATGTACCTTATACCTGGCATTGAGCGAATAAGAAACAGTAGAAGACTAACCGCCAAAGTAGGTTGTCTCTAAGGAATTGTCCACACCAACGACACAAACCCTTCCGGGCCGATTTTGCCAAGAATTAAGTGAAGTGGAGCCTAAAGAAAACCAAAGTATTTCTACCTAGTCTAATGTGGAGGAGAGTGGGGAGTGGGAGAGTTTTGCCTTTCATCTTTTCTCAAAGATGAGAATGAAATGCAAATGAATAAGCAAATGAAAATGAGAAACCTGGTTTATTTATGTGAGAACCCACAAATTAAGGATGTAGATTCAAGGAAGCAAAAACGTGTCCTCCTCCCATTTCTTCTCATGCTAGCTAACTTTCGGGTTGAAATTTCACAATTAAATTCTCCAATGTTTCCTCAAAAGTTACACTTAAATCCCGGAAGTTATAATCGCATAATAGTTTGAATTCATGTTGTCACAAGGTGACTTCTTAGGCTCGACATTAGTAGAGTAATAGTATTAATTCATGTTAATCGAACATATCATTAATATATAGATTATGTAATCTACTCCGCCCAGTCGGCCGCCTCGAGGTTAGCATCGCCCAAGTCCGACACCGGAGTCACCAAATCGATGAATGACTCAAATTTAAAAGACCCACATGTCCTTAAATAAACCAATAAAACAAGATGCATCTGAAAAGAACGGTTTATAAGAAAGAAATTCATCATGGTATTTCCTAATCACACGAAAAACCAAATACGACAATCTTTCAAAGTACAAAGTGTCAACAACATTTCATCTCGAAATCTCAAATAACAACAATATAGAAACTGAATTCATAATCAAATCGGCCTACCTAGGCACCAGTCAATGATTACAAGAATGATTCGAAAACGTCAAGCATCACCCGTCAACCTCGGCACAATTCAAATGTCGCCAGTATAATAGGGTGCGATGCTAAAAATTAGTGAATACTTATCTCAAGAGTGGAAATTAATTCACACCACGCCGTAGCGTGAATATAAGAATAGCTAAATTCGCATAAGCATAGATATTGCAGTATCACACCTACCTTGCCATCATAAAATAAACATCTTTACCGAAGTTCATGGTGGTCATGCCAGATCATAAAAAGTACTAATACCGACATTACTATGATCGTAAATTCATAGGCCCATCAACTAAACATGCACATTCTAGTAAAGAACATCCAACTATAATCATGCATCTCAAAGAAGACAGTGACAACAATATCCAAATAGTCCACAACTCTACCAACAACACTAGTACTACTCAACCCCACAACTAAACAACTCAATCAACTCAACGTAAATCCGGATTTCAACAAATAAGGCGCCTACAACCAACCTCCTAACCTCAGGAGAAACTTATGCCCCCCTATTACAAGCCAAACAACACACTCAGAATGAATGCATGAGGCAAATACACCACACCATACCGGCACAAGGCAATACCGGATAAGACAACTCCAACATACTTCCAACAATCCCTAACTAACTCATTCTATGCCAATCCAACCAACAATCAACACCCTAAACTCCAAATGATCAAAATAACCCCTGAATCAACTTATCCTAATCTCACTCAACCTCTCACCTCAAATGCCTATAAACTCTACTGCAGTCACTACACACAACCCAACTATTCAACCAACTAACTCATACTCTCAAACAACTAACACAAAAAATATATAGATCAACATGTTCACAATTATCACCAAATTCAACATTTATTTAGGAAGTAAACTAATTATCACTGCCGCCAATTAATCCAAGGCTCTTTTCCCACGCCTCCATGCCTAACCACAAACACCGAAAATTACATAATTACTACTTACTACCATTTTAATACCTAGTTTTATAACTATCCAACTTTTCAATGATTTTTAGTTACCAATTTGTCAACTTTAGGTGGAAAGATTACTAAGCGTGCAGCTTAAATGACTAATAAAACAACAAAATTTCAACCACCCCACCCCCTACCATAATCGGCCCCCACCCCACCCCAACACTAACACTTTAAACAAATTCTAATCAACCCAAAATTAATTTTCCCAAACTAATTTACCCATTTTTAACAACCTTATTCCAAATCCAAATACTACTCAATTTACACAAACCCGTTTCAACGTATCTCTTCAACCACATAAAATCAAAACTTTTACTCCAAAACAACTATATTAAGGTTCAATAACATACTTTTACAAATTTAAAGGTGATTTGAAAATAGTCAACATAAAAGTCAACTTAAGTTCATAATAGTCAACTATTGCTCAATAAATAGATCTCAAGATTAAAAATCATACCTTTGATAATTTAAAGATGGGGAACAAGATTATGGAGTTAGATCTGGTAATATTTCACTAAGAAAATGAAAACCGCGTGTAATGGAGGAAGGGGAATGGTTCAAATGCTCTTTAAAGGCGGTTGGTGAGTTTTGTGACGTTAAGAGAAAAACGGTTTGGCTATTTATGAGATTAAGGGATTTAATGCTAAGTCCCTGCCGGTATTTATGTTTTATTTCTCCACTTTTTGTATTTAAATTTTTATGAAAACGATTCTAAATATATTATTATCCGTGAAATAAAATACTACTCATTTAATACTAGTCTCGGTATATCGATTTTATTCCGAAAGTATTTATACTATCTCCGGGTCCCACCACCAAACGATATATATAATATAATTTACTGCCTAAATAGAACGGGTTATTTCAATCTACTCCACCTTAATAAAAAATTTTGCCCTCGAACTAACCCATCTACTAGCCCACATGTCATTAAATGACGGGATCGTCAAATCGAATTAATGCCCTCAGACCAAACATTTAAAGAATCGCTGTGTAATTTTATCTCTAAATCTCTTCTAGACCACCCACTCACATCATGAACTTAATATGCATAAGTTTGAGTTATCTCTTAATGAACTGCATAAGATGATCCCAAATGCTGAAGGCAATCTATGAAAGATTAAAACTTCTACTCCTTCTGTTTTGGTGATCCAAAACAAAAAGAAATTCAGGAACAAGAATAATTTTCTATCCGCACTAAGGTTTCAGTAATCCCAGTGGTGCCATGTTGTAATGTGGAAACAACTAAAAGGGAGGGACAAAGTTGTCACCACTGCTGGGATCGTGGTCACTGTAAGCTTCCACCTATAAGAAGTTCAACGAAGATAGGAAGAATGGTGTAACAACCACTCAGCCCATATGTATTATTATTATTGAAGTTTTATCAACTTCTAATTCTCCTTCATAAATGCTAGACACCTATCAGGCTTCTCATATTTTGACAGGTTATGTGGTTTATATGTTTTGTTTTACAGATAACATGTGTTACATTATTTATCTCGTTGATTGAATAATGAAAGCTCCTAGGCTTATTTGTAGTTTCTAAAGTATGTTACTTTTATAACCAAGTTTCAAATATTCTTACAACTTGATAAAACAAAAATGAACTTACGTTGTATCTTTGTATTCACCCAAACTATAATTATTTAATTGCGCTAACTTTTAAATTGTTGCTTATTCGTAAAAGCAATAATTGATATTTTTATTATTCCGTTCAATTCTTTTTAATTGGCGAACATAAGTTATTCTTAGAAAAGGAGGCTAACTACTTGTTCGTGAACAATGAATATCATTATAACATATATTTTCCACACATGGTTTTGACATGTTGATGCCTTAGTGGTTATATTTGTACATGATAATTATATTACATTCGATTAATGAAGCAATGACATGAGATAGCCATATGAATTCAAGGACGGAATAAGGGTAAAAATGAAAAGGGGGAAAATTTGAAAAACAAGAAAAAATGGGTGGGCTAAATTTGGGAACCGAAAGACTACAAAACGTTAAGGGTGAAAATGAATTCATTTTAGAATTTGGAACTATCACTCTTTTTTAGTTATAAGTTATTTTTTAAATATGTGGATGTTAATACTAATTAAAAGTCAAAGTTATTGAAGTATATAATTTGTTCTTTAATTTTTCAATATCCTCATAAAGATCATATAGTTTCAATGACGACAATTCGCTCATGCTCATCATGATTTTGTGACTATCTATACAAATGACATCAAGAATCACATATAGAGCGTTAAGCTTCTTACTATATGTCATAGTAAATTTAGCTGGGTATTTGGGTGGTCCGAAATTACTGCTTTGTTGGGGATATTTAGACATGTTCGTTTTAATATACTTTTACTTGATATATGTTGATAAATGTACGTTAGTTACATTCGACTGATGTAATGTTGGGATAAAATATAATGCTTTATTCTAATACATTTGATTTGTATGCCGAGATATGTTTTGATCGATATTTAACTCGAATGAATGTATGTTTGTGGTGACATTAGCGTAATTTTAGGGTATAAATTAATATGGGGTGAAGAAGTTAAAAAGCAAGCGAAAAACAAATAGTATTAAATGACTCGACGGGCTCAAAAAGCGACGCTTAAGTATTAACTTAGACAATGGACAAGCTAGTATTAACTTGGGAGATGGCTGTCGAGCAATCGCCTAAGTGTTTAAGTCAAAATAGTTGCATCACATAAAATTACGCTATTTTTAGTGATGCCTAACATTTTTCGAGCCGATTCCAAGCTTTTTCAGCCAGTTATGGGCAAATTTGAAAAACTAAAAGTTGGGTGGGCCAAATTTGGAAAACAAAAGACTGCAAAATGTTAAGAAGCCGAAAATTCAAGATATATGATGTTGCCACGACTAGAACACAAAACCTTATGAAAACAAGTGACTTTGCCTAACTATTTGAGCTGCAATCTTTATGGTCTTTCATTTGACAGGACTAGAACACGTAACCTTCTGAATATATATTCATTAAGACTATGTATAACGGTTTATAGATTCTAACACCTTATTTTTCAATTACACTCTATATTATTTTATTTCTCTTTTACCTAACTTCAACAAATATTCAACTTTTATATTCTACAATGATTTGTTTAATAATTTCAACACCCTTCCAATTCATTACCATATACCCCTATAGACATTGAAAATTAATAAAAAATATTAACTAAATTAATTAAGATGAATTAATCAAATTAATTAAAGGTTTACCAAAGTTAAGCTCAATGCAGGCTAATTAGGTTCTCGATCAAACCCTAACGCAAATCAAACCCTCGCCGAATGCGGTTCCCGGAAATTGCCAATAGAATTAATCAAGTCAAAAGATAACGGTTTTTCACATTAATTAACCCAATTGACTCAAATAATGGGTTCTCGAGAAACAAATTGCAGATTAAATATCAATTAAAAATTAGGGCCTCGAAACCCTAGTTTTATTGACAAAATCGCACAAGAATATTCCGAAGCCACGTCAAAATGAAGAATCTAGAAACCACGCCGGTTCAAAAATGAAGACTCGTATGCTGGTTCAAAAATTATGGCTCCAAAAAGTGTCCATAATAAAATAAAAAATCAAATTCGGAACTTTCTTTTGTGATTATAGCTTATAATTTATTTCCTAGAGAAGTACTTCCTAAATCTCTCCGATTTGCTCCATATCTTTGCCTAAAACTAATAAGCTAAGCATCATAACCAATTCGAAAATAAGCCCAACACATCACATTCACATCCACAACACACCGAGTATCCAAAAAACACTTCGAGAAAATATGTAGAAAACCTCGAGATTTCTAAGTTAAATCTTTGAAACCGCCAACAAAACACCACGTGGTGGTTGGAAAACACCTCCAGGTGGCCAAAACAGCGCCAGTATTCTTCTCAAGCTTTAAAAGTTGTACCTTTACTTAGACCGACGAAAGCCAAGACACTTCAAATATTCAGAATAAGCTGATTATTCATAAATCCCCGCACGAACACCTAAAAAATCTCAGTTTGATTCATCAAGTCCCGTATATAGGAATACGTTGAGTATCTGGGCCCCTTCGCTGATTCTAAGTGTGAAATACGCCGTTAAACCTCGTTCAATGATCAAAGATTCCGTTGAAAATTACACAACTTGCTCACAAAAAATGTTAGACAAACGCAACCAAAGATCAAATAAATGTATAAAATCGAATTACAAAACATACATATATATAAATTCATACACGTATGAATACAAGAGTACTTACAATACGCATCGGATGTTATTGTCAAACTTTCTCAACCGAGACCTCATTTGAATACCCTAGCACCTCAAATGAAATGCCTCTAGTTAGTCCACACCAAGAGCGGTTGAATCTCGTGATTAGATTTGCTAGAATCTTATGAACTATCGATTGAACAAATACGAGTCAAAACTCGACTCAAATTTGGTGTAGGAGGGGAGTGGGGCTGAGGTATTGAGAGAGAAACGCATGCGGCTTCATTTCTAACCCCCTTCTCGCCTCGAATAGCTCAACTCGCTAATAATTGCCAACCCTGCCGCTAACCAACTTATTACTAAACGAGTAAGCAACTTAACAAGTTGCTGAACTATATTAGTTAGTCATTCAATAAACTTACAAGTTTATTTATTTTATTTAGTTCAATATGGATTTTATACTATGCTTAAAATCCTCCTCGATCGAAAGATTCATCGATTTCAATCGACTCTCAATGTAGCAACTACTCTATTTAATTCCATATGTAATATAATCGAACGCTATTGTATGTGGGGCGCGACCTTTCCGCTCAGTCAATATTAGTTGTATAATAAATATAATCAATTCATTATGATTGTTATATCGATTTTAAAAGGATCTAAGAATCAACAAACTCATATTATCGTGAGTTCCATTTTTAGTAATTGACAATTACTATTTATTGAACACTAGTTTCACTAATATCATTTAACCAAAAACCAAGAAACGAATCGTTACAACACCGCCGCAATCTACATAACTATTCACGAAATCAAAATGTTCTATTTCAATGGGACATCAACAAGGTTGGAACGCTTTACCTTCATACTGATCATCACTACAGCTTAAATCAAGTAACTCTACTTCAAAGTTTAAATCAAGTCCAAGCGAGGCCAAATCTCACTATGTCCTACCTGGGTCATATCCCTGTCCCACTCTACAAGAACACGCCATTAAGGTCAGCCAGAGTACAAGCACGGCCACGCTATCAAGTAATACTTTCATATCACCCATACAACTCAAAGCTCGAATCATCTCAAATCAAGTGTCATATCAAGGCACTACCCTAAAGACAAAGGCCTCAAGCATCTCTCAAAGTGAAGTACCACCCAAAAAGACAAACTCGGATTCCTGCCCAAATCGTTGTCATATCAAGGCACTAAGTTCCACCCTGTAGTCTCATCAGAAGGCTAGCTTATCCAAATTTACATAGTCTCATCATGCATTTTGGGCACCTCCCCCGCGATAAATCCATAGTCCCACCAAGAGTACTCAAAGCAAATCCCACACTACAAACGCCATAGTGAAGTCTATCAAGTCCAAAAGAGACTGCAGATCAAGTCCAAGCACTCCAAGATCAAGTTCATACAACCAACACAGAATACGCTATTTCGGGTGCCCCCGCGACTATATCCAAGTCCGCACTAACTTCAAGTCCATCAAGACCAGACACATCCAAAATTTCATGTAGCCCTATCCAAACAAATCAAATCAAGTCAAGTTCAAGATCGCCTCAAATTAAGTCAAGTCTGCCTGCTCAAATCAAGTCAAATCAAGTTCAAGCTCATACCAAGCTCCTATTAAGACCCTATCAAATCAAATCAAGTCAATTCAAGCTCAAATCAAGTCAAGTCAAGCAACCCAGATATCTCACAAATCATCGGCAAACGCTTAGGAACTTATAGTTTGGACAGTTGACCCTCTTCGATTTGATAAAACCTGTACATTGATGAATTTTTTCCTACAGTGGGTTTTAATTTGTACCCCCTAAGATAAATAATAAAAATTCTTCTTTGCATTACAACCCACCATTTTTATTTCATATTCTTATTTAATTATATTTTTATTTTTATGACTACATAATAATAACAACTTTCCTTCACAAGTACAAAACCCCCACGCCACCCCCTACTCTTCCTCCTCCCCCTCCGTCAATCGCGTAGCCCTCCGCCCGGCCCCACGCCGCCCTCCTCCCCGACCTCAAAACCTCACGCCGCCTCCTTGCCTCCTCCGTCGAAAACCTCTACCGCCGCCCCCCATGCTCCCCCTCCCTCGGAAACCCCTACGCCGCCCCTCCTCCCTCATAAAAACCACCACCACAGTACGCAATTAATTTTTTTATTTTTAAAATATTTATTTATTTATAGTTTTTGATTTTTTTTAAATTTCTATGTTAATCAAATGTATATATAATGAACTGTTGTTTAAATTAATTTCTTATGTTAATTTAATGTATATATATAGCTTTAATTATAATTTAGGTTATTTTTGAGATTTAGTAACTGCATAGTTTCAAGAATATGAAAGCAAGGAGCTTATCAGTTGTTCTTAATAAACGTGGAGGATGAAAGTTCATTCCATGTCCTCATGGAAGTGTTTAAATCGAGTACAAGATTTATACGAATTGTGTTAACATTAGATATGTGAATGGCATGTATAGCCAAACTATACTTGTTTCACAAATCATGGTGACATGAAAATGACTTAGGTCCACTCGATTTAAGTTTGACAGCCGTGACAATTTGTTTGAAAAGTAACGTAGGCGCGGTGATAATGTAGAAGAAATAACAAGTATTGTGAGGAAGATTTGATGATCATTCCGAATTATCGAGAGGTTAAGATGATGCGTAGAAACCTTATGGATGGATGTCGCTTACCAAATTGGGATGCAATGGTTACCTCAGACAATGTAAAATCCAAACACGGACGGACTCCGATTCATCTTTCATGCACTACAGAAAGAAGGTTAAAGTTAATCGTCATTTCACGATAACGTGTTGCTCAAGAACTTATGACGCAAAAAACTAGTGCTTAGTTCAATTGGGTTAAAACACGAGAGGATATTATTTACGCGTGAACTATCAGATATTATTTTCCTCAAAGAAATGCATCATTGAAAGAATGTCCCAATTGTAAGGCTCCCCATTATAAGAAGTTAATCTACCCTACCAAAGTGATGTATTATTTTCCACTTATACCTAGACTCAGGCGTATGTATCGGAGTGTAGATTATGCTAAGAAATTAACATGGAATTTCGATGAAAGGGTAAAAGATGGAAAGCTTAGGTGGCCCCGCGACGCACGCCGCCGAAGACTTTGATGCTAAGTATCTAGAATTTGCATCGAACCCGTAAACATAATGGCTTGTATTGTCATCGATGGAATGAATCATGGAATTCGTGAGTACCTCTCACAAAGACATGGCCGGTAGTTTTGGAAATGTATACGACGCTTTGGCTATGCATGAAACGCAAATATTTGATGTCATTCCACCGATATATGGACCTAAACAACCTAGAAACGATATCGATGTATATTTGGTACCTTTAATCAAGATTCAAGTTACTGGGAGAAGGGGTGTAGATGTATATGATGGGTTAAGAAAGACAACTTCAATTTAAGCGGTTATCCGCCTGAAGTGTTGAATGACTTTCTTGCTTATGGAAATTTATCCGATATGCTGTAAAAGACAATACGCATGCCCCAAGCGTGAAGATCAAACCGACTTCGTTCGACAGAACATAGTAAAAAGAGTTTGCTACTGGCATCGAGGATTTACCGAATGAACATGGATATAGGAAAGTACCATAATGTTTGACCTTTAAAATGTGAAAATCGTGGACCACCTCCTATTTTAACTGCCAAGAGGTATTTGATAAGCGAAGAACTTGCTTATTTCATCGGGAAGTGGAAATTCTAAGTCGGTAATCATTTAGGGTTTTAAGAAGTGCTTAATTTTCTGGGAGTTGATTTATTGGAAGGATTTAGCTGTCAGACATTTCATAGACCTTATGCATCAAGAGAAAAATGTCACTGAAAGTTCCATATCTCGCATTATTAGTACAAGTGGTAAAACAAAAGATACAAGAGAATTCAAGGAAGATTTTAATACAATTGGGAATAAGAGAAGAATTGAGACCCATAAAAGATGGATGCAAACGACATACTCTAGTTGCGAAGTACTCTAAGAAGAAGGAGAAAAAAGTTTTTATCGTGAATCAGACTGCTTAAGGTTCCCCAGGTTATTCACTCGTATCGAAAGCTCCAGCTGCTAAAGATTCAAAGATGAAGGTGTCAAGTCATACGATTGTCATATCCTCATGGTGAACTTCATTCCAATACTTGGCCTATTGTACCCCATGAGTACGTGTAACAATTACAAAGTTATGTTTATTCTCAAGACTATTTGTAGCAAGCGATTGATCTCGAATAAATTATCAGCCTTTACAAGCTGAAATTGTTGAGATCCTTTGTGAGCCTGGAAATGGCTTTCCAATCGTCCGTCTTTTCTTTTTGATATTATGGCGCAGCTTGACTAAGCTCATTTAGTCGGTGAGATGTAAGAGCGTAGCCACCGACCTCGAGGTGTATGTACCCTTTTGAAAGGTATATGAAAGTTTTGGAAGTGGATATGTCAAAATAGAAGTCGACCGTAGGGTCAGACGCTAAGCAGGCAATTTAATAAGAAGTCAGGAATTTTATGCCGAGTATATGACAAATTTGGGAGAACATGTGTCTTCCAAGACTAAGAAAGCGTAGGGTAAGCGGCGAACATGCTGGGAAGCAATGATAGCTGTGTATGATCTAAGTTAGAACAAGCGCACTTGTACATCCTAAACAACACGTATTTGAAAGTTACTACTAAGAAGACAACTTAGGCGGAAATGGGTGGCTTCATGGGCGAGCACAATCGCATTTTCGCTTCTTGCTTGAAAATCACGAGTTAAACAAGCTAAGTGTACGTAAGCAACTCGCTTCGCATACAATCAAATGGCTATCGGGTGGTCCGTGACGCACGTTTTTTCTCGTGATACCTTAATCGCCAACGGGTACATTCTACACCAAAGTTAACAAGACGGGAAAGAGGCCCAGTGTAATGTCAGGAGTAACACTTGTACCGAGAACTAGAAATCACAAACGCTTAAAGACATAAACCCGATATGCCAAGCATAGTTTCTATGAAGCGATTGAACATATATTTGAGCTGATTATGCCGGCCTAAAAGCCAGATTCGTTGTAATGTGGGTAGAGAATAAATATGAAAAGTAGGTTAATGAATCGGGTTTTGTAAAAGTCGATTTAATAGGTCGGGTTCAAAAAGATGACTCATTCATACTACCACAAGCCTAACCAAGTATTTTACGTTAGTGATCCAATTAGCTCACGGTTGATTGTTCTTCTTCTAACAAGTTTAATGAAATATAAACTGAGAACACAAGAAGATTGGCGAGTATCGCATTTTAATTCGTTTAGAGGGAGTTATCTACCTAGACATATCAACGCAAAATGCTTTTATGCAAAAACCGATCATAACGTGTGTGGAATTTGGACGCCTACAAGGCCAAGAAAAATAATATAGTCATTGTTTCGAGCCGGTAGTGTGTGAACCGAGAAAAAATAAATGTATGCTTATTTGTTTTTGTATATTTTAGTTTATTTATGTCAACTAACTATTTTTTTATATTATATTTAGGCTTTTTTTTATCAAGCTTATATGTTTTTTCATTTGTAGACTATGGCAGATGGCATTTCTAATATTGATGCCGCTACGCATGCTAGCGATGATGACGTTGATGTTGTTTCATTCACATTACCATCTAAAAACGAAATAACAAAAAGCGGAGGTAAAGAGAGGCATCAAGTTTCAATTAAAAAGTTGTTGTTGCTGTAAGTAAATTTATGATCAAATTCCCATAAGTACTATTCTTACACATTGTCATTTATTTATAATGCTAAGCCATTGTCACTTACTAACCATTTTAAGTGTATTTATTACTTGTGCCCATTTCAATATTTACGTCAACCGATCGCCTAAACAAGTCCACATTCGTCGAATACATCGTTTGCTTGCACGCTCGATGATCCTTTGGATGTATAATAATTGGCATCGCATATAGTGTCATGGAAGAAAAAAATATGGGAAGAACTTCGTGTTGTTGAATTTTACTGTATGATATATTTACGTGATATATCAAGTAATTAAATTCCATGCTTACGCAGCCTTTGTTTTGAGTTTCGACGAGAGTCATATGGATATGACTATGAAAAAGGTAGCAAAAGCGTACGTAGTTTTCGCGGCAGTTATCCAAAGAATGTTACTATATAATGTAATCCTATTTTGAAACGCCCTAAGAGATATAATGCCTTAAGGTCAGGAAAAATACGTGGGAAGGATTTCTAGAAGAGGTTTAGGCAAAGATTTAAGGTAATTAGATTTGCACTTAAAAAATTTAGAAATTTACACTATGTAGTATTGTATACCAATTGTTATTTTATGTAGCAATTCGACTCAAATCAATTCACAGCGCAAAAATAAGAGGCGCTTTGTCAAGATCATGGATTATGTTCAATCAGTGGGAACAAATTGTAAGCCAATTTTTATAATACATATTTTTAACAACTAAGGTAATTTTATTTCATTCTCTTAAACCAATGTAGAAAGAAAAATTGGAAATGAGCTACTGCTGTATTAAATCCACTAATGTCATGGCGAAGCCTCGAAAGCGATGGAAAAATCGCTAGACATGTGCAAAAGATAAATGGATTTAAGCGGTAAGTTCTAAACCGATCTATATCTAATTTAAGACTTATGTTTTTATGTGAAAATAATCTAAATGCATAATTGCGTGAGTTATACCGAAGACCTTACGCCAGATGAAATAATTGCTTGTCGTGTCCGAACGATGTACCGGCAGCTGCAAAGAAGGAGTACTACGATTAGTACTTACAAAATTGGGCCATTGGGGTAACAAAGACGCATTTTTTGAAAGCATTTAGATTCATCTCAAAATCCCAAGGTCCATGAATCAAAACAAACGGTGACGGAATGCGACATAAGTTACAATACCGAAAGATCGTAATTCAAGGTACGCCGCAACGCAACATATTAGACGCAAGACACACCTTACTTCAAAGTTTCTCCAAGCATCAAGAGCGAGTCGTATGTTCTGCACAATTGGTCCGATTTGATTCCGTGAGGTATTTCTTTTAATACTTTACCGATGTTATATGTCGAAAGTTAAGTTGTGATGCTGTGACTATGATTTGATATTGTGACTATGATTTTTTGTGATATTGCGGACTAAGGATTTGTGATGCTGTGACTATGATTTGTGATATCGTGACTATATATACGAGTTGACGATATACGAAGTATCGTGGATAATGCGAATTATATATACGAAGTTGATTTATATATGAAGTATCGTGATATCAAAGGACCATGGTTGATGGTATATGAAGTATTGTGATATCAGGACTATATATATGAGTTGATGATACTTAAGCATCGTGATATCATGGACTACATGAAAGAATATATATACGGAGTATCAGACACACTCATGAGTTTTATAACTCATATTTTGGGGTACTAGTAGTCACAACCACAAGTCATGTTTATAATAATTTTTTCTTTAGGGTGAAAGTCTTTAGACATGTTCGTGGACTACCATCGTATTTAAGTTAAGCCAGTCGTGATCGCATTCGTAAAGAGGGCGTAAAATTCACACATCCAATCAAACCCGATCAAGCTAAAGTTTATTTTAAAGAGATTGTCCTGCCATGAAGGTACATATTTATCATGTCCTATTGTTGAGGCGTAAATCACTATCAGATGACCTGGATTGGGTACATTTGTTATATGGCCTAGTACATTTCTTTCCTCTTACAGCAAAGTGTACACAAAAATAAATTATATGATTAGTTAGCGATAACTTCAATATAAGGATTAGTTGTCATTCATACTAAAAACGTGAAAACCAATGTTCATGCCCCTCAAGATTCAATGATGGGGTTTTACCTACAAAGTAAGGAGAAAGTTTTAATTGCCTCTATTCGTCGCCCAGCTTATTCAGAGGAAGCTGAAGATATCCTCGAGAGGGTGATATCGACCATCATACATGCTTTGATTTTGTAAGTTTCATGCCCGATAACAGAAGGTGATTCATTTGAAGTTCAAATGTCCGAGTTGTTCTCTGGGGGTGAAGCCACGCCGACCATGTTTCTATTAGACAAGTAAAGCAGGCGGTCACACGCGATCGTTATGCTACCACTATATGCATTGCATAAGGTAACGATAACAATATCTACCACTAAATGTTTCATGTATCTATTTATAATATATAGTTATTAATATATTTCTATCAAGGTACTTTTGTGGATGCGGTATTTGTTGACGAGGCAACAAACCGCGCCGAGTAGGTTCTCATTTATCTCTCCACATAGACAACTTGCGCATACTCATGTGTGGATATAGTACAAAAGTAATGGTGGTCTTGATCATCTCATCATAGCACCATACATAATACATGGTTAGTCTAATATACTTATTTTAAATTAACTAGTAGTAATTTTCATACTACCGTTAAAGCACTTGGCTACTAAGTAATGTCATTCAAATAACGTAGTTGATCATTGCACATCGCCATCAACACCACGATTGATTACATATACTATAATGGATCCGCTTTTCTACGAGTACATCACTCTCTCCTATATATATATATATATATATATATACATATATATATATATATACATATATATATAGCATATATATATATATATATATATATATATATCAATTTATTTTTATTATTTCTCATTAAGTATTTGTTTATCAGGGTATTAGCGAATGCATATCGAGGGGCACCAAAAGCAAAGTATTGTAAATAGAAAGATGTTGACCCAGAATCATTAGGTTAGCCTAGAGGTAAGTTTTACATTTCTAGCAACAATAATTTGGTTACCGTTACATTTATAACTTTGGTTTCAATGATCAGACGAGTGTCCGGCAAAGGAAAGACAAAGATATCAGCGGATTTTATGTCCGCTTGTTTATTGAGGATATCTAGAATCCGACAAGATGAAGCCTTTCTTGGCCAGTCCTTTTAATACTCTGATTTTGATATTAATCGTATATACATTGAACTCATATTTAAGTATATGTATAACTTTTTCTTTTCAAGATTCTTAGAAGCCGCCGTTGTCGTATTAATACATGATAGAATTACCGAATGAGAAAGGTCAAGTGTTATGTACACAATGGGGAGATCAAGAACATTCTCCTATGTAGAATGGCGAGTTTCTACTGATATATATATACATTTGACTTGGATACATTCATATACATTTGTATAAACACTCAGTACATCGATATACATCTGACTGATGTTTGTCGTGTTATAATAATAAAATGTTGGCAATTATGATTTATAAAATATTTTGGAATTTATTTTTATATTACATTCTTTGTTGTCTTTCCCATTGTTTATAAGAAATGTCTATAATAAGAAAACATGCTACAAATTATTATTTAGAGAGCTTTCAAGGCCATCGCCCTCTAAAGCTAAAACACTTAGAGTGCTCTCTATTATAAATGACGTTATTTTGTGCCACAAGCCATAGCTAAGTTAATTCTAAGACTTTATCAGAAGAGTGTTTATAATTATTAAATTTTAAAAAAATGAAATTTATTGATTTTTTTAAAAAGTATTTTGGTGAAGGCTAATAGAATAATTATATTGAAAAAGAGAAAAAATGTGTCCATAAATTAAATGAATCAAGTTTCTATTTATAAAGTACAAAAACTGATGAATTTTAGTAATATAAAAATAATTAATTTTTTATGAAATAATTAAACTCAAATAATTAGGATGAGATGTAAAAAAAAATTGATATTATCCACATTTATTTGGCCCATTCACATGCCACATGGCATTGTTGGGCTCCACTCTTTCATGGTTTCGACATGAATTAATCCACCATGGATTCAACATCCCATTCAACCATCTATTATTTTAGTTAAGTTTTGTTGAATAAAAGTTTTCAACATCTGATTGTGAGTGGTCTAAGTAGAAAATTTTAGGGGTACTTTCCCTACCAGTTCCGTCCCTGCATATGATGACACGAAGCCCTCTTATTCAAATTCATATGCGTGACGAATTGAATGAATCGGCGAAACACAAGCCCTCTTATTTTAAAAGAAAAGGAGTAAAAAATGTCAAACATTGCTAATATATGATTTATTTAAAGGAAAATGACTATTATTTAGTATATTTTTGAAACACAATTCAATAATTTTTCTTTCATCATAGAGACTAACACATTCAACTTTTTCTAACACAAGATCATATGTTATAGTATAAAAATTATTTTTGAAATCTTTGTTGGAAACAAACTATTCATCATTGGCAACCTATTGTTTTTCTCCTACAAATCTTCATGTCTTGAAATTTATTTCTTTAATCTCTTGGATTCAATGTGGATAACAACATTTGTTCAATTTTAAAATAAATATATATCAACAAAACGCAATATAGATGAAGAATATAGGTGAGAGAAAAGAAAAACTATAAAATGTTAAGAAAATAGAGAATATTAGAACGAGCAAGAGGGAAACAATCACCCCAAGCGGAGGATTGGGGAAACAAAATGGAGGAGCATAGGGAAAGCGATTACAGAGTTCCTATGATCGCCTTTTTGTTTTTGTTATTGTTGATATCTGGTGGAATTTTTCTTATCCTCTATTGTTTTGTTCCTCGCATTTCACAACCATGGTTCCCCATAGCTGCATTGGCTTTAATAGGATTGCCATGGATCTTTTGGTTCATGACCTATATTTACACATGCATAAAAGGTTGTATAAAGGCAAGAAATCAAGATGGTGCACAAATCGGTCGCATTGCATCCTCAATGGCTGCCTCCAATAACGCTCGGATGGAAAGAAATTTGTCGGTACGCCAGGGAAATGGTGGAGTTTTATCTGTAACATCTTCAAGGGAATGTGAGGTGCCTTTAAATGCATCAAGACCTTCATCATAGGATATTTAATGGAAGAGTTATAACAACTCTTGAGATGTTCAGAGATTGCATTGAATTATCTGGCATATCAAATTTTGAAGTTGGGACTTTCAACATTTAATAATAAGACTGTTGTTCTTCTTCATGTTGGAACGTATGTCGAGCTAAAATCAATGGATCGGACATGGAACATTAGTAATTCCTTCTAACATTAATTTATTTATACTTCCATACCCTTTATTAGTTTAATTTTACACAGTTATATGATATTACTTATTTTCTAGTGAAAACTTGGCTGATGTATGTTATTATTTGTTGAAATATATAAATGTCAATCTTTCTCTTTGTGGAAATTCATCATTGTAAGTGTAAGGTAATCCAAGTAAATAAGTTTTAATAACAGTTTAACTTATTGTTGTCATTATTAGAAAAAACAAGAGTATATATCATCTAAGTATAAAGGCCTAGGCTTTATCATTATTTTTCTGAAACTTGATATGTATATAAGATATGTTATTATTCTAGAATTTGAAGCATTGTATACATTGAAGTACACTATTAGTAGTCCTGGAAATAAATTTGAAAAAATGAAATATTATTGAAAATGGAAGTTCTATATGGTATTGTCGATTGAGTGTGACATAAAGAAACTATGACTTTTGTTGGATAATAATATAAATAGTCATAATTTAGGTTATGAAAAAGAAGGTTAGTAATTCTAAAGGAACACAATAGAATTATAGAAAGTATATAGTTTTCGAAGTTATATGGGTCCATCAATTAGAGTAAAAAGTTGTTACAGCATAACTAATGGCAATGATCTTTGTATGAATAAAAGCAGACCACTGGCTATGTTCTCTTCCCCTCATGATTTCGAGAAGTCATTTTCTTTTCAACCCATTTTTCCGAGGATATTCTCAACTAATCATGTATTAATGTCCCAAATTGAATGTCAATATTTGATTGCTCCATGCTACGCTGCGGTAGGACATGGGTTGGGGGTGGCGAGGGGTGAGGGTGGGGTGGGGTGGGTTGGAGAAGAAAGAGGATAAAATTGAAAATTATATAATTTTTAATTATTATAAAATGTTTCCACATGTTAAATTATTTTAAATGAGTCTCACCATTCTATAATTGTGTAATTATTTTTACCCTCATATTAATGTAAAAAACGGATTCATGAAAGCAACCGGCCAATTAGCCTTTGTATAAATGTTTGAACCAGATACAAAGATTTCTTATATGATTATTACAACTTACAAGATCAATTATAATGCATGCATGATAGCAATAAGTTCATGATCAAATAGTCCAGAGGCTGAGTCAAGTATAATATACACCCAACAAGACGCGGGCCGCTAGCTGGAACAATTGTCTCCCCCTATTTTGCAAAGATAAGTAATTAGGAAGATTGATTAAGGACAAAATTGCCATTTCCCACTAAAAAAGCTTACTATTCGACGCTACAGATAAATAATGTCAGAGAGAAAAATAACAAATTTGTAAAGATAAATAATTGATTTTCAAATAGTAAGGATAGTTATTTTTTGGAAGTAATTGATGAAATAGTACTATTAATCGGAAGCAGCCAGACTTTTTGGGCCATTAAATGATCCTTATATTAACACCTTTATTAAAAGTTAACGACTATAACTTACCCTTCGAGTCATTTTTACAAATTTGATCAAATTTTGAGAAAAATATTTACTTTCACGTTTTTCAAATAGACCCTGAACCATGCACACTTTTTGAACTCTTTCACCCACCCACCCAACCACAGCACCACCTTCCACTCCTCAGACCTTTATCTTCGCTACCAACCAAACTCAAAGAAAACCCCTGCCCCCATCCCTAAAAGCAGAAATTCGAAGAAATAATTGAATAGTTTTCTTCCCATAGAGATTTATTAATGAAACTAAATAAAGACAAGGTGTTTGCAAACCGAATTCAGGAAAAATTAGACAGATCATACGTCTACTACTCTAATTTTGGTAGCCTGCACCAAATACTAACAACTTTGGTGAATAAAGAATCTTTTGCTGCTACTTTACTCGACGATTCCTCTAAGGGTTCTCACAGTTCTCCATTACTAAAATGAGCAAATTGTCGATGGTACAAAATTGTGGGAAAAAGCTGCAGTTTTGTTTTAGATAATTACAGCGTTAGAATGTGTGCCTTAATCAGCACTGGTTTTGTTTGTTTGATCACGAATCGTACGTGAGCGTAACTTCCCCATTCCCCTTAAAATTATTACCAAAGTCGTATTCCGAATCCGCTGAATACCTTAAGAAAACTTCACAATTCCAATCACGGAATCATGCTACGCCATAGTTGGGCGGTGCACAACACATCACCTTTGACGCTGCATACGGTAAATCATATTATTATGTAATAGACTTCAACCACTCTCATTAATGCTAAGCCCCATCGTGATTGCACTCCTTAACGAAGAAATAGCTCTCTGCTAATGCTATAATCTGCCTATTTATAATTCTAATCTATTATGCATTTCAATCACATCTTAAACTTAACAAGCAATGTCATGCAAGCCACATATAATGTGACTCCGATCATAGTACGTGTCACATATATTAAATTCTAGCCACAAACGCATAAAGAATCTAATCACTACTATACCTTTTAAGGTCAGAAAATATTTCTCTCAATATTTAGAGTATAAAACTCATTTATGCAGCTATTCCATTAACCTTTAAGGAACTCAAGTTTCTTCATCACTCTTGATTCTCATTGATTTTCATCAAGTATCAAAGTGAGGAATTTAACTCCATTATACTCAATCTTAAGTTTACAACTTTGTATTCTAGTAAGATAGAAACTTTCTTTTATTCTCGCTGAGACGCTGGAGTTCCAATAACAATGTCAAGTATCCATCATCGCCGATCATTACTTAGGAACATTCTTTGGATAACTTGCTTTTAGACCCACATGTTACAAATCTGGGAATAACAATAAGAAAGTTTGAAATACATACGGGGCCAACTAATGAATATGTTTAATCTTGGTTTCTCAACCAAATGTGTATGATTAAACTTCATTCATGATCGACAGCTCATTTAATGAGAATACATTTATTACTTCTGATGATTCACCATCCAGAAAGTAATATAGAATGGGCTCTTACTCTTAATGAATCACCATCCAGAAGATAAAATAGAGTTTTATACTCAACCCATGTATTCACATCTTATTTCATTTAAACGACCTCAAGTCATTTATTGAGTATTATTTATTCATGTTGTCATTTCAGACACCGCATTTAGTTTTAAATGCATCAAGAGTGGATATTCCTCGATATAACCGGCGGTTCTAATATTGATCGTATTTCCCACGGAGCCACTTGAACGCATTTGGTCACATATTTATTTTCACTATTTGTACTTCATAATGAAGACTCTATATGTACAATAAATTGTAACACTATAGTGGATGGAAATAAATACCAGCTTCCTTCTGGTTATGTACAAAATGACTTAATATCAACTTTGATCTAAAGCAAATTATGTTTACTAAATGACACAATACTAACTTATCCTATACGAGACGCTTAAAGTTTGTTTATCAAACACAACTCTCGAAGTCAGTTCTACGCTTGAATATGAATAAATTATTTTAAAGGTGGAAAGTAATAACCTTAATATGTGAAATTATTTCATTCTTTTGTGTTTTCAACATCAAGAAAACACAACCTTACTTGTATCACTCAACTAATGACACATCTAAGGTTTTAATGAAATTATCTCGTATATGAAATTGAAAGATCTCATCCATTTGTGTTTTAACTTCATTAAAACACAATTCCTTAATTACTTATCTTAACAAGTACGTTTTTAAGATTAACGATGTTCATTCTTCGGATGATATACTACTTATATCAATGATACTTCTGACTCAGAACTTGATAGTGTTCATATGGTCCTTTCCATACCCTTTATCAACTCTGATGTATCATTCAATGACTCAAATCTTCAATTAACTTGTATGTAAACATACAAACTTAATTTAGACTAGCGAACCTCCCACTAAGTCTAGTAAGAGTTGACTTAGTCTATCTTTTTTCAAGATTATACTCAAGTCTCGCTCGAAATATTATCCATGGGCATTATTCAATCGCTTTGTTATTCAAGGTGTCCTTTTAAAGAAGAGTAGAGTAATGTTTCCTTAATCGTAATCACTTGATATTGAAACGTAAGTCAAACATGACATTCTTTTTTCTACTCTTACAAGTGCAAAGAAAATAGCTTGTAATCCCAACCACCTTCACGGAGGATTTAAAGTGCGTGCTCTTATAACGTAGTCGCTATCATTACACAAAGAGCTCGACATAACTTTCTTTGTATCTTGTCTTCCATCTATTGTTATACTTGGCTCATATCCGTGATTAAAATCATGTGAGTAAAACTAGTGTTCTCGATTAATCGAGCAGCCTGTACCAAGACATTACAATTGACAAAAAAATTATTCGAGATACGAGATTTAATCAAATCTCTTCAATTCCTAAATGTTACTTAAAAATCCTTCTTTCTATGCTTTGAAGTTCGAAATAATTATGAATCATTAACTTCAACTTATAGCGTTCCATGTTCACTCATCTGCATAAGTGACGCCAGAACCGGAATAGATAACTTTGCTTATTTGGTTGCTAAGGTCATAAGTTTTTGTTTCTTATCACAATTCGCGAACCATGTTCATCATGTTAAAGAAACTTCATTAACATGTCTTCGAGATGTGTATACACAACATTCAAGATCATTCAATAGTTTTTCTCAATCGAGTTATAAAAGAGATCAAACTTTTTATTATTTAAGGCTTGTTTATGGCTAAGAGACAATATAACATACTGTCTTCATAGCTATCACCTTCTATCAATAAAAATTAATTATCCTTCAATCATATCATGTGACTTTGTTCACTTGAACCAAAGTACATGCAACGACAACATGATTGAATCAAGTCTAAATATTTGTGGTATTTAAAGTTTATCCTCTAGTCAAAGATAAAAACCGGGACAGAATGGCCGGGGTGAAATCGCGTTGTAACACTTTATTCTCAAGCAACAAGTCATTCGGATTTCTCCTTAACTTATTTTATTTCACATTATAAAGTCATGCATTTAGTTTGCCCAATGAATGGTGAATAAAATAGGTAAACTTAATATGTCAAACATAATAGGAAATATGCAACTTAAAATAAACAGTGTAGTTCAAAACAATCCATACGTATTTACAAAATGAATTGTAAATATAATACCCGTACTTCAAATCTCACAAAATGTACAAGGTATCAAGATCTACTATACTCGACTCAAATGGCAACACTGCATACATTTTGAATCAAGTATAATAGTAGGTTATCAACCACTACGTAGAAAGTAATACGCAGTGTACTAAAGTCTATTATGCCCTTATTCAAACTGAATATCGCATATTTTGAATCCAAAGATAATAGCAGTTACCAACCAATTACGAAACTATATAACTCTTGTGTGTCACTAGCATACCCGCTACGATGCTACCCGACTTTGTATCTCGACAAACCGTTAAGCATACCAATTAAACCAAATAGTTACTTGGAGTGATCATCTGAAAGCCCACAACGTTAGTGGAAATCACTTCAACATGATTCATTGTCATATCAAAGTGCAAAACTGTAACACCTGCCATCACAGTGTGCCCAGATAATGCAACCGATTTCACAACTTTAAAATTGGCTTCGATATCGCCAGATAAATTTTAAATTAAGCGGTATTAATGTTATTTAACTTTATTTAACCACGCATAGATAACACATATTCAAGCAAATACGCACAACATGAAAAATAAATAAATAACACACATTTAGGGAGATATAGATATGACCCTAGACCTATTACATCACTTAACAAGCGAAATGCTAACATAAGTCCTAGACATAAAAAGACATATCAAAGCTGCAGTCTTGTATTCTTCAAAGACCTTGAAACCTCGTGTTCTCCAAGTGTCAGTTTTTGTGGAAATGCTATTCAATGCCACCACGCCAAAGACATACTACTAATCTAACTCAACTTAGACAAAGACGCTGGCTCGTTGGAAATGAATACAAAAGGAAATAATTTAATTAACAAAGTCGCTTATTAATATTTCCCTTGCGACGCAGACCGTAAATAAATAAATTAAACCGAAGGTATCTAAATACCTCCTTCTTCCATTCCATAACAATATATATGGGCAAAGCAAATAAATAAATGCACTTAATGTCATATATATTAAATGAAATGAGATTAAATGTGTTCTTAATCGACTAATTACCTTCACTCCATTATTTTACAATTAATTATCAATTAATGTAAATTTTAAATTCAAATATATTCCCACATGATTAATGATAATTATTACAATAATTATCAGCCACTTAAATCATGGAATAATTACTTACAAGTAATTAACTCCAAAATTCAAAATTTAAAAGTTATCATGAAAATATTTTAAAAAATTATCAATTAATGAAAATAATTATGAAAGGGAAATATAAATCAAATTTAATGTCATTCAAGATATATATTCAATTATCTTAATGACAAAATTTATGATTTAACATTTAAAACCGAAATTTAATGACAAAATTTATGATCTAACATTTAAAACCGAAATTTATGATTACCTTGTATTTTCCTAAACCAAAATGGAAATGATTCTACCTCAAATTTAAATGCAAATTAATCACTTTTTAATCCCTTTCCATTCATGAAACAATTAAATAAACTTCAAATCATCAAAATCAATACTTGAAATAATGATTTCAAATTTCATGTGAAACATATATAAATGTTGATTTTTTTCTTTCATATTATATATTCATCAATTGAATATAAATCATGAAATAATCAAAATTAACTAACAACTATGCCAACACACAATCAAATTAGATAAAATATATCAAACTTGAGTACCTCCGAGGCTACCGTTAATTTAGTATGAATTTTATTTGTGATAAACACTAAATTCATACATCCCGATCCTCAAAAAGATATAAATTAATCTAAAAAACACATAATTGCAATTATGAATAAAAGAAGTCCTTACACTGGGCAGCTGAAGACGAAATGAAACCAACTCCTCAAAAAGATGCCTCGTGAATGCCTCCTCGGTATTCTCCAATTTCTTGTCCAACACCAAAACGACGACCTCTGGGATCTGAGAACTGCTATGGCTTCCAATCAAATAATGAGTTACTACTGAATGTTCCATTTTAATTAACTTAACAAGTCAATTAAAACAAAGAATTTAGTCACTATCGAATAACTTATCAAGTTATTCATCAATTTCTTAATTGCTTAATTTCGATTAAACTTTGCAAGTTTAACCAATTGATGTTCATCAATATATATTTATCAAATATATAAATATTGAGAGAGATACATTTCTCAATATACAGTCCTGCTTAATTCTCATGCATGAAATATAATTCGAATATCAATCAGACAAGCAGGTGATCTTCTAGGCTCGTGATAATAGTAAAAGTCAGAGCACAATAATAATCTAATCAATTACTATTATTATAACGACAGAGTAAGATCTTTGCAATCGTCATAACCCTAAATTATCATGAGAACTCAAACTAGTAATATACAATTACTATGTGAACACTAAGTCTCCAGTGAATCACATTTAACCAAACCGGTAAAACGAATTGATACACAATTGTCGCAAGAGTTAATAAAAAGGAATCAATTGTCATTGATTTCCAATACCCTCAGACTACGCAAGACGCCAGCCAGTGGTGATTGCCTCTGTACTACGGTACGAGCGCTAAGCCAGGGTTGCCTCAGACCACGGCACGAAAGCGCGGTGGATCGGCCTTATACCACGGCACGAGCCTGGTGTCGGTTTTGTACCACGTACATGTGTGTTGTGTTTGGCCTCGCACTGCTACGAGTGTGTCATATCCGATATTTCCTTATACTGCATGAAAGGCCGTGGTTTGCCTTCACTGCTACGAGCGTATGTATAAATTTTTTTATGCCTGACGGGCAGGCTTATCCTCGCAGTTGAGGTTGATTATATACATTAGTTTTGTGAACCGGATTTGCGTTGAGTTGATTGAGTTGTTTAGCTATGGGATGAGTAGAAAACCAGCTTTGGCCGGGTGTAGTCGAGGAGTCGACGGTCTGGGCTGGTCGCAGGTTTTACTGTTGGTCGATAGAGCAGAGTCAGGATTCATTGGGTATCGTTGTCACCGCTACTGGGGATAGCGTGATCTTGAGTATTGGTTGGCTTTTTATTAGAATGTCCATGTTAGTTAGATTGGGTCTATGAACTAGACCATACTAATGACGGTAAGCATTGAGTAATGAACTCACTTAACGATATACTTTATTTATGGCCTCGAATAGTATCAGATCCCGCATCATCTACATATTTTATGTGAAATTAATGATTTTATAAGATACCACTGTGGAGTGATTTAATGCTCGCTCTTGAGATGTGACTACTAAGCTTCAAGTAGCCTACACCCTATTCAAGTATGGGCTGCATTTTCATTTGTGCCAGTCGACAAGGGCGTCAGAAGGCCAGCTTGTTCTAGTTGGATCGTGCCTAGAGCCTAGTAGAGTCGACGTGGGTGCGTGAGAACCCTCACAAATTTGTTGTTTTTGGATTGTATTCGGTTGTCCTAGACATGTATTTTGGGATTTCGACCGGTTGCTGTAGATATTGTACATGATGTTTGCTTGTATGTCATGTAAGCTGTAGTTAGAAATACCACGATGGATTTTTTTCTTAAAACCGCTTCTTCTCCGTTGTATATTTTTTGTGGGGGTTTATTTGAGGACAAGTATTTGTAAATTGAGTCATCCGTGGACGTGGTGACTCAAGTTCAGATTTGGATGATTCTAACCTCATAAAATCGGTATTTTATTTTATTGACGGGAAAATAAATATTTGAAGCTTCAACCGAATCAAAATTAACATAATACACATTATTCAAACGATAGCCATGCACAACAAATGAAGATGAAGCATTTGAAATAACACATTTATGTTTAGAAAATTTAACCTCATAATCATTTTCACATAATTGACTCACACTTGTAGCAAATGTCTCGACGCCATCAAAGCATATTAATTTTAAAACAACCTTCTTACCAATGCATTCCTGCCCAGGATTTTCGGGCGGTTTCGTTGTTAGCGAACTCTTTACATTTCCAACCCGCCTTTGTTACCAAGATTTACAGTTAGAGGCATTCGTCATGTGCCTCTCGGCATCCGCTATCCACCATCCAAATATTTTCTTCATGGACGAGCGGCCTCACAACACAAAATCGTTCTCATTCGAGGTGTACCCACGCGATTTGGGTCCTCAAGCTTAGTTAGTAAGATGAATTTCCTCACAATCCATTTTCGGTCTTGAGACTGGGGACATAAGGTGCCCATTCTCACTAACCTCTTGAACGTTACTCAGAAGACTCGTGATTTCCTTTTTCACAATAAGTGCAAGTGAAATGCGGTCTAACAAATTTGATACCGACGGTTTAAGCAACATTAGAAGAATAGGAGTTATCACTTGAATAGCTCAACTCTCTTTTTGTTGGTAGGATAACGCCAGCATCAAGAATTTCTACCTAACTGTTTGTTCTCAAGGAATATAAGCTGGAGTGATTTCTTTGAGTGCCCTACATTTTCCAACTCAACCTTATTAAGATTTTGTTTAAGCTCCAATTTTTCAAGAATTCCATCATTTTTTAGATCGAGTCAAGCTTAGCAATGTAACTTCATTTTCTAGAGAAGTAGTTTTAGTGCTTTTTAGCTCGTTGAAAGTTATTTGTTCCTTTTAAGCAATTTTTTCAAAACTTTCTAACAACTCATTATAGTTATAGCTTAGCTTGTCAAAACTACCAGTCGAGTGTTCATCATCACTACCCAGCTCATCATCCCAAAGGAGAATTAGAGCCAAGAGGTACTCCATAGAGTTCTGCATGAGACACACCGCTGCAAGTCTCAACCCTGAGTCGGATTCGGGCTCGAATCATCCCAAGTGGCCTTGTTGCATATTTTCGGATTGAGACCTGGCTACACGAGGACAATCCATCTTGAGATGTCCGGTCATGCACTCAAAGCATTTTATCTCTTTTTGATTTTGCCCCTCTTGCTCAGCCTTCGTATTCCTTTCAGTTGTCATATTTCTTGGAAGCTTTGGTGTCTCATGATCATTATTACTCTTTTGAATCTTAAAAAACTTTTTGAAGTCTCTAGCAAACATGGCCATGCCTTCATCATCTCACTGCCTCACTCAAGAACTTTGTGCTTCTGGGCCGCCACAAAGAGTTTTCATTTTCTTTGTCCCCAATTTCAGCCTTGTTCTTAGCACATTTCCTCTTCGGCGCTCAACTAATGAGTTTTAGTGGAAAGAGTCTTGATGTCTTTGGCTTCATTTATAGCACACACCTTTTGGCCAAACTCGGGATTGACGGCTTCTATGATTCTTCCATTCAATTCTTCTAAGGTGAATGTCTTCCCTAGAGAGTCCAAGTTATTACGATGGTATCGAACCTTGATGCATGTTCGATGGACTCTCATGACAGTTTCAAAGGTTTGATATTCTCTAGTCAAAGTCGAACCCTTGTGCCTTAACTTGGACTAGAACCAACATGAGCGGGTTTCTAGCAAGTCCCATATCTCCCTGGCCTCAGATCCTCGACTGAAAGAGCCTCCATGCACATGGCATTTAAGAACATGAATGAGCTTTGGAATGCAACTCACCTTCTTGAGTTCCTCATCCCTAGCACTCCACTATCCTCTTTATCCACATCCTCAATCGGAAACTCCACCCAAGGCGCACCTAATTTTATTTGCCTCATCCACTTTGGTCAGTTCTATAAGTCTGCTCAGCACTTGATACTTCAGCGGGAAATCGGAAGGTCCTTTGATGATCACTCTCCATAATTTGTAGTCGATGCTTTGCACGTGATACTCTGAATGCGCTTGCACCAATAGTCATAACTCTGATCCACAAGCAATGGTGGCCTTGTACCGACCTACCTTCAACACACAAAGTTCCCCGAAAGCTACCTATATTCTACATTACCCAGATCTTTTTCTACAAGATTTTAAGCTTAAGACGAGAACACGGGCTCGATACCAATTGTTAGCCTGGGGATATAACCTTAGGGGTGAATAAGGTTTTAAGTTACGTTATTAACTTCTTTCATATTTAATTTAATAACGCTGAATTAACAAAATAACGGAATAAAGATTTTGGCGGATAAACCTACTACCCAAGCTCGAAAATTGATAAGTCAACAATTTAACAATCAAAATGATTAACAATAATAATAACAATACTTGAGAAAGTAAAGAGTAAAGAGAGAAAGACAATACAATAAGATTTTAACGAGTCGTTCTACTCACTGACCGCCCCTTTCCAATGATTCTAGATTTTGGCAAAGATAACTTTTACTCAAGAAATGTTTAAATACACACAAGCAACTTCTCTCAAGACTATTATCAAACACCTAGCCTCCAACTAGAGGGACCCAAGTTACGCTATGATTTCAACCCCTAATCCAACCTAGATTAGAACCCAAGAACACCTTCTTAGGATTTCACTTTACTACTCAACTTAGAATAAAGAAACCCTACGCTCACCACACAAGCGATTTCACCCAACACAATAAAAAGAGTCGAGATATTACACTTTTCACAACTAGAAAACCTCACAAAAGATAATGAAAAATTAAATAGGAGTTAGACTTTTTCCCTTTTTACTCAAGGAATTAATTGTAAATTAGGTCAAAAGAATTATCAAAAGTTCCTTTTGTTTTAAAAGTGAAAGAGGCTTTATCTAGTGCACAAAATTAAGCCAAACCGCCTCGCATCGTGACCCTATCGAGACCAAGGGGTCTCAATACGAGCCTCAGCCGGGTTAACCGCAACGTCATAAGCCAGCTCTATAGATCCTACTGCAGCTCGTAGTCTCGACCATCGTGGGACTCTATCGGCACGGGTCCTCTCGAATACTTTGACCGTGAACCCTCTCGACGGGGTCTCGATGGTTCGAATTTCTCTTCCAAAATAAAAGATTGTTTCAAGCCAATTTCAAAACGAATGACAAATATCGTATGAGACTCTAACCATGAATCAATCTATACTTAGGATTAGAAACTACGGACTATCGATTTTAAAACACAATCAGATTAAATCGCAAAAGTCATTACTCACATATTTAAAATGACAATATACTAGAGTGTAGAGTTTCCTTACAAACGCTATAAACAATAATTATGAGCTCCTTTGAAAGGTTTATGCTTGTTAGACTCATCCATGAGCCTCCTAACACTCGACCAATAACATTTTAAGCTAGCTTGAACTTATTAATCAAACATGAATACAAATCTACTGAAAACGGGTTAGTTCGCTTAAACAATTTGTTATCTTCAAAAACAGGTTTGAATCGAATACCATTATTCAACAAATGTGCACTCGTTGTTACGTGATTAACAGACTAGTGGTACTTTTTGATTCTCGGAGCTACTTATTATTTTATTTCCGGAGTTTTACATTATTTTACCTTCAGTCCCTACTTGTTCCACTTATTATTGCGACACCAATAGGAGGCAGGCTCTAAGCTAAGGTTAGATATGTATATAGGAGATTGTCCCTCGAGTGTGAATAATCAATTGTTAGTTGTGGATCTACTTCCGCTTGAGCTAAGAGATTTGGATTTTATCTCGGGTGGCGGACTGTCAAGACATCACGCCAAGATTTATTGCCACCGTAAGGAGATTATTTTATGCAGTCCGGTAGACCGTATATTCTATTTGAGGAGAGATAGGAAGATTCTACCATCGAAGCTTCTTTATTTCACTCGAGGCCGAAAGTCGGGATGCAAGTAAAGGTCAGGCTAGGTTTCTAGCGACGTGAAGCCTACCTGGGAGAGAGGAAACATTATATGCGAGTGGTCCGTGAGCATGTCGATGTTTTCTGGAGGAGTTCAGCCACCACTGCAGGTAAGCCGAGTTCAGATTGAAAGTAGTTTCAAATGACCGCACTCTACTTCTATCAAGGCCGTATGTAATGGCTCCGCGTAGTTTAGAGGAGTTTGAAGACTCCGCTATGTGAACTGCTGATAAGGATTCATCGCACCGAATGATTCTCCGCGCACTCAGCTTTGTTTCAGGAAAGAAGCACGGTACGCCGAGGTTGCGGCATCGACATAAGCGCTTGAATAAAGCGACTAACCGTTATCCGCTGCCGAGGGTGATGATTTATTTGACCAAATGGTGGATGCTGCTGTGTTTTCAAGATTACCTGAGATCCGGTTATCACCATTGAGATCATGAGAGGACATTCGAAATCAAATTTCTTCGATCCGTGTACGGGCACGCAGTTTATGATAATGCCGTTGGGTCGACTAATGCACCAACATCGCTCATGGATTTGATGAACTAGGTGTTTCCGGGAGTTCTTGGATAAGTTCGTGATTGTCTTCATTGATGATATTTTGATCTACTGAGACGGCAGAGCACGGCAGATACTGCTGTGTCGAGACATTAAGACAACACCGCCTGTACGCTAAGTTTAGTAAATGAATTTCGTGGAGAAGAGGCGCTCTTTCGGGCCATGTCAGATCGTGATTTGCATTTCAGGTTGAGCCTCAAGCGAGGCCGTCAATAATCGGGAGCGAATCTACCCAGCTAATTTGTGCGGTATGCTGGGTTTGGTATTACAAGAGGCAGATCGTGGACTTCTGCTAATTACGACTCGATGACTGTTGACCGTGTCTTTTATTTGGGATGAGGATTGTGAGAGATGTTTCAGGGAGTTGAAGGCGAAGTTGACTACTGCACCGGTTTTAGCTCTACCATCCGGGTCTGAGGGTTTCGTGATCTACAACGATGCTTCACACCAGGGGTTGGGCTGTGTGTTGATGCAGAGTGGGAGAGTGATTGCTTATGCTTCTATTGGAAGAATCAAGAGGAAATTACCCAACCCTAATGATCTAGGGTCATGTGCCGATTGTCTTTGGCAATAAGTCATGAGGTATTTGTAATGGGGTTGGGATACGATTTATTAACTGACTACAAGAGCTTCAAGTACCTACCAAACATGTAGACCTGAATTTTGAGGCGGTGAGGAGATGATGGAGTTTATGAGCCTAATTCTCACGATGACTATCAGCATCACCCGGAAGGCGGAATATTGCAGCGCATGCTCGAGTCGGAAGGGAAGGCGAAGGAGCCAAGTTAGACGATAGCTTAGAGTTGAGCTTGAAGTTTGTAGCGATATGAGTTGTTGGCTCATGTGAAGATTCGAATTCTGCACTCTTTGATCGTATCTTGAGTTTTAGCAAAAGACGAGAAATCATAGGATATCATTAAAGAAGCGAAGAGCGGAGTAGATCGGAATTTAAAGATCATGATAAAGGAGCTGAGGATGAATGGTTGTTCGTGTCGAATTCTAAGGAGTTGAAGGTGAAATTCTCGCATGAGGCTCATAATGGTCTTATAGTATGCACCCGTGCAAAGACGAAGATGTATCGACTCAGGTCAGTCTATTGCGGCCTAGGGACGAAGAGAGAGAGATTGTAGAGTTCAAGGGGAGGTGTTTGGTTTGTCGCCAGGAAGATTGAAAGCATAGACGCTCTACAGTTTGTTACAGCCTAATTTTCGATTCTCGAATGGACGCGAGTATCATCACCGATTTCTTATTTGACTTCCTGTATCATCGAAAGGAACGACGGGATTTGGGTAATCGTGATAGATTATCGGTCCGCCACTTTCTACCGATTAAATCAACCGATGGACCGTAGGCTAAATGAGGATATATAAGATCGATTATGTAGACGCATGGGGTTCGAAAGGCCGATTATCTCTCGATCGCGATGCGAGGTTTACTTCGAGATTTTGGAGAGGTTTTCAAGAGGCGTTGGGAACCAGAGTTGAGTTGAGTACATCTTTCCATCCCCAGACAGATGGCAATCGAGCACACACGATCCGCACTTTGGAGAATACGCTCGAGCGCTGTTCTAAGCTCGTGGAGTTAGGGACGACGAAAGTTGCCTAAGATGGATTTCAAGTATAATAACAGTTTACGCTATATCCAAACGGCACCATTTGAAAGTATGTATGTATGAAGTGTCGGACTCCGCTTGTTGGAACGAAGCGGTGGCAGAGGAAAGTTTATGGTTCCGAAGCTCAGGAAAGATCGTGAGAGGATCGTTGATACAACAACATTTGAGAACTGCATGCATGTAGAAGAAATACGTTGATCGCCGCCGGTGGGACTTGTCTTCGGGTTGGTGATCAAGTTTTTTTGAGGATATCTCCATGGAAAGTGGGGTAATGCGTTCAGCGAGTGGAAGTCAGTCCCTCAAGTATCGACCGCTTTGATATTTTGGCGAGCGGATCCGTAGCTTATCGCTTAGCCGCTACTCTGCAGTCGGATAGATTCACAATGTCTTCCACGATCTTGCTCGAGAGGAAGGTTCATGATGAATCTCGCATTCTTAGCTCACCGTGGAACTCGAGGAGGATCTACCTTTGGAGTGAGGCCGTGAGAATTGTGGACCGGAAGCGAAAAGGTATCGAAACAAGGTGGTGGCCTGTGAAAGTGTTTCGAGGAATCAACGCATGTAGAGCTCTATAGCGGAGCCGCGAGGATGACACAAGAGTCATACCCGCAACTTTTCGTAGGGAGGTTAGTTGTTGTAGTTGTTTTGTTTTATGTGTTGTATGTCTGCGTGTTGCATTAAGTGTTTCTTCCGTGGTAGTTGAGTTGAGTAAATTTCGAGGGCGAAATTTTAATTAGGTGGTAGATTGAAATAACCCGTACGTAAAAAGAAAAATGTTATATATATCGTTTGGTGGTGGGACCCGGAGATAGTATAAATACTTTCGGCAAAAAAATCGATATATCGAGACTAGTATTAATTGAGTAGTATTATATTTCACGGGTAATAATATATTTAGAATCGGTTTCACGAGAATTTGATTACAAAAAGTGGAGAAATAAAACCGCAACCAAACGGGACTTAAGTCATTCTCTAAATATCTCTTCAACCTTATCATCAATCATCCTTATCACAAAAACCACCCCTTCTTCCCTTGGTATTACCGAACCACCTTGTTCCCCCCCTCCGAAATTTTTTCTTCCATTCTCAGGCTCAAGACAAAAAAAATTGATTTTCATCTTCCCCTCATCATTCTCTACACATCAATGTAAGAAAGGTTAAATTTGTTGGATATTTCATAAGTTATGGAAGTTTGATCTTGTTGACTTTTAAGATTTTGAGATTTGGGACTTAAATGGGATAGCGGTTTCCATCTAAGCCTCGATTATGATTGAGGTGATTATAATCTCCATCTTTCGGGGTCAAATGCTGATTTTTGGGAGTTGACTTTTGTTGACTTTTTCCCCAAACTTCCTTAAATTGTATTACCTTATAGTTGTCTTGAAATATAAGTTGTGATTTTGATGTTGATTGGAAAGAGAGTATGTTGAGTTAGGATTTTCGCGGGATTAGTAATCGGGTTTCGACAAAGCGTCATAGAAACGGATTAATTAGTCAGAATTGATTGTTGATCGATTAGAAAGTGTTTAGAGTGTCGAATCAAGGGGGGAGTAATGATATTTATTGGGGTGTTGGGGTTGTTGGAATTTCGTTGTTTTATTAGTTGTTTAAACATCGCCGTAGTAATATTATCACTCGTGAGTTGTTAAGCTTGATAACTATAATTGATGTAAGTTGATAGTTAAAACCAAAACGGGATATAATCAGAAAAGTAGTAATAGTATTTTCGGGTGTTTGTGATTAGGCGTGGAGCGTGGGAAACGACACTTGGATTAGCTAGACGAGGCATTTATTATTGTTAGCCAAGGTGAGTATTTTTATCTCACAAGTATAGATTAGTTTACTTCATCGTGAATGTGTTGCATTCGTTGATGTTGTGAGCATATGTATGTATCAATGGGTTGATTGTTGAGTATGTATGGTTAGTTAGTGGTTGCCTTGTACTACGGTACGAGTGTGTTGTGGTTGCCTTGTACTACGGTACGAGTGTGTTGTGATTGCCTTGTACTACGGTACGAGTGTGTTGTGGTTGCCTTGTACTATGGTACGAGTGTGTGGTGATTGTCTTGTACTACGGTACGAGTGTGTTGTGGTTGCCTTGTACTACGGTACGAGTGTGTGGTGATTGCCTTGTACTACGGTACGAGTGTGTTGTGGTTGCCTTGTACTACGGTACGAGTGTGTGGTGATTGCCTTGTACTACGGTACGAGTGTGTGGTGATTGCCTTGTACTACGGTACAAGTGTGTTGTGTTTGCCTCGTATCTCGTTACGAGTGTGCTGTTATCCGGTATTGCCTTATACTTCGGTATGAGTGTGCTGTGTTTGCCTCGTACCTCGTTACGAGTGTGATGTATAGCTTATGTCGACGGGCATAAGTTTCTCCCTGCAGGTTGAGGTTGATTATATGCGCATTAGTTGTAGGAATCCGGATTTGCGTTGAGTTGATTGAGTTGTTTAGCTGTGGGCTGAGTAGTACCAGCGTTGCTGGTAGAGTTGAGGAGTTGGATGGTCTAGTTGTTGGTCGTGAGGTTTTACATTGTTGGTTGATAGAGTAGAGTTGTGGATTTGATTGGGTATTGTTGTCACTGTTTACTTGGGATAGCATGATCTTCAGTATTGGTTGTCTTTTATTAGAATGTGCATGTTAGTTAGATTGGGCCTATGAACTAATGACCATAGTAATGACGGTATTGATACAACCTTTAATGTATTTAAAGCACGAGCAATCCAACTCACTAACACATACCCTTATTTATGGCCTTGAAAGTATCAGATCCCAGATCATCTACATATTTTAAATTAATGATTTTATAGTACAATTACCTACGGAAGTGAGTTAATACCGCCTTAAGATACGATCACTAAGCTTCAGCCTTACACCCTATTCGCTATCAAGCGGCATTTTCATTTCAGGCTGTGTTGACGTGTGGCGCCAGAAGCCGCGATCGAGCTGTTTCTAAAGGATCGTGCCTGTGGAGGCCTAAAGCGAGCCATTGTGTGGCAATAGATCCCAGGTCTCGTTGTTTTGATTGTATTAGGTTGTCTCAGACATTTTTGGAGATTTCTGCATCGTTGTCAGAGATATTTTGCATGATGCTTGTTGTATTGCCGATGTGTTAGTTATGGCTAAGAATGGTCATCATTTATCTTTTTTCTAAAATCGTCATTCTGTTGTATATTGTTTTTATGGGTTTATTGAGGACAAAAAGGAGTTTGAAAATTGAAGCCATCCATCGACGCCAAGCGACTCGTGTCAAGGATTCGCCGATTCTAACCTCGGGGGCGGAAGTTTAGCTTGGTCGGTCGCTACAAAGCGTCGGCATGACCTCCGACCCTGAAAGAAGGAACGCCTCATTACAGAGATGCAAGAGAAGCGAATATCCCATCCTCGAAGTCCCGACGCCTCAATGTTTGACGCGCTTATCAAAAACAAAGCTCATAGAACTCCCGTGAGTCAAAGAGATCCCAGGAGCCAAATAAGCACGGAGTCCAACTTTTGCAAGTATCATAGATACCAGGCATCCCATTGAAAAGTGGTTCATATTCATGAGTCGGTCAATGGATCTCGAAGAAAGGGATAATAACTGAAAGAAGACAACAAAGTCTCTTCCAACCATAATCCTCACTATCGCCCAACCCACTGAGGTCAAAGTACCTGCCACTAGACCAAGCTCATCCTCGGGAAAGATGGATCGACTACGTAATACGAAGACTACGAAGCATTTCAGATTAGCTTGTCGCCGAAATCTAGTCGTGGCCAGAATTGTGAGAAATCGAGGAGGCGAAATCAAGGATGAGAAATGGAGGATAAGGGTGGGTGACATATGAAATGAGAAAAGTGAAATAGAGCACAAAATGTGTTGAGATTGCAGATTTTAAAATTTACCCCCCCGGAGACCAACGTATTGTTTATTTGGGCCTCCAAGTCCAACGTAGTTTTCATTTCGGCCCTTCACCGATCCGATCTATGCATATGGGCGCCCAGTACACTAACAAGCCTTGAGATTAGGTGTGTCTGGTATCCGTTATAAATACCAGCACCACGGTTGTAATTGATACACAAAGTTCATATTGAATAAACATTATATTCCATTCTGCTAATATGTTTCTCTGTTATTACATATAACATATATTGTATAGCTTATCAGGACTTTAGTTGCGTATGTCTTGTCTAACGATTTCAATTAAGTGGCTTCAACAACATATGTTTTGGAGTGTTTAGACGTTCTAGCTATGTTTTGAAGTGTTTAAGACGTCCTAGCTTGATCGCAAAGAACCTGTGCTGTCCCTTTGGCGCATACCAATTCCAGAAAAAGAGCTGGAATACAAGCACTGCGACTTGGGCCTCTTCATCCCATGTGGCTCGAGCCATTTGTGTTTGCACTGTGATCAGCTTAGTAGTTCTCAAGACTGACCAATCGAAAGACATCCCGACGATTCATTTCCCTCTTACGCAGAAATTTCGCAGATAACAGAGACCCCACATTATGGCTTAAACTTTTTGAAGAACCTGTGCTATTCTTTCCATATCATATCTGGGGCCTACAATACTAATCTCTGGATTCTGATATTTATTCTACAAAGAAAAGGCCTTAACAGTCAGATTTCATGCTCAATATTTTACTATGCGGCCTTATGAACGTATTTCTTGTAGTATTTGAATATGTAAATTTCACGATTTGAACATTCATCAACTTTTGGATGATTGTACTCATCTCACTATTAGATTTTGCAATTGAATCCATTCACAGTAAGATCTGTGAAGAAGAAGTGTAGACAGTACCGTAACCCATCTCACTATTAAATTGTACAAAATGATTGTACTCATCCAAGCTGTCAAAACGAAAAGCTGGATTGTCCCGCATCTGTGTTTCCTTTTCTGTGAGATCATTGTCCTCTTCTATATCAGCATCAGAATCATACTCTTGTACAAAATTTGCATTAGAAGAACTCGAATCGACCTCTGGAAAGTCTGTTGATAGATACTTTGTAATATTATTAGGCTAGGACGGACTCCAATTATTATAAATGTATTATTTGTCTCGGGCCTCTATTGTAATTGGTCCATTATGTTAATTTAGGTTAATTATAAATTGTATATATATATTACATTTACAGTAAATACAAGCAAGGATTCCTGATCATTCTTCATATACTCCATCTTGCATCGAGGATCGAGCACAGTAGCAAAAGCTAAAATCATGAATGCATCTTTAAAATATTTATACAGCTTCCCCAACATATTCATCAATGCCATCTTATTTATAAATTCAACAGAACTAACAGACTCCTTAATCAAAGAAACACGAAGTTTTTGAAGATTATAGAGGTATTGGCTCTTTTCCACTTTTCATTAGATGGTACTTCATAGTTGTTCCTAATAATGTGATCAGAGTCATATATTGTCTCATAGATTTCATCTCAAGAGCCAATTCTATGTTTCGCAGTTTAACATGCCATGTCAGAAATGCCTTCCCAAAGCTATATAATCACGCATCTTGTTGATTGTTTCATTCTGTCTATAATTCTAAGGAATATTTTAATATCAATTATTTTGAATTTTTGAAAAATATATTTAAATGAATATTTTATGATATTACTTTAAAACTATTTTAGACAATGAAAATTTATTACAATATTAATTAAATTGATTAAAATGAATTAATCAAATTAATTGATGATCAATCTCTAAAATGTTAAGTGAGTGATTAAGCGTTCTCGATTAAGCCTAAATTGAAATAGGTTAAGAGGAATTAAGCGTCACGGAAGGTGTCGAGTCAAAATAGAGGTTTATGCATTAGTTAACTTAAAATTTTTTAAGCTCGAACAAAGGGTTCGAGAAAATAGTCGAAATTAAATGCCAATTAAAATTAGGGCTCGAAAAAATCCTCGATTTTATTTTATTAAAATCGGCTGTTGGCCTAAAATATAAGTTCTCGAGCTGACGTGGCTCGAAATGAAAATACATAAAGGGCAGGGTTCGAAATGAAGGCTGAGAAGTTGGGATTGATATGAAAATATATTTGGCCTGCAGAAAAAAGATCCGAGGTCTTCTATTCTTGCAAATAGGAGCCTCTTGTCTTCTTGGGAGGCAAAAGTAATTCCTAAAATTTGGCCAGTTCGTATTTGCGCCAAGTGTGGTTAAGATCGTGGTCACTTTGAAAACGAACCAACCAATTAAAATCAAGTATTTGACGCCCGAAGGCCTATATAAACTCCCCCTCCCTTATTCATAAATTCCATCTGAGAAATGATTAGAAAATATTCAGAAAACACATGAGAAAGTACAGACAACGATCTCTAAAATTTGTTTAAGTCAAATCTTCTAAACCGCCAGTAAAATACCATGTGGTTGCTCGAAAACACCTCCAGGTAGCCAAAATAGGTGCATGAAATTAAGATTATTGCACAAATGCAGTAATTCTTCAAGTTTGAAGAAACTCTATGAGAATTTGACTCAATTCAATAGCCTTGAATATTCATGATTAAAATTAAATAACCCCCCGATTATTAAAAAAATCTTGAATGAGCATTAGATCTCATTTTTTGATTCATCCAGAGTTGATTATAAGAATCCACTAAGCGTTGTCACATAGCTGGATTCTGGAAGGCAGAAACATTTGCTAAGCCCTATCCCCAGTTAAATTGATATAAATGTTAGACGAGTCAGGGCCGGTCAGGTCGTGAAACCATGACACATATCCACCTCGTAATAGAGCACCTATCCAACTAAAATCAGGACACATATCAAGCTCAAATCAAGCTGAGCGCATACCAAGCTCATATCAAGTTCAAATCAAGCAAGCAAGCAGACATCTTACCAAATCGTTAGCATATTCTTAGATTTCATGGTTGAATGATCGATCTGTTCGATTTGAGAAAACACATACCTTGAGAATTTCCCCCATAGTAGGTTTGATTTTGTACCCCCCTATTATAAATAATAAAATTCTTCATCATCCCATGACAGACATCACTTTGCCATTACTCATTCACAGCTAATCGAAGTCCTCGAAACAAACGTGGCGAGAATACAGCGCTCGTGTGGGGATGGAGAACAGCTGAATTATATACTTATTTCGAAGTATGGAGATTCTGATTGGTCGCTCGGCTTGACTAATGGAGACTGATGCAGTAACAAAGCTGAGTTAGTCACGGATATGCTAGCAAATTACTACGATCCGTAGACAAAGTCTCTATCGAGCATGTTCCCAGTAAAATGAATATGCAAGCGGATGCTTTAGCGGGCCTAGCCTCGTCCATGGCCTACCTTGAAAAAGAGGTGAATATTTCGGTGTGTGAGAAGTGGGTGATACCACCCATCTTCGAGCCACAAGAATATGAAATAGAAGACGAGGAAGAAGTCGCAGCCCTTGCTGACAGTAGTCGTTGTCCCCGGCGGTTGGGGATAACGCTTATCGACTAGTTCCAACATGGAAAGGTACCAGACAATCTAAAGCAGAAAGATGATATCATCAGGAGGGCCCTCACTTCTTGTACTATCATGGTACTCTATTCAGAAATTCGTTTGGAGAAATGCTATTATGATGCTTGTCAAATGCAGGCATTTCAGTATGCTTGAAGCACTTGAGGAGTAATATTAGGCGCGGTCGGAAACTCCGTTTCAAATCCAAAGATGCGATGTGCTGACCCATGATAGTCCAGGGCGCTTGGGTATGCCTGAGCATATGACCATGTCGATTACTATGCTAAGCTGTCCGTTAACCCCGAAAGCCGTTAGCGTCCGTCACGGCGACATGGCCGTTCGATCGTAGAACTTGACAGGTAGGACCCATTACCGTGGTCCTAAAGAAGAGATACATATATCATATCTACCACGGATTACTTACCAAATGGGCGGAATGAAATCCTCATGGCCAGTGGCTGAGGAAGAAGTCGAGACTTCGCTGAAATACATCGTCACAAATAATGGTAGCGCCCCGTGCCCCTAAGATGATAGCGGACTTATGTAATAAGTTCAAGATAAGGAAGTATCATTCCACTATGTACTATCCTGAGCTTGACGGGTTGTAGCTTTCAACAAGACATTGTGCAATCTCATGAAGAAAATCGTGAAGATATCCCGGAAAGGATTGTAGCTAGAATAGAAAAAGCTACAGGCATATCAAAACTACCTTGAGAACCGCGACCTGACTGACAACATTCTTTGGTTTTCTGGGACTGAGTAGTCCTACATTTAAGAGGTACAAATTACCTCGCTAAGAATTGGCGGTAAATGAGAGTCTTGCTCGTGAAGATAAGATCGTCGAAGATTCTGAGAGTTAGACTCATTAGATGACAATTTCGTTCTGTGACAAAAATTGAATGCACCGATCAAAATATGGTCATATCGGCGGGTGATATGATACTGGCGTAATAAGACGATCCGTACGAAGAACACAAAGGCGTGCTCAAATGGGCTGGCCTTTACATGATACAAGACACATCAGTGGAGCATACCGTGATAAGTGATGAGCTGAGCTTGGTGGGACCATGGCGTCGACACCTAAGCGATCTTATCCTTAAGCGTACGAGGATATGAGTCATAGGTGAGAGCATAAAATACCTGAGGCATTTGGATAGGAGTTTAACTATACGCTGAATGAACTTCTGATTCTTTGATCTTCGAGAATGCGTAGGCGGCTTAGAGCAGCTCAGGCCCAGTCATAACTCATCAAAATCTCCTTTGTTCCCTAGGAGTTATCGTATGAGGCTAAGCAAAGAAGAACTTAAAAAGCAAATAAACTTACATTATCTTCATTCAAAAGGTTCATACAACCAATTAAGTAAGCGGGGAAAATAAATAAAACAAAAAGCATACGACTATAGCAAAATACATGGAATAAAAGAAAGCTAATTCAAGGGTGATGCTCGGGGCAATATTCGAGACACCACCTTGGCCCGACTCTAGCCTGAAAGTTGGTAGAGTATCCCTCCCACAAGTAATGGCGAATGGCCCAAAGATGAAGGCTGGCTTTTATCCACCGCCTCGTGGAGTCAGCGGCGTGACTGCGTTCCATAGCCGGACTATCAACCCGATGGGCAACCTGATATATGAACAACGGGGAGCCACAGCGTATCTGAGGAATCTAAGGGAAGCATATCGCGCGCGCAAACTACGGGGGTATCTCGACCAAATGATCTTGAGCATCCACTATACGAGTCTCAGCCTCGTGCAACGCCTCCTCCAAGATGGGAAGGTGAAAGGCCCTCACAGTCGGCTACTTCGCGCCTGTTAGGAAGGAAAGAAGGTGTGTACTGCGGAGAAATTTGGTCGAGGCCATTACGAAATAAAGCGAAAGCCAAAGAGCATTGATCATCACGCCAAGCAAATCGGTCGAATCATGAAAGCAAAACAAATCAAGCCATAAGAACGGTTATGTGATCTGTGGCACATTAGCCGGAGAAGGATGAGCAAGCAACCCCGAGGACTACGTGGCGAAAGAGGCGTTAAATCCCCACTCTCCGGTGAAGAAATATCGACATCATAGTAGAAGCGGCAGTAGGAGAAGGGCGATCGTATCCAGCTTCGTATATTTTCGTACTATCAAATCAAAAAATGAAAGGCCGTAGAGTAAGCTGACGCGAGAGCGGAAGGTTTGGGGAAAGAGTAGAGCGTTCACGCACTGGCGGCGTAACAAACCCAGTGTGCTAAGACAATGGTAGCAAAATAAAGTGAGTCAGAGCAAGTGGTCAATAGAAAGTGCGAGCAGTTCTCTTTTCGCTTTAAAATACCGTCAAAACTTATGGTCATTCCAGTCGATATATGTCTAGGCTGTGTATATATATACTAGCTAACATCAATGACTTAAAGGCGAACCGAGCATAGTGACAATGGTAGAACACGTATTCGATAACATCGCCCAGCTAAGGTCATAAGGAAAGTAAAGTAAAAACAACGAGCTCACTTAAAGCAGAGCTCGATTGAAAGGATCGGGAAGGGGGAATAGGAATGCACCAAATAACATTCCTAAAGGTCCATTCTACATGTAAATACTTAAACTTACTCTGCGTGAATACAAAGTTCAAGCCAAACCAAGAAGAAAGCGAAGATAACATCTTTGGAAAAAATAGTAAAAGTGTTTATAGGGTCGAGCGACACCTTGAAGCGTTCAGAAAATTCTAAAAAAAAAAAAAAAAAAATGAACTCTAGACGAACTTCATTGAAAATAAATTTCACCCCAATCGAGTCTGAGGAGGAGAAACAATTCAATGAAGTTCTTTGCCAGCGAGGGAGGAAAAGCGGGAATTCTAGAGCTTCAAATCGCCATAGCTACGAGTGCGAGCGAGTTAGGAAGCCAATTCAATAATTAAAACGACCGTCTATCAAGATTATCTTTCGATAGTATAAGATAAGTCACCATTATAACGGACAAAAACATTAATATGCGAGTTTACTAGGGCTAGCATATATTTTGTGACAATCGAAAATTAAAGATGCTGTACTTTAACATACGGTCGATTTTAACAAGGCGTTCGAGACATCAAAGTCAGATGGATAAGAATGTACAAGCAAAGGCATGCCAAATTATTAAGCAAAGGCTTATCTTGATGATAACTAATCCTAAGATCATTATGTATCTACATGAGTATCCAAAGTAATAAAGCTTTGATTTTTTTGCTAGATACATGGAATCTAAGTGTAGGAATCATCAAATAAATGTCAAGGAACATGTTGAGAGCCATTAAAATACACAATCAAGTTGTAAAATATAAAAGGGTATAAAATTCCCTCACTTTGCTTCAAAATTCCTCAAAAGATTCTTACTTAAAGGTGAAATCGCTATCTTAATCCTCGAGCCAATTTAGCAAAAGAAAGAAAAATGACATAATTGGTTGTCGTATAGTCATTTAATAATGTGGCGGCTAGAGGAGGTGATTATGAATGTTGATTCTACTCCTGCGTCCCACGTGCTATATGGAGCCTAATGGGCCTCTTATCCCAAAAAGCCTAAAGGCTAGTGTCTTAATGGGGACGTAAAAGACCATTCTTTGCCGAGCAGGCAAATGAACTTTCCTTTTTTTTTTTTTGGAAGCTCGAAAATTTATTAGACAAAGTGTTCGGGAATTTTTCACATGAAAAATACATCCAAAATATTTCCCGATTGAATAAAATAGGACCAAATTTGGTATGAAAATTCCAAAAATGGGATTTAATAAACTATTAAATTCTAAAATTAAGATAATTAATTCTAAAATCCATGAGGATCAAGATTAGTTATCTTAAATATCTAGCATGACTTACATTCATGTTAGAATGCAAATATTAATTCTGATAAATCCAAGAGAATTTTGATTAATATAAATGCAACATATCCAAATAGAGTTTAAGTTTTAAATTAAATTCTAAAGTTAAAGTAATCAATTCTAAAACCCACGTGGGTCGAGGATAACGACTTTAAATACCTAACATGGCTTAAATGCATGCTAAAAATGCAAATATTGATTCCGTTAAATCCAGTTGGATTGTCTCATCATGATAATCCCAAGTACTAAATATAACGTATTTATGTTAGTAGTAAGACTCTAGAAAATTTAATTCTCTTTAAATCGCATGGATAGAAACTAAATGAATTCTTGCATGTATTAAATTCATGTTAACATTAAACCTCCAAATAAATAAATTACTATTAGATCCTCTATAGGTAAAGAATTATATGGCTCTTAACATGTATTAAATTCATGTTAATACGAAACCCTCAAATAATTTAATTCTTTAACGGATTGAGAATTAAATGGGATCAATCTGAGTTGGCGTTAAATTAGACATAATTAAATTCTTCATTAGAAATTGATATTATTAGGGCCGAGGAGCTTAATTAAGGAGACTTAAATAACTTGTCTGAAATATGTCACAAAATACCTAAAATGAATTCAACCATCATGATCACTTAAATGACATAGGGTTCCTTGAGGATTGTGATTATATAGTCGTAGTAAGCCCTACGACAGTTATCATCCTTGAAGTCCCCAGGTAAGCACGTATGATAATTAAGGACATGATTATAGTTAAATCTGCATTGCAAGTCGAATCATGGTACAATCCGCAATTTCTCGACCTTACACGGAGGGGGAGAAGTGTTAACCAAAACCCGAGGATGAATACTAAATTAATTATTGGTCAGTCTACAAAAATACCACGTGGGCGATTAGCGTTCTCGTTAAACCTAAATTACTGATAGGGTTCCACGCGAAATTAAACATAGAATTAATCAGTCGAAATAACGGTTATACATTAATTAGTAGTAAATTATTAAAAAGCTGGAACAAGGGTTCTGAAAATAACCCGAATTAAATGCCAATTAAAATTAGGGCTCGAAAAATCCCAAATTTTATTAAAACATCAATTTATTTGGCTGAAATAAAGTACGGAAGTCACGCGTGGTTCAAAATGAAGACTACAGAAACTGCGGGGTTCAAGCGAACTCGGGGAAGTTCGGGATTGATATGAAAATATATTTGACCTAGAAAAAAGATCTGGAATCTTCCTATTACTACAAATAGGAGCCTCTTTTTGTCTTCTTGGAGGCAAAGTAATTCTTAAAAATTTGTGATTCGAGATCTTTCGAAATTCAACATTTAGTCGTGATCCAGCGAAAGCAGACCAACTTGATAAGTAAGTATCCGAAGCCCAGGGCCTATATAAACCCCCCTCCCATTCGAAAATTCCATCTAAGAAATCATTAGAAAATATTGAAGCTTGCCAGAAAGGAGAAAACGATCTACGAAATTTATTTAAGTTAAATCTTTTAAACCACACACCAAAAAAACCACGTGTTGGCTGGAAAACACCTGAGAGTAGCAAAATAGAGGCGCTGAAATTTAGATTATTGCCTGGCATTAGTGCTTCCAAGTTCGAAGCAAAATCTATAAATGCGACTGATTTACGGAAAGGCGCTTGAATATTCGGCGTTAAGCTAAATTGCCGTTGATCGTTTCAAAAATCTTGAATGAACACCTATAGATCTATTATTTGAGTTTATCAGTTCAGGATATAGGAGCTGGCGAGCGTTAGGTCCATAAGCTGGATTCGAGCGAGAAACTCTTATTTCTTAAGGCCACTTGTCTAGTTTGTAATGGTCGGCACCCATTATTGATTATCACTTTAGCAACAAGTTGCTAAATTTGTTATAGTAAAGGTTGAAACAACATTTGCTTCAAAACTAAATCAAATCAACAAATCGGTCTGTGATAAGCTCCTAAGGCGATATAGTACAAGTAAGAGCGGCAGTTGACGTTGCTTCACCCATCGCTCCATAGAACTTCAAGCCGAATTCGTATCAAATCCAAATCCCGTCGAATTGAGTCTCGTTAGGTCTCACACACTGAGTAGTAGCCTATCGTCACAAAGTTAAATTTGTGACGTGAAGTCGCCATCGGCGCCCAAAATGCAACACGAAAACTGCGATAAAGTCCGTGAGTCTAAAGTGGACAGAAATCAAGTCCAAGCCCAAGATCCGTCCAGCATATCTGAGAATCTGTTCTTAAGCACTCCCGAACCATGCTCAGTCGAGACAGTCTCGGTCCATCGAAGCAGGGCAACATATCCATTTCGTAATAAAAGCGCTATCAATGTAGTCGAGCTTCAGTCGGCTGAAATCAGCCCGGCTCGTACGAAGCTCATATCAAGTTCAAATCAAGCAAGCAAGCCAGACATCTCACCGTCGTCGACAAATATGTAGGGACTCATAGTTTGTGATCGATCCTCTTTAATTTGATAAAACATCTGTTTGAAGAATTTTCCCCTACAGTGGTTTATTTTATTTTATTATAAATAATAAAATTCTTAACTTAATTCTGATTATGTATCTTTGTATTTCAAAACTAATATATTATAACATTACATGCAAATTAATATATTATTGCCACATAATTTTAAAATTAATACTAATTACTTTAAAATATATACATGAAATGAATATTAATATTATTTCATCTTATTATTTTATAATAAATAAATAAATAAAATCTATAATTAATGAATTTATCTTTGCCCGTATTTTTCTTTGTCAATTCCTAGAATGTAAAAAAGTAAAAAGTAAATTACTCAATAAATTAAATACAAATTACTTGTAAATAAAATCTATAGTTAATTAATAAATAAATAAAATCTATAAATTAGTAAAAAAGTACCTTAAACATGTAAACTGATAATTAATTTAAACTTTATCATTGGTTGGTTAATTTAAAAAGAAAAAGTAGTGAAAAAGTATATTGTGAATGTAAAAGTGTAATTTTCTATACTAGAATGATAAATAAATTAAAAACTCCAAACTTTCAAAGCTAGAATGACAAGTAATTTTATTTGGAGGGAGTATTAATTTTTTTTATTTGTAAATTAGCGTTGAAGAATATGATTACATAGTAACGATTAAATAGTATTACAAATTGCGAATACAAAAATTCTTAACTAAAGACAGCTAGAGTAATGCTATATAGAAAGTAGAATAAATATTATCTCTCCAAAAAGAGTTGAACCCAAGACCTCATAGTGGAACCTTGGATCAAATGTCAATGGGCTATTAAGCCATCGACGGATGGAGTATTAACTTAATATATTTATTTGTATTATTTATTCTTAGTATCATATATAAAATATGTAAGATAAATTATTTGATTCTTATAACATACAAAAGAAAGTAATTGAATTGTTCGAAACAATTCCTTTCCTATGTGCATTACTTTATCACATTTATTCTATTATCTATGAGTTCTTGAGCTGCCGATCCAGCAGAACTACTCAAAAGAGAAAGAAGTATTATCCAAGATATTTCAAATTCTTCTTTATATAAATACATGGAAATTTTGAAGTAAATAATTATATAAACAAGAATTTTGTTTCAAACTTCATGGTATTATGAAATACATTAATTTTCATTGAAATTTTGGTGTAAATTCAATGAAACAAGAAATGACCCATTCTTCATAATACATATTTTTTGTGTATTAAGCGGTGATCACTACTAGAAAAAGAAATAGTGGTTATGGGCAAAACAAACTGTTGCATAATGGTGGCTACTTGGCAACGAGTTTGCCATAACTATGCAACGGGCGCAAAAAGCGGGTTAAATTTTGGGTCAGTATTGCTACCGTTGTGATAGTTGGGTATCCGTTGCTTGTTGAGTTTGCAAGGAATTAATTAATTTAATTTTGTTTAAACTTTTATTCTTTAGCTGTTGCAAAAACATGGCACTTTGTTTGAGCTAACAATTGAAAACAATGTAGTATGATTTTATAACATTACATATTTCCTTTAACCTATACTTGATGCAATTACGTTGCATCTTTAATCGTAACTATTCTGACGAAACATTCGCCCGATGGGTTTAGCGCAATTTGGCGGCAGGCCTTCATAAGAATTGTGGCAAATAATAAAGGCCGTTACAAATTTGTTTGAATCGAGCTGATTAGCGTGCGGGATTCTGGCAAAGGTTTCATAAGGTCCGTGGCAAGATTATTTCCTGATCACGTAGTAGTACTTTATTTCTTAACAAATGTAAAAAAGTTTATAACAATATTATTATACCATATGCATAATTTATCTATTAAAATAAATGATACATCGTGATAACAATTGAATATGTTTAATTCACTCAAAGTATTCACGAAAACAACTGAAGTGTTTTGAAATTGTTTAATTCACTCTAAGTATTCACAAAATTCATACTCCCTTTATATCTGATAACCGCTGAAATGCGAAGTGTTTTGGGGAAATTATTTATTATTTTTGTTGATTTAATTATAAAAACATGTTTTAAATGAGAGATAATTTATAGGTTGAAAAATAAAATTGATGATGTTAAATTAACTTTGGCGTTGTATGTGAGCTACATACCAAATTTATTGATTTTAAAAGGAGTTTAACTATTCATTTTGATTTATAGATTGTTAAAGTGACTAGCATTGCATTTAAATGGAGAAAAATGGTTTTGAGGAATAAAATCGGTTTTTTTGAGAATGGTTGGGATCTTGCTCGCATTTTGAGCTAAAGTGAAAAATGATACTTTAAAAGGTTAAATTCTAAAATAATAATAATATTTGAGATGATATTTTAGGTAGTTAAGTGTTTGTTCAAATCTTAAAATAGTCTGAGCTCAAAAGTTATAATAAAACTATATTAGAATTAAAAAGCATAAATGATGAGATGTTAACATGAAATCGTTTTTGAATAGGAGTTAGAGCCAGTTAGCGGGTAGCTAGTTGAATCTTTGTAGATTTAAGCTTTGGCTCGAGGTAGTACATATCTAGCATTATGGTAACTTAGTACATGGTGTTTATGTGAATTGATATATATGTGTGTCATTGGATTTGAGTTGTGAATACCGAATCGGTAGATAAAACCGCGTGTCGGCATTACCGCGAGGAAACGAGTAGATGTAGAAGTGTATATATATATTTATACATATGCTCCTTGTTTAATTTTTAATAGCCATAGGAGTCTTTATGATGGGAGGTTAGTACTATGTTAATAATGTACTCTGAAATTAGCCGATGGTTTCTACTTGTATTCATAGGAACTTGATGTTAGATTCGTAAGTTGTGTATTTGTCTGACCGTTGATGCGTTTGACCTTATATTATTATGCCCCGTGTTTATGATTTAAATTATGCCTATAAGGATCTATGCCTTTATCTTTGTGCGATATGTGTGGTTGGTTACAACCCGTGCGATGTTATTCAGCAGCGGCTTTATACGTGTGCGTGTGTGTGGTTAGTTCTGACGATGCGATGTTATTCGCTAAACTTTGTTCTTACCCCACTTTCTCATGGAATTTTATGCCTAGGTTGTTAGGAGTTGATTGCCGAGGTTGCAGAGGAGCTACGTTGGCAAGTTGCTAAATAAGATCGTAGGTGAGACGGTGTTGGCTAGAAGTCTCAGTAGTCAGCCATTATTGATTCCTTTTCGTGTTCACCAGCGTATGTTGTATTTTGAGTCGTGTTGGGCCGTCCCTATTCTTTGTGATGTATTTCGAGATTATGTCGTTATGATGTTTGGTTGTATTATTCAGACTTTGATGTATGATTATATGTTGGATGATGTGTTTTAGTGGTGTGTTATTGGTTCACCCCGATGGATAAAAGTATTTATTATTATTATTATCAATTGAAGTCTTTTTATGTTGTCATCCATCAATTGGTGACTACGAATTGTGCATTTGATTATGATCACAACCTCGGGGCTGACACGACTGGCGTAGGTGGATTACAATTTTAGTATCGAGCCCTAGGTTTAAGGTCTATATGGTGTCTTGTGTGGTTATGTCCCTAGGTTTACAGTTGTTAAGGAGTTGTCGATATTTGAGTCTTCTTTTAGAGTATGACTGTTCCTTTCTTTCCTTATATCGTAGACTATTAGGATGCCACCATGTAGGTCTATTCGTTTGGGTGCTGCGAGAGGTGCATCAAGAGGGCTGAGAAGGTGTCGGAGGAGATAAAGGTGCAGTGTCGGAGGAGCTAAGGTGCAAGAGGTGTATAAAATGTGGATAAAATTATTAAATTTATTTACATTATTATTTTGATGCATATCAAATTTATTTGAGTCAATTAAGACATCAAAGTTTGTTGATTTTTAATCAATTAAAAAAAATTGAGCGCTCTTTTAAGGATTGAGGGAATGAAAACTATTCTTTTATCTAAAAGTTTGCACGAAATGGAAATTTCTAATTGTTGTATGGACTACGGCCAAAACATCAATGCCTAATAATGGTGCTAATGATTCGGGTAATTGGATATCACCCGAGAACCTGACCACTTTATCTAGTCTAATACTTACTCGGTAAGCTAATCAGTCCCTAAACTTGAGTTTTTTGCTTAGCGATACCCAATTACCATGGGTAACCCAATGAACATCTAAACTTATTTGAATATATGTCAAAATATAAAATCCGGACCAAAATACCCCAAATTTGGAATGATATATCTGGATCGAAATATCCAAGATGTGGAATCAAATATCCAAATTTTTGAATGTCATAGAGGCTACTTTGAAACCGAATGAGAACCTAGATAGAGTATCACTTCGCGTGTTATGGTATCACGATACGATTTCGATCAATTTTTTTGACCCGATGTCGAGATTCTTTACCGTGCGCCACTAGTGGTAGCAAACTACTATAAAAGTAGTGGCCCTTCATTCCTTGTATGTTTGTGTTGGAAATATGAGATATTAGATCTCATAAATATGACTGTTGAACAATTCGATTGTACAATCGATTTACTTACATTTAATTATATTCAAAATAAGATAAGTTCATACTATATGTTCGATTGTTCGAAAATTAACATGTTAGAATTACCTCGCATTGACATTAGGGGTTATGATGACACTAGGGTCGGTCGCAATCTATATATTATCTTATGTTTAATTCGGCATAAATTAATATATTACTCTTGTCAATCCGAACTAGAAGGTCGCGCCACAACTTGAGGTCAAAAGCTATAATGCAAATTATAACTTCCCGAGGTTAAAGGGTAGCTGTGAAAATATTAGAGAAAAATTCCAATTATAGAATTTCACCATAGGGCCAAAAATAACACATAATAAAAGGGGTTCACAGAATGTTCTTACAGGTTCTAAATTAGCCAGAAACCAAGCCTATATAAAGGAGTTTAAGGTGAGATTTTTCCTTTAGTTAATTCATTTAATAATTTTTTAGAAAGATGAAAAGAAAACCGCTATCCTGCCCCTCTTATTCGGCCATCGTGGAAGAAGAAAATTAACTTTATTCCTCGCTTAAATTCCTTTGTACACTTTAATTATTCTAGTAAAATCGAAGGAATGGTTTGATCAATCGTTGGTGAGGACTTTTCTTATAGACAACCTATTTTGGTTGTTTGAAGTCTTGTCTAATCATGTTCCGCTGCAACTTGAAGATGTAAGGTACATACAATATATCTCATTGAATTATTGTATAATATTTGATGTTAGTATAATCCGTAAAACCCAACAATTTGAACATCGATATATATTAAACTCTACGTACACATATTACCTATATTTTATAGTTGTCTTTCTATTAGTGTATAAATTAATAGTGAATATTTACCATATATCATTGTATTGGGTTAGCCCATATGATTTGTATATCTTGTATATATAGGCTACACATATCATTGTAATATTGATTCAGTCAATAATAATATTCTTACATGGTAATCAGAGCCTTAAGATCCTACCCTAAATTCCCTCCACTTATTTCTCTTGTTTCTTGCCGCAGTGCGCGCTACTTTTCAATAAACAAGAGCCTCTAACTCCAAGACTACTCCAGCAAATTAACTCTAACCCAAAATTTACTACTTCAGCAAATCAACTCTAATCCAAACCAAATTTTTTTTCTTCCTTTTTTTCCCTTGCTCCGCCACCCCACTTTAACATAGTCAACTTCATCTCTTTTCCTTTCTAATCAACATGGCCGAGGACTCCCCTGCCTCCTCAAACCACTCTCCTACTCCCATGACCTACCCGTCCCACAAGCGATCCACGATCATAAATTGCACACTTGCTTACTTGCCGTCTCGAATCTGGCTCGTATTTAAATTTCACTGCAGGCTGGAAAGCATTTTGTATTTTACATGGTAGGAACTCTTCAAAATTCATTCTGGGTTCTCGAGTCATCCATCATATTAACTTCCGCCTAACATTGCAGACACGATTCGTATAATAAGGGTTGGGACCCAGCTGCGATCTTCTTGTGGAAGTAGATTTATGCAGTATATCTACGGATCTGCGCACCATTATTGAAAGCAGTCTTATGACTGCAAGCTTGGAATGACTTGGGATATTTTTAGGGACAATGAAAGTTTTCGAGCCGTTACCTGCGAAGTGTGAACTTGACTCGAGGAAGTGCGGTTGTCAATCAGCGATTAAAAGCAATGATAGATTTTCAACGATAAATAAATAAATGACACGTGAAAATGGTAACCCGATTCGGTGCCTAAGCGGCACCCGTCGAAGCGGCAAGCCCGAGGAAAAGCTTTCGCTATAAAGATGAAGTTATTACAGTAGGGACTTCTGTTTGATCTTCCACGTTAATTGGCGCTACTACAACCTTATTTATATGAAATAGGATCCTTTATTATGCCATTTATCGACACACACAGATCCTGATACAACGGGAAATGAATACTCTTAAGAAGGTTGTTCTGTTTGGTATTTATAACAATCGTACAATAGTTTTAGAGAAGCGAAGTAAACTCCTGACTTGGCATTCGCTCACCAATCGACACTCAATAAATCTTGCTATGAATATTAGGTTGAACTTTTTAGCAAAACTTATTTTCGGTAATCCATCTTCAAAAAGGCCTTAGATCCATTTATAATTAGAAGTCATAGGGTTTAATTATTGTTTTTTTTTCGGAATCTTCTAAGTCTGCCCGCTTCCATAATCTGAGAGTCTACCAAAACTTGATTCTTGCCATTAAATAGCTTGAGTCGTACAGCTCAAAACTTGCCATTCATGAATCAGTTGAATAAAAGTAATTACTATACTTGTGTTCCCACTGAGAGCCATCCAGGCCCAGCCTTAAAGAGGCGCGTAAGCATACAACTGCGTCGTTTAACAACATGGCGCTTGTTTGAGCATTGTCCGTGCGGAATGGCATCTGACAACGGTCAGTAGTGAAGAAAAACTTCAGCCAACCACACACTATGAGCTCCCCTTTAGGTAAGTTTTCATGACAAATCCCACCCATGCGGTGACCTTGAGTGTTAAAACCACAGGCAAAACCGAGGCAGTTGCTTGATGATCACTGATGGTGAGAGATTTTGCATCTTGTGAGGACAATGCTTCCTTTCTCGAGCATCGGGGATCTTTGTGTGACAGTAAATTTGCCGAATAAAATTTAGAGAACCAAGTTTAATAATTTTGCTCGAACCTTTGGCGTGATCAACCACTTGGTCAAATATTATCTCTTTCAAACATTTAAATGGTGCTCGGAATAGCCCATTACAAGCGGCGTCGCTTGCTAGAATCTCGACAACATTGGTGTTGTTCGAGGTAGGAACAAGATTAGCGATAGATGCTTTATGGAGAACAACGTACGAGACTTAGAGAGGAAGCATGGCGTGGCACGGCGTACGCCCAGGCTGCGGTGAGTTCTTGATGATGTCCCCAGCAGTGGCTCAGTAGAGCACCAAATGCATTGAGTCCATGTCTTTGGTTGATGATCATGGGGCTAAATTTAAGGATGTGTCCCGAGCACCACCTTGTGGAACATAGGAGCCTAGTTAACAATATCCTCAGGCAGGCGGCCAGAAAAATTCCCCGGACAGTGAGGCCAATGAGGCCCGATGTAGCCATTAAATTAGGCAACCCCAAGCTTGAGATGTCGTATAGGTCGATTGTTGTTGGTGGCATCGATAGAAAACCTCTGGCCAGAATATTCCTAGCACATACGAACTTCCACCTTGCGGCTAATTATTACTCCATAGAGACTCTACTCATTGACCTCGGTTTCTTTACTCATGCTTAATTCTTCTATTGTGAATACGGTTGCGAGAGTCATTGACTCTCGTTTGCAGACTACCATGGCCCTTTTCTCTTCCCAGAGGACTCCATGTATTCAATAACAAAGTCAACGCCTTTCTTTTTTGGAATCTGATCCCACTTCACACTTCTCTTTGAGTCCACTTTTGCGCTCATAAGCCCAGCCTTCATTTACCCTTTCTGTCATACTATTTCTCGGCGGCCATCTTAAAGATCATCTAAGTCGGCTTTTCTTGCTACCGGTGTTAGAGGACTCTCCCCTAAACCAAACTTCTCTTTCTTCTTTTCAAAGGCCGCAGTACTGGCCCTAGTTCTTCTCTTACCAGCAGTCGATGAGACAATTACAATGTCATCATCTTCTTCAGTGTCAGTAGTTTGAGAGGGTGGCTTTCGAACAAATCTCACGAGGGGGCCCACGTTTTCCATGGCGCTCTGCGGTCTCCCTCCTTTTCTTTTAGATAAGAATTTTGCGAGTTGGCTCTTTAGGAGGAGGCGGGTATTATCAGGTTTATGGCTTGTTTCGTAGGAGGGAGGAGATGGGCAGGTTTAACCGTGATTCTTCTCTGCGTCATCGTCGCTAACTTCATGATAGAATTAAGTCTTTGTCAACATTATCCTCGAGGCCTGAGACCTAGGAGATTTTCTCAGGGAATTTTGACCTTCGAGATTGCTACTTTTAGTCTGATCTCAGAACTAGGGTTAACGGCACTTCTGGGCTTCGGCGGCGATTTGGGACTTTGGTGCCTAAATGTTAATGAGCTCTCGCCGTCACTCATAATTTCCAGCCCATGAGGAGATTGTTGGGTTTCTTGACCGACACAAGCCCCAGAGGGAATTACCTGAGAGGACGAGTTCCCCAGTTACACTGAGCCGCCCAGCAGCTGCTTGTCTTTAAGCGCGTTCTTTGAGTATTCAACATGATGAGTGTTAAGGAGGCTTTAGGGAAGGGCGATAGGTGGTGTGAGTTTGTGGGGATGAGGATGTGAAGAGATTGTGAGCTTGGTGTATGATTGCAGTTTAGTGGGTGAGTGGAAAGAACATAACCGGCTACGCATTCTTTGAAAAGAGGTATTACCTGATAAAAGACGAAACCAATTCTCCAAATGTAACCGTTAAGCCAATTTTTAACTCATAGTTATAACACTCGGCTTTTATTAGGGTGTTATAACCTTGAGCTAATTGCTATTTGTTTATCACGCTACAACCCCATTTTGCCGGATGTTGAATTGATTAACGTCTAAACCTTTCATAAGAATATCGGCCGGTTGTTTGCTCATGCAACACATGTTCCGGCTTGGCAACCCATCTTCCACCAAATTCTATAATGATGATGTTGCATATCCTATGCTTAGTCCGACTATGTTGAACAGTTTTTGGAAATGCTTATAGCGCTCGTGTTGTCGCGGTAGAGAGTCGTGACTCTGGTTTGACACCGTATTCTTCTAGCGTCACATTTCATCAAATTAGTTGAGTACAAGCGCTCACTGTTGCGTATATTCGGCTTCGTGGAAAGGGACCTTGGTACGCTAGCACTGCTGAACCCGAGGAGACAGATTGTTTCAACAAAGAAACATCCTCGGATATTGCTCTTTTACATCCTTCGTGTTTCTGCCGGTCGGCGTCGCGGTGTATCAATGAGGTGTTAGTATCAAAAAGTATATAAGAGTCCATGGTTATACGTACGCTATATGCCAGAATTCTCTTGACAAAGTTCAAATGACTTTCTTTGGGATTGGCTTGATATCATGTAACCCACAGTGTCTTATATCAGGCGACTTGCGGTGAGGTGGAGTAGACTGTCGTGCTTCTATAAGTATCCGTCGACATCTTTCCATGCAGTCATGGTAACTTTGGGTGAGTAATAACATAGTTCTTTTATTTTTTAGATGTTCGATCAGAGCTTCTTACGTCGTGTTCTTGGCATAATCGGTTTGAGAGATGAAAATGCTATCTTCCATTTGATTAATCGGAACCCCAGAAAGGCGTGCCCGATTCTCCCACCCGTACTCGTCCTAAAGTGCGCACTCCATTTGTTGAACATTTGTTTTACTAGGTGGTTTGACACCTTAGAACTTATCTTCATCGACATAGATTTGAAACTAAATACATCCCAGTTCTTTATCCACTTTTTATGAATAAGGTGTTATCAGCTCCTCAGTATATCCATTTTATCAAAAACACGGTGGAGTCTCGTACGAAACTCGCGAGACTTGCTTGAGACCATAGAAACCTTTTTGGATTTATATACACGTATTCGAGTTTGGGCATCAAATAAATCCTTTTGGTTGTTCAACATAGACCTTGTAACGACCGCCCAGTCGGCCATACAGTGAAGTCATTAAAATCCGAACACGAGTCACGAGCAGATGGGCGACTGGAGTTTAAAATACAATTCGTTTAAATCCAAAAATGTGATCCGCAATTAAGTTTCCCCAATCCAAAGCGGTTTTAAAATTTACCAATCCATCGGTGATATCGGCTTAATGAGCCATATATATGAACCTGACATATCCCAAAATAAAGTAATGCGGGCAAGGCGCAACGGATGATGCGATGCGTATCACGAAAATACAAAATGGCAATGACGGTAAATGAGGCTAAAGTTTCAAAGGAAAATACAGCAATCAAAGCGGTTAATGACGCGTAAATCGGTATGAGGATCTCGCCACCCGGAGTCTTTTAGCCACTCGAACAAAACTCTCGAAACGACTCTTGGCTCAGTGGCCGTCTCTGTCGACTGTATGAATAAATGCGCCCAATCGCGAAAAGGGGTGTAAGCGCGAGGCAGTGAAGCATAACACGAGGGGTGAACTTGCAATACAGACGAGTCAATCAATAATATAATAGTCAAATATGAATAAAATACACATATATCGGGACTACCTAAAGGTCATACAACGTAATTCCGTAGAAATCTCGAGACATAATACATGAAGATATAATAGAAGGTTCAACAAGCTGCAATTTAGGAAAATCGATAGAGCAATGGCGACTAAAACTCTAGTCCTTGAGCCTCCTATCTCTCATGTCCCGCGATTGCTCCGTCATACAATGCGCGTATCTTCGATCCGTCTACACTGCGGGAATGGACTAATCCATGATCACAACATACCGCTGATTATAAGGCCAAAACAGCTTATACACAAAGTATAAAGACATAGCACTTTTATCTGTGAGAAGTATAAGACATGTATTTCATCTGTTAAAAAGTCTGAGGCACGCATTTCTTGTACAAGTATAAGGCACACCCCGATCTTATACATAAGTATATTGCCTTGCAATACTATCACAGTAATTATATCGACCATGCCTGCTGACAAAGTGATCAAAAGACTCATGCAACTCTTATGCCGAAGTATAAGGCCAAACCCCTTGTTATCTGGTAGTATGGGGCCACGCGACAATGCACGGAAGCGATCAAAGAGAGTCATACGGCTCTTATACCCCGAAGTATAAGGCCAAACCGCCTGTTATACCGTAGTATAGGGCGATAGCGTCGCATATCACGCAAGGAGAAATCGCCCCCTAATCCACTGCTAATCCCAGCTGTGAATTCGCTTTGATACCGAGTCTTCGAGTCATAGATAACTTTCAACCATCATCTCTCCCGATAACCAGTACTTTCTGCTCCCGGACAATATCGGCCTTAGCGGCTAAAAGCGTCTGTCGTAAAGTCAAGCCATGATGCCAACAAGGCGCATAATCATAAGTGCCCGTAAGGCCACGAAATCATAAGTGCGAGCAAGGCCCACGGAAATCGAAATATAAGTTGGGAGTTCGAGCTATTGCCTCATTGCAATGCTGCGCCCACAGAATATAATCACGTAATCATATAAAATTACATGTATATCATTCTCACGTAATCATAACGCAATGGCAATGTATATCGTTCTCGCATAATCATATCGTAATAACATGTATATCGTACTCGCATAATCATATCGCGTAACATGTTCACCTGATTTAAAGAAGTAAATGCGTAAAGTAACTTTAGTGAATAAATTTTCGCCTCTGCTATTTACCATGAGCCTTGAAAAACAATCAAGGTAAGCGCCACTTTCGCGATCGGCCTAAAGCGACGCGAAAGTATAATCGAGGCCTCACTAACATACCGGCGTTCTAGAAGATGCATAACCAGCTCTTAGGGAACTATCTATGATCGCATGGCCGGATGGCCTCGAATTATAATCGGCCGGACCTTGTGTCGATTCCTTCAAATTCCGTCTTATCGCTGTTCTAGTCGACTTATAAGTTATTACAGCCAATCATCGAGTCCATAATTAACGATCTATACTCAGAAATATCGAATTATAACTTCGACTTGGAATTTACACTTTTGACATAACACCGCTTTAATCAATTTTAAATCACCAATTTAACATCATGCTGCAACTATAATAAGGTCCCGATATAACCTCTACGCATTTAAAGTCTTATAAAAATATCACGTAAAAGTCAGCGAAACCTAAAGTCAACTACGACCGCCGCGTCCTCAAACGATCTCTAAATCAAATTCCATCGCTCGAATAAATCGCGGAACCAGCAACCAATAAGATTTATCATAAAATTCCAATTATGGAAAAAGTCATAAATTATTATGTCAAAACCCGAAATATCTAGAAAACAAAATTTAACTGCATACTTCGATAGAGAATGATGGAAATAATATTCTGGCTTGATCTTGATTTGGCGACAATCGAAGAAATGGAAAATGAAATTTTTTAAGGGGAGAGAGTGAATATTCGGCCATGGCGAAAAGATGATGATGAAGTGTTTGATAATGATGATGGAAGATAAAAGCGTATTTGAATATTTAAAAGCTTCGAGGTCTGGATTCGGGTTTGGTTAATTTGTCCGCTATCGTGTAAATCCTGAGGAACCGATTCCAAAGATAAAATATTCCATGTAAAAACTACTAAATTATAAATGTAATTCAGTGCAAAAAAATTTTCTGAAATAATATTATCATCGAGGTGTTTAAAATATCCCACGGGTCCATGGGCAGAAAATTTAAATTTTTTTTTTTTTTTAAATGCTTGAGGTTGTCTGATACCACGCTTCAATAAAATTTCGACCTCGAGAATTTATGACCTAGTGATCAAGCGAGAACAATATAATAACACAAAATCAAATATCACACAAAATAAAAGCAATACTGCTCACTCGAAATGATGCGTCCTACTGACGACACAAGTGTCATCTTGAAATTCTAGATTCGATCCGCAGCTTCTTGGTCGAACTCGTATGGTAATCTCCCGTCGCTTCACAGGCTTGTCAAAACTGACTCCGGTGTTTCATCTCTGGGTCGCTTTGATTTCCCACTACACTCGATTAAAGCCGACTCTTACGTTTACCTTCAGGTGGTACTTTCGATAGTCAGTCATAATCAACGATGAACTCCGTCGCCCCTCCTGCCTCGAAATTCAAATCTCTGCGTCGGAAGATATTTCAAACTCTTGTTAAATCGTATTTAACCCCCACTCTGAATGTCTCCCAGCAGCCTTGGCGACTATGCTTGGCAAATGCGGTGGATAGTTCTTCTCGTGGACTACCGGCTAATAGGAAGCGTAAGCGTCGCTACAGGTGCGTGAAACTATGGCGCCCCGATCACGATGCGGCATCACTTATAAATCACGTAGCCCTCAGGCAGGGCGGTATCGCCAGCTGGGCGAGTCAACTTCCCTTTAGTATCACTGAAATAGTCCTCGCAATCATCATCCCCGAATAGCGGAACCCGCTTTTAGAGGGGTCCAGCGTGGTCGGTAGTCATGATGAGGAAAGAACTTTGATGAATCTCTATAAGAACCGGTGGCAGAAACTCACAACCTCGGTCACTTGGGGCGCTCCCCAGTGTTCTGACCTCATACATACGTGGATCAACAAAATACCCTCGCCGAAATAACATGACCCAGGGGTGCCTTTCGCTGACGAACTCACGTTTGGAAAGCTTGGCATACAAGCGAATTGTTGTCTGAGTCCTCAGCCTGTCTGAAATGCCTCTCGTGTTCCTCCTCCCCATACGAATATATATCGGAATATCGTCAGTAGATACCACTAAGCTTCATCCGGTCTCGAAGCTTGATTCGTGGCGAATCCATGGGTTGCCGGTGCATTTGTCGATCCAAATGGCATGTGCAAACTCACCAATAATCCCTCTTGAGAGATCGGAAGCTTGATTTGAATATCTAACTGATCCTGTTGATGATAACCCGGACATGAAATCCGTCTTGAGAACACGCAGCATCCTTGGTGATCAATAAATGCGTCAGTGGGAAATGGGTTTCGGTTCTTAATGAATTGACACATTCATTTGCCTATAGTCGATGCACGACTCGTGAACCGTCCTTCTTTTCACAAGCAACCCAGTAGTGCTTGAGATACACTCGATTACGATGAATCACTTGTCAGCAACTCCTCTAGCAGGAATTCGCAATTTCTGATTCATTTGGGCAAATCACATGCAGTGGAAGAGAAATTGGTCTTGTGCAGAATAACCTCGACTAGCAAATTAGGCCTCCTTTAAATTGGCAGGTAGTCCTCGGGAAAAACATCCTTGAACTCTCCCCAACGACCCCAGCGCATCCTCGGTGCATTCTGCTACTCTATTCAAATGTTATATCGAAAGAACCCGTCGCCCACTTTCCGAATCAATCTCTAGCGCCGAGTCGCGTCTGGCTTCGAAGGCAAAAATCTTTGTCTCCCTGAAATCGGATATACGGTCTTCCAGAACCCACAAAAGTAATCTCTTTCCGATGGCAATCAAATAGGCATGATGTTTCCCCGGCAATCCATGCCGAATCGTCCATCAGAAGCTCAAATGGAAGTAAATCAACAAGCAACATGGCCCGACCACGAGCAATCAAAGGGCCGGTCTCCATATGCAATCTAACATATTGACCTCCTACGAAGTGTCATAATCTGAGTGGAGCAGAGGCGAAGCACGCATCCCCAGTTAAAGGCATAAATAGCTACGAAGCAAAAGAATGCGTAGCCAGGAATCAAACAACGCCTGGCCTCGATATCATCTGAAATAATGTACATTTCACAGGGGTATCCTGCGCCTCGATGTGCTTGTGAATCGGCCTCGACTGACTCATTCAGTACAACTTACCAGCATCTCACGAGGTCCTACAGCTCCATATCCGGCCTCCACGGCCATAATCGACTCACAGGCTCACTTAATATAGCCTCGGCCGAGTGGTCTTTGAAGCTCCATACAGGAAGAGCTGGGGACACTCATGTAAATATCACTTAGCTCTTTGCTTCATGGAATATTTCCCTCTCAAGCAATCTGCTGCACATTGCTGTCGACATAGCAGTAGCAAGCCCGGATACCTGCGGACCCCGGAAGACTACTACGGACCCCGCCCCGGATCTCGAGGGAAGCCAGTGCGAGGAAGGGTAATGCTAACAGGCGGGCCCGTCGAGGAAACTGCCCAGTAGCTACTGCCAGACGACTCTGCTGGTCCGTCCTCCTACGAACTCTAGAGGCTGAGGTACTGCCGAATAGAAAGTCACCAGTCGACTCACCATAAGTCATTTCGCCTGCAGCTGCCGACTCCATTTCCATCTTAATTTCTAAACATGGAAACTGTCAAAACTTCAATCGGTGAGATCACGGTGATGTATCTCCCCGATAATCCATCCCTGAATCTAGTAATCCTCTTCGCCTCTACTGGGAAAACATCTGGAAGTAGTCGGCACAAATCAACTGAGCTTGTCTCGTACTCTCGGCGACCTCGAGCCACATTGTCAAGCGAAATAAAGCTACTCCTGCTCCCAGCGCATTGTGGGTCTCAGCGATAATTCTCAGGAAGAGCTGTCGCTCCCGAAACATAGACCTCCTACCGCCCATTCCAGAGATGCACCAAGTTCTCCCACATGGTCACGAGCGCCTCGTAAGTCTATAAATGTAAAAGCTTATCTCATCATGTAATCGTAATTTAAAAAATCCGCCATGTCGGATGAATTTCAATAGCACATACGAAACCCCACGAAAACCCGGTGGATTCCCTCTTGAAACCGGTCCAAAACAACTTCCTGCGGAATTCGGCCCGCTGTTGCTGAGCTACTGGCATTCGCGCCTCTCTGAGGTCACCACCGACTCCGCCAGCGTACCAGAGGGCGTACTCCAGGACCTGGCGGTCGCCCAATACTCGTGGTATACCACTGCAATTTCGGCCTCTGCAGCCTACTCAAGGCGCCTCGGCTACCTCGCCCAGCGCTCGGTGACATCTCGGCCGGTCTACGGAAGAAAAACAGAGACTTATACAAAAGACACCGCTCTTCTCGGCTTCAAAGAAAAACAGTAGGCCTGCCAGCCCAGCACAGATCATAAGTAACTGAAACCTAAGCTCGATACCAAATTGTAACTTGGCCATGCAGAATTCGCGCAGTGAAGTCATTAAATCAGGAACTTGCAGTCGCTTGAGCCGATGGGCCGTGGGTTTAAAATACTGATTCGTTTCGTCCAAAAATGTGATCCGCAATTAAGTTTTAAATCAGCAGTTTTTAAAATTTATAATCAGTAATTGATATCGAAGCGACAAACCCATATATATATACCTGACATATCCCCAAAATAAAGCCAATGCGAAATGAAATTTCTTGAATGATCGTCTGTATACGAATGCAAATGGCAATGGCCGACAAAATTTAAGTTTCAAAAGGAAAAATACAACAATCAAAGCGGTTGACAGCGTCAAAATCGGTGGCAGGATCCTGCGCCTACGATGCTCGCTTTTCTTTTCGGAACAAAACTCTCGAAGCGGCCTGCTTGGTATTTGGCCGTCTGTCGGCGACATAAATGAAATGCCTTGATGCGAAAGGGGTGTAAGCGAGGGCTTAGTGAAACTTAATACAGGGGTGAACTTACCATACGGAACGAGTCAATCAATAATATAATAGTCAAATAGACAAAGCCAAATATCAGGACTACACAAAAGAGGTACAACATAATTCGTAGAAATCTCAGACATAATATGAAGATATAATAGAAGGATCCTTAAGCACACAATTTCGAAAGAAATCGAGCTCAACAACGACTAAAACTCTAGTCATCAAACCTCCCTATCTCATATCCCCACCAGTATACCATCCTCTATTGCATATCTCAATCGTCTACCTGCAGGAATGGACTAATCAACAATCACCTCACTTATACACTAAGTATAAGGCCAAACCGCACGCTATACCGTAGTATAGGGCCACACCGACAATGCACACAACAAAGTGATCATAAAGACTCATACCGCTCTTATACCGAAGTATAAGGCCAAACCGCACGCTATACCGTAGTATAGGGCCACACCAACAATGCACACAGCAAAGTGATCAAAGAGAGTCATACCGCTCTTGCCTTACCGAGTATAAAGGTAAACCGCACGTTATACCGTAGTATAGGGCCAATAGCGTCACATATCCTGCAAGGAAGACACCTAATCCTACTAATCCCAACTGTAGGGTCACCCCTGATACTCAAGTCACCTCAAGTCATAGATAACTCTAACCATCACCTCTCAATAACTAGCTACTCTACTCCCAAACAATATCAAGCACACAGCTAAAACATCCTAAATCGTAAGTCAAACACAATCGCAACAAAGGCCACAGAAATCATAAGTGCCAAACAAGGGCCACAGAAATCATAAGTGCCGACAAGGCCACAAAAATCATAAGTGCCGAAAGGCACAGAAATCAGAAATATAAGTTAGGAGTCAAGCTGTACTTACCTCATGCAATCTTTAACACCACAGTATAATCACATAATCATATAACAATTACATGTATATCATTCTCAGGTAATCATAACACAATGACATATATCATTCTCACATAATCATATCATAATAGCATGTATATTATTCTCACCTAATCATATCACAATAACATGTTCACACAATTTAAAATGAAGTACGTAAAGGTAACACCCGTGAGATAAGTACTCACACCTCTCTTAGCTACCGCAAGGCCTTCGCGAAAAAACAATCAATGTAACTGCCCCTTTCCACGATCAATGCCTAACAGAACACCCAGAAAGTATAATCAAGATCTACTACTGTACCGGCATTCTATAAGATACATAACCAATTCTTTGGGAAACTATCTCTAAACAGTCTAACACGACGGATAACTATCGAATTATAATCCCATCGGACACACCCAATCGATCCCCCGCTAAATTCCATCTTATCACTTTCTCATTACAAATCAACTTATAAGTCATTCTTCTAAAGCTTTTAATAAGCCCCGAAAACAAAAAACGTCATGGCCGATTCGGCAATGACAAAAAAATGCATTTTTCTTTATCGAGCGGAATCAAAATGCGAGTTTTTGATGTTCCCCTAATATTAGAGTAGGTATGATTTTCTTTGAGAAAATCGAGAGCAATTCTAATGCTTTATCTGTGAAAACAAAAAAAGCGTCACGGCTCGATTGGTAGCAAAAATGCATTTTCTTATCGAGCGGAATCAAATGCGAGTTTTCGATGTTCCCCTAATATTAGCGTAGGTATGATTTTCTTTGAGAAAATCGAGCAATTCTAAAGCTTTTAATACGCGAAAACAAAAAAACGTCACGGTCGATTCGGCGACAACAAAAAATGCATTTTTTTGCTCCAGAGCAGATAAAGATGCAGTTTTTCGATGTTCCCATAATATTAGAGTAGGTATGATTTTCTTGAGAAAATCGGCAGTCTAATGCTTTTAATGCGAAACAAAAGCGTCCACATTTCGATTATTGACGACAAAAATGCATTTTTCTTATCAGAAGCGGAATAAAATGCGAGTTTTTCGATGTTTCCCCAATATTAGCGTAGGTATGATTATTTTTGAGAAAATCGAGCAATTGTAATGCTTTTAATAGGGGAAAACAAAAAACGTCCTTCTTCGATTAAAGGCAACAAAAATGTATTTTTCTTATCGAGCGGAATCCGTGCGAGTTTTTCGATGTTCCCTAATATTAGCGTAGGTATGATTTTCTTTGAAAATCGAGCAATTCCTAATCTTTTAATAAGCAAACAAAAAAAGCGTCGCGGGCCGACTCGTGACAAAAATGCATTTCTTATCCGTGCGAGTTTTCGATGTTCCCCAATATTAGCGGGGTATATTTTCTTTGAGAAAATGCAGCAATTAATGCTGTGGGGAAAACAAAAAAGCGTCATTGCTCGATTCGTGACGACAAAATGCATTTTTTCTTTATCCGGCGGAATCCGTCTGAGTTTTTCGATGTTCCCCCTAATGACAAGCGTAGGTATGATTTTCTTTGAAAGTGAGCAATTCTAATGATTTTAATGCGCGAAAACTAGCGTCGCGGCTCGATTCGGCGACAAAAATGCATTTTTCTTGTCAGAGCGAAATCCGTGCGATTTTTCGATGTTCCCCTAATATTAGCGTAGGGCATGATTTTCTTTGAGAAAATTCGAGCAATTCTAATGCTTTTAATACGCGAAAACAAAAAACGTCACGGCTCGATTCGGCGACAACAAAAATGCATTTTTCTTATCAGAAACCCGGAATCCGTCACGAGTTTTGATGTTCCCTAATATTAGAGTAGGTATGATTTTCTTTGAGAAAATGAGCAATTAATGCTTTTAATGCGAAAACAAAAAGCGTCACCGCTCGGTCGGCGACAACCAAAAGCATTTTTCTTATCGGCGGAATCGTCACGAGGTTTT